>CM046440.1:39719077-40251577 GCA_025506505.1 Flaveria sonorensis | reverse complement strand
ATATGAGACTAGTGCAACCAAAACAACACTTAGAGCATTTTGAAGTATAATTGAAGAAGTCTTCTGAAGACAAAGCTGCTCTTCCGAAGACAAATTGAAGATCTTCCAAAGCTTAAGTATGAAGAACTTCTGACGGAAAACTAAGTCTTTCGAGACCAAGTAGTTCTCCTTCCGAAACATTCACACTTAGAAGATCCAAGACAAAGTCTTTCAAAGAATGAAGTCATGAAGACTTGCAGAAGACTCGGAAGTAGTAGATTCTTCCGAAGTATAAATGGCCTCGGAAGAACTTATTCTTCCAAAGCTATTTGCCTTCGGAAGAATCAACTATGAACCAGTGGACATAAGTATGGGCTGTCTGACATCCGCTGACAACTCTGATACACTGCATGGCGTTTTCCCACGCCCATGTAGTTGACCATACTTTAATCCATTATTCACCTTTATCAGTTAGTACAGTTACCATACTTAGTTGGTGACAAAAGTTAAGTTATGGGCCTATCATGACTACCTAATCTAGGATATTATTTTATCTTAGATACTTTATTTCTAGCAATGTAGTATTTGTCTAGTGGTAAATTTCAGCAGGTTTTCCATGTATAACCGGCTGTAGATAGTAGTATATATAGTTTTTCATTGTAACTTAAGAAAACATGCTTGTAAGAGTCTTGTGATACTAAGTTGAGAAGTATTATATACAAGTATCTTGAAAACCATTCTTGTGTTCATTAACTTATTATATTATTTTCAACTTAGCTAAAGATTCTGCTTCATCAACCAAGTGAGACTTAGTGAGTTTATGAGGTAAAACTTGTGTTGAGAGACCAACACCGATCCTGCAATTGGTATCAGAGCTTTTTAGGCTCTTGATTATGAGATCTAACCATCCCGAATCACCTTTGTTTCTTCACACTCACTCACTTCACTCAAATGGCTCTTAACCAAAAATTTTCTGAGTCTGAGATGGGAACCATGACCAAGGCTCCTATCATCACCCCTGATGATTTTAGAACCTGGTGCAAATGTATTGAAGGTTTCATCAAGTATCAAGACAGTCGCATGTGGAGATCTGTCACTCATGGTCCTTACAAGCCAAAGGTGGCGGACCCGGCTGGTAATGGCGCCATGAATGAGAAAGCTGTTGAAGATTACTCTGATGAAGACTTCAAGAAGATGGACATCGACTGCAAAGCCATGACCGTGTTGCTTACTACTATACCAAACTCCATAATGGTAGGCTTTAAGCAATGCGAGACTGCCAAAGAACTATTTGATGCTTTAAAGCTGATGTACTCTGGTTCTACTGAATCAAAGGAGAACAAGAAAGATATGCTGAAGCAGAAGTTCGAGAACTTCACTTATGTTGTTAGTGAGACCTTGAGCCAACAATACTTCAGGTATATGGACTTGATCACCTCTCTTCAGACTATGAGAGTTGTTCTTGAGAAAAGAGACATAGTCAGAAAATTCATAAGTGCACTTCCTCATGAGTGGACTTTTTACTGTGTCTTAATCAAGAGAACTAAAAATCTCAACACTCTCACTATGACTGAACTGTATGGAATCCTTGATGGATACCGTATGGAGATGGAGACTCAGAAGAGCCACCAGATGAACAGACCCTCAAATCCTATAGTTAATAATGCTCTACATGTTGTTGAAGGATCAAGAACTCCCCATCCTCAGTTGTACCTGAACTACCCCCAACAGCCATCATCCTCTTCTGGGCCATACATCTCTTTCCCTAAGACACCCAGGTCTCAACAGGCTCAACACCCTCCCTTCCATGAGAGTTGTGCTTTTGTTTCAGGGAGTGAGCACTCTGGATATTTTCAATTCTGTTTTGATGATCTAGAGTGTTTCAGCCCAGATGATGTTGAATATATGGACATTTTCCAGCAAATGGCTCTTTTAACCTATAAAGCAAAGAAGTTCTTTAAAAGATCCGGAAGGCAGTTTCCTCAGAACCCAACTAACAGCAAATTCGGGTTTAATAAGAGCAAGGTCAAATGCTACAACTATAACCAGCTTAGTCACTTTGCTAGGGAATGTAAAGCTCTAAGATCTAATCCTGGAGCAGCTCAAGCCTCCCAACACCCTGCTACCTCAAAGGCTACAACCAAACCCATTGAGCCGCAAACTACAGCTGTTGCTCAAGAGGTTGACTGGAGCTTTATGGTGCTAGATGTCACCCTTGGTCAAGCTCTCATG
Organism: Flaveria sonorensis; assembly: GCA_025506505.1. Lineage (NCBI taxonomy): Eukaryota > Viridiplantae > Streptophyta > Magnoliopsida > Asterales > Asteraceae > Flaveria > Flaveria sonorensis. Next base: position 40,249,366 of record CM046440.1, on the reverse strand, counting down.
GCTGGAACTGAAGACAGCAAGATGTATGAACGTCTCTGCACCCCAACCTGTATTGCTAAGGTTAAATTGTATCAGGACTATTACATGGAAATTAGATCTGATATTGAGTCCTTAAATATCCTAAAATTTGATTTTAAGAGAGCAGAATCTGACTATAAACTCAAAATAGAAGAGTTAGGGAAAACTGTGTCCTCTTTAAAATATGAACATACCAACTATAGGACTCAAATAAAAGATCTAATATCCAAGTTGACTGAAGCTCAAGCCCAGATAGTAATGGCTGAGGCTAAAGCAGAGAAGTATACTATTCAAGAGCATAACTTCAACACCATTATAGCATCATCCTCCCACTCCAACGTATTCTATCAAAACAAAAGTGGGTTGGGATCCAATGAAATTTCTCCACCACACTCTCTTGTGTCTATTAGACAGCCAAGATGTGGTAATGATGAGCAAGAGGTTCTAACTACTGACCCACTACCTAGTGAGCTAAAGAATGATGCAATAATGGAAACCACCACAGAGAAGGATAAGGTAGAAAACCTCATCCCCACAGTTGATAAATCCTTGACCACCAAAGCCAGAAAGAACCAGATCAGGGCAGGAAGAAAAACTACTAAAAAGGTGGCTGAGACTAAGATGAAGATAGACCTAAGGCAAAAGGGTGTATTCATCTCAGCTGGATTCCAAGTGGTTGGAAGTTCTGATTCAGGAAAGGAGTGTAACATCTCGTAGATTTGTTATGTACTAGTTACCTTTCTGTTATCTTATAAGGACTATTTATGTCAATAAAGAAACCATGAGGTTTATTTTTGTATTTCCGACATCTTCAAAGTTAGGGCTAATTTTAATAAACCCTAACTTGTTTTAAAAAAAAATCAATTATTAAATAAGTATTAATTTAAACCCTTCCCAACCGAAATCTGAGTCTAAAACGCGCTTAAACTATCAAACCCGTAACCCAAATTATTCATTTAAACTTAACATTGAATTCTATTAAAAACAACGAAATTGATCAAATTGATTGAACCAATACTGGTAGACAACAACATCAAACGTCGGGACTCAAACATTTTGAGCAATAATCAACATTTAATCCTACTTTAATCTCATTGAAACCAAAACTCATTCGGTTCAAATCCAATGCAATTTCATACAATAAACATATGCAAACATTCATATACACTTCCTCAACCTTTCTAAACCAACAATTTCACCAAAACCACACACAAAAGCCGCGTGCAATACCCAAAAACTTGACCAAACGAGCTATCGGATTTCCATCAAAACAATACTAATTCTCACAACTAGTTGAGGGGTTTTGATTCTCGTCATCCTCGGAAGCTTTACTACAAGTCAATTTGATCATATCTTTCCAAAATCATCGAATTCGGATCTTAGCCAGGTCACGTTCTTCCTCATCGATTTCCTATCAATTCGTGTCTAAAACAGGTAACTGAACCAATCTTTGTACTTGTTTTGATTCATAGAATAAAAGCCCTAATGTTAATTTCACTTTCGAATTCATTTCATGGTTCAATTGGATTGAAATTGAAACTAGGGTTTATGTTGAATTGGGGGTTTACATGTGTTTGTGTATATACTTAGATGGGACGGAATATTGTTAAAAAACCCCACTCAGGTCCACTGGTTACAACCATGGGCTGTGAACTAGTAGACCCGAGTTCGAGTCCCTCCTGTTGCATTTAAACTTTTAAACACTTTTTTCACCTTTATTAATTTACAGAAAATCCATAAATGATGTATACATTCAAAAAAAAAAACAAATTTACCAATGATTAGAAACTAGAAATTTTTAAATTGATTTTTGGAAATTTTATAAAGTTATAAATAAATGTTTAATTACTTTTAAACTTTATAAAAATATGTTTATAAATTTTAGTCTAATGAAATATATAAAAGAATACTCAATCACATTATTTCATTTATTCTATTTAATAAATCTTTTTAATGCAAATTCATTTATTATAAATCAATTAATAGTCTAGTATTAAACTACAAATTATTAACTATTAAATCAAATATAATTTCAATAATTTCTTTATTTATAAAATTTTAAATTTTTATTAATGAAATTATTACAAAATTATTTATTTGTTTATTCAATTATTCTAAAACAATTGTTTATTTTATTTACTTGTTAATTTATTACTATTGATTATACGATTTATAAGTATTCAAATAAAGTCGTTATACTATCACTTTGATATCTAAAACCCCAAATTCCTAAAGAAACCCTAGGTTCTCGAATAGTCTTTAAAACTATAATAATTATAGGTTAACTTTAAACACCATTCTCTAGGTTGAATCTTAACAAACCTTTCGGCGTTTAGTTCAAGTCTCCGTATTTGTTCATCATTATTATCCATGTGAGTTTGCATACCCCTGTTACTTTATTTTACACGTTTTTGGGGTGAAACATATTAGCCTTATAAAAGTACACTTATAAATTGTTTAAAGTCTTGTAATGCACATGCAATTCAATTTATATTTCTTTTTTTCATGGTTATGTGAGATGTATGTGAACATTATGTGATAGGCTCATCTTTAAACAATCATTAACTATTGCTAGCCTAGTGACATCATAGATATATGGGCTTGACAAGCCTATTTGGTGCTAAACCCGAGGTTATTGCCGGCTCTCGATGACGTATTCTTGTTCATCGAGGGAACCAAGTACACTTAGTTAATCATATATCTTATTATGATCATATCTTTGTCAAAGTTTGATTGTATCGTAACTCTATCAATATGTTTTGCGCTTATAACCTATGACTTGAAGTGCTATTTTTAAAGTCTTATATACGTATATATATACTCATGTAAACTCACCAACATTTCAAATGTTGACTTTATTTTCTAACATATTTCAAGTAATGCCCCAACTTGATTTAGTTGCTCTTGAAGTTATGAAATCATCTAGGAATATGCCTAGATATAATAAAGAGGACTCATTTTATTTCTTTGAACTTTATGGTCTTGGATATTTAGTTTATTTGTTTTTTTATTGAATCTTGTTGAATTTTGCAATTTAAACCTTATGTTTTAAAAACTTTTACATTATAAAGTAGCATTGTGTGGCTTTGGACAATCTTAACCCTTCACATCTTAACGTTTTCGTGTTATGGTTGGGGTGTGACAAGGAGTGTAGGATCAGCACTCATATCCAGCTGTAGGATCAGAAACTAAAGGGAAAGGTGTTGGGGTTTGAACAAGTTTATCAGAGTCATTTTATCCATATAAAATAAAAATGCAGCGGAATTAGGATTGAAAAACTTGTTACAGTTAATATATACAAACCATTTTATATATCTGTAAAAAACCCGTAATGGTCGTTATATAAAAAACATGCTTACAAACAACCATAGGGTGTTTAGAATTGTAACACCCAGAAATTTTAAAAGAGAAAAAGAAAAGAAAAGAGAAGTATAAAGAAAGAAAGGTGAAATAACCCAAGTTGAGGGGTTAAAGTTGTGCAAGAGGCAAACTTTAATATTATTATGTTTAAAAAGTGGGCATGGCCGCCCACTCTTCCTGCTCACCAACTGTTCGGCTGTAGAAAAGTAAAAGAACAGAGTTTTCCATCGGTTTTCTAGAGAGAAGAAGAAGAAGATCGTCTAGAAGGTAAGATTTTGAGTGTTTTGTTCGGTTTCAGCTAAATTTTCAGCTTGTGGACCAAGTCTTACGTATTCCTCTGTGTTCGGTTGGGTGTTTTCAATGTGTTTAGGTGTTTGAACTCCAAGTGCTCTCGAGTTTGGAGGAGTTTTACTTGAAGGCTGCTGTAGGTGAGTTCTAGAACCCCGAATTTTATATTTTTAAACTTGTTTTGGGGCTGGAAATGCATGTAAATTATTATTTTTGCAACTTTCAGTATGTAACCATATGTATTACCCTCTGTTTATGTGGGTATGTGTGTTTGTGAATGTTTGACCGAATTATGTGGTTGTGTGATTGTTTTATGTGCTTAGTATGCTAGATTTGGGCTAAGGATATATTAGGATGATGATCGGGAACTGAAATTAGTATAAGTTAGAACTGGCATAGTTTCCCATACGCCTAAGTATCCATGCGCCTGCATAGTACTCATGCATCTACATAGTTCCCATACGCCTAAGTTTTGCCCATACGCCTAAGTGTTTGCTCATGCGCCTAAGTTTTCCCATGAGCTCAAGTACCCATGCGCCTGTATTATACTCATGTGCCTGTATAGTACCCATGCGCTTAAGTTTTTCCCATGCGCCTAAGTTTTTCTCCATGTGCCCAAGTGTTCCCATGGGCCCAACTTTTCGTGCGCCTGCATAGTGCCCATGTGCCTACATAGTGCTCATGCGCCTAAGTTGCCTTAGAATTTTTCTGAAATTTTGGGAAAAATGGAAATTTATGATTAAGCTCTGGAATGTTTTGGTGGGTTATGTTTGTTCATGTTATGCATGTTTGTGGCCTGTTATTGATGTTTCATATTACGCATTATTACGTGACTTTACGTGGTGTGTTAATGCTCTTATACGGAAACCGCCAAGGGGTGTAGTTATGGGGCATTCCAGAGATGCAAGCCCCTAATTTTTGACGGGAATGGTAATGCTGCTGCTGTGCACCGATGGGTGAGGGAGATGGAGGCGGTGCTCGATATCAGTGAGTGCCGAGAGGATCAAAAGGTGAAGTTTGCTACCCACTCATTTGTGGACTCGGCATTATGCTGGTGGGACAATATTGTCCAGGCCGAGGGTAGCATGGAAATTGGGAGGATAAGGTGGAGTGAGCTAAAGAAGTTGGTGATTGAGGAATTTTGTCCTCGTAGGGAGCTTGACAAGATTGAGAGAGAGGTCATACAGCTGGAGGCGGGGACTATGACACACCAGCAATACACGACTAAGTTCAACGAGATGGCAAGGTTGGTGCCGGAACAGGTTACGCCGGTTTCAAGGAAGATCAAGAGGTATATTCAGGGTTTGCCGGCAGATATCCGCAGGCACATGATCGTCGCCCCACCGAGTACTTTTAGGTCGGTGGTTGATCTAGCAGGGAGGCTGTATGATGAGAGAGAAGAAGTGGCAGTGGTGGAGGTGAACAAAAAGGGTGGTGGTGACAGGAAACGGAATGGGAAGCGGTTTGGTTGTGGTGGTTTTACCCCGAGCAACAAGAAGGCAAGGATTGATGACTGGAGGGTAGGGTCGGCAGATACGGGGACTAAGCGGTGTGGTAAGTGCGGGAAGGAACATTCAGGGGAGTGTAAGTGGGGACTGAATCTCTGCTTCAAGTGTGGCAGGACCAGTCATATGGCAAGAGAGTGCGGGGTTGTAAGATGTTATAACTGTGGTGAAGAGGGCCATCTGAGCAGAGATTGCAAGAGGCCAAGGGCCGAGAGCTCCAGGGTGAAGAAAAGGGTCAAGAAGGAGGGACCAAAGGCAAAAGCCAGAGCATTCACGATGACCCAGGAGGAGGCTAGGGTGGACCCCGATATCGTGTCAGGTATGTTCCTAGTAAATCAAACTTGTGCCTCTGTATTATTTGATTCTGGTGCTAGTAAGAGTTTTATTTCTGCCACCTTCCGTGCTAAGTTGCCTGTTAGGAGTAGAAAGATCGATGAGCCCTTCGATGTAGAAATTGCCATTTGTAAGTCTACCATGATTTGTGATCTAATAAAAAATTATGACATAGAGTTGGAAGGCCATAGGTTCTCTGCTAAATTATTCGTGATGCCCCTAGGCGGATTCAATGTGGTTCAAGAGATGGATTGGTTAGCAGCCTATGAGGCAAATATTATGTGTCGCAAGAAGATGACCCGATTGACTGCGCCTGATGGGAGTTCGGTGACGATCTACGGTGATCGAGTTACTATGGTTTCAAGGGTGATTTCGATTGTGGTGGCATAGAAGTGCATGAAACGTGGATGTAGTGCCTACCTGGCTTACGTGAAGGATGTGGATGTGTCAGTACCATAATTGTCTGACGTACTAGTTGTGTGTGACTTTCCAGACATGTTCCCAAAAGATTTACCAGGTGTGCCACCGGACAGCGAGATCGAGTTCCAGATCGGCTTGATACCTGGTGCTCAACCTGTTGCCAAGGGACAATATCGATTGGCTCCATCTAAGATGAAGGAACTAATGGTTCAGTTGCAAGAGTTATTGGACAAAGGGTTCATTCGACCGAGTATCTCTCCCTGGGGTGACCCGGCCTTGTTTGTAAAGAAGAAGGATGGTAGTATGATGATGTGCATCGACTATCATGAGTTAAACAAGTTAACAGTGAAGAACCGGTATCCACTACCCAGAATTGATGACTTGTTTGATCAGCTCCAAGGTGCCAGTTGGTTCTCGAGGATAGATCTCTAATCTGGCTACCATCAGTTGAAGGTGAAGAAGCAAGATATCCCTAAAACAGCTTTTCGCATGCGTTATGGACACTACAAGTTTTTCGTTATGTCATTTGGTCTAACTAACATGCCAGCTGCCTTTATGGATTTGATGAACCAGGTGTGTCGGCCGATGTTAGATAAATCAGTGATTGTGTTTATCGATGATATCCTGATCTATTTGAAGAGCGAAGAAGAGCATGCCGGTCATATTCGTCAGGTATTGGAGACACTTAGAAGAGAGAAGCTGTATGCTAAGTTCTCCAAGTGCGCTTTCTGGTTGCGCAAGGTTCAGTTTTTGGGTCATGTGGTAAATTTTGAAGGGATCATGGTAAACCTAACAAAGGTGGAGGCGGTGATGCAATCGAAGACTCCAAAGAAGCCATCTGAGATCCACAGTTTCTTAGGTTTGGCGGGCTATTACAGGAGATTCATTCAAGACTTTTCGAAGATAGCCTCACCATTGACCAAGCTGACCCGTAAGGAGGTGAAGTTTGTATGGGGTCTGGAATAGGAGAATGTTTTTGAGGAGTTAAAGATAAGATTGACTCAAGCTCCTATCTTGATGTTACCCAAAGGGAATGAAGACTTGGTGGTCTATTCAGATGCTTCTTATTCAAGATTGGATTTCGTGCTAATGCAACGGGGAAGGGTTATAGCCTATGCGTCCCGACAGTTGAAAATCCATAAGGCTAGTTACCCTACTCATGACTTGGTGCTAGCGGCTGTGGTCTTTGTATTGAAGATTTGGAGGCACTACTTGTACGGGACGAAGTGCACTATCTTCACTAACCACAAGAGCTTGAAGTATTTCTTTGAGCAGAAGGACCTCAACATGAGGCAAAAGAGATAGTTAGAGTTGATCAAGGATTATGATTGGGAGATCCACTACCATCCGGGCAAGGCCAACGTAGTTGCGGATGCCCTTAGCCGAAAGGAGAGACCCGAGCCAATCCGGGTGAAAGCTTACCAGTTGGTGATGACCTCTGATGTGATGACACAGGTCAAGGGGTTCCAAGATGAGGTGTTGAAAGAAGAGCGCCTTAACTCTGAAAGGATGAGAGGTTTAGTCTCGGAGTTGGGTGAGAACACTCACGGAGTTAGAACCCGCTTCGGGCGGATGTGGATCCCTCGTTATGGAGACCTACGGGGGAAAATCATGGATGAAGCTCATAAGACTCGATACTCTATTCATCCCGGTGCTACAAAGATGTATCATGATATGAAGAAAGATTACTGGTGGCCGGGTATGAAGCGTGATGTAGCGGAGTATGTGAGTAAGTGCCTTACTTGCTTGCAAGTGAAGCTGAGCATTAGAAGCCATACTGGAAGATCCAGCCTTTGGATATACCTGAGTGGAAATGGGAGCACATCACCATGGACTTCACTACGAAGTTACTGCGTACGACAAGAGGGTATGTTGCCATATGGGTGATAGTAGATCGTCTGATGAGGAGTGCTCACTTCCTACCGATTCTCGAGACGTATTCATCTGAGAGGTTGGCGGATCTAACGCGTCATGGTGTACCAATGTCTATCGTGTCTGACCATGACACTCGGTTTACATCTAAGTTTTGGAAGAGATTCCACGACGCGATGGGGACAAGGCTACATATCAGTACGGCGTACCGTCCTCAGACAGATGGTCAGTCAGAGAGGACGATTCCGACACTGGAAGATATGCTATGGGCATGCGTGATTGATTTCGGAGGAAGTTGGGATGAACACTTACCGTTAGCTGAATTCTCATACAACAACAGCTATCATGCCAGCATTGGTATGCCACCATATAAGATGCTATACGGCAGGAAGTATAGAACGCCCGTGTGTTGGGGTGACATCGGACAGAAGGAGTTGGGAAGCGTTGAAGTGATCGAGGCTACGACTGAAAAGTTGGAGAAGATCAAGGCCTTTATGAAGGTGGCAAAAGATAGGCAAAAGTCGTATGCTGACAAGAGGCGTTGACTGATTGAATTCAAGGTGGGTGATAAAGTTATGCTGAAAGTTTCACCTTGGAAGGGGATCATTCGGTTTAGAAAGCGGGGTAAGCTGAGCTCGAGGTATATAGGACCTTTCCTAATTATTGCTCGAGTAGGAGTGGTGGCCTATATGTTGGAGCTACCCGATGAGTTAAGTGGAATTCATCCGACATTCCATGTATCTGATCTGAGAAAGTGCTTAGCTGACGAGGACATGATTGTGCCACTGGAGGATATTGAGGTAGATGAACGGATGTGGAGCAACTGGTGGCCATCATTGACTGAAAAGAGAAGAGATTGCGGAATAAAGTGGTTCCACTGGTGCGAGTACAGTGGAGGCACCAGAAGGGATCATAGTCTATATAGGAGATGGAAGAAGAGATGAGACAGCATTATCCACAACTGTTCGAGGAGTGATAGGTTTCGGGGATGAAACCTATATAATGGGGGTGGATTTATAACACCCGAAAATTTTAAAAGAGAAAAAGAAAAGAAAAGAGAAGTATAAAGAAAGAAAGGTGAAATAACCCAAGTTGAGGGATAAAGTTGTGCCAGAGGCAAACTTTAATATTATTATGTTTAAAAAGTGGGCATGGCCGCCCACTCTTCCTGCTCACCAACTGCTCGGCTGCAGAAAGTAAAAGAATAGAGTTTTCCATCAGTTTTCTAGAGAGAAGAAGAAGAAGATCATCTAGAAGTTAAGATTTTGTGTGTTTTGTTCAGTTTCAGTTGAATTTTTAGCTTGTGGACCGAGTCTTACGTGTTCCTCTGTGTTCGGTTGGGTGTTTTTGGTGTGTTTAGGTGTTTGAACTCCAAGTGCTCTCGAGTTTGGAGGAGTTTTACTCGAAGGCTGCTGTAGGTGAGTTCTAGAACCCCGAATTTTCTATTTTTAAACTTGTTTTGGGGCTGGAAATGCATGTAAATTATTATTTTTGCAACTTTCAGTATGTAACCATATGTATTACCCTCTGTTTATATGGGTATGTGTCTTTGTGAATGTTTGACCGAATTATGTGGTTGTGTGATTTTTTTATGTGCTTAGTATGCTAGATTTGGGCTAAGGATATGTTAGGATAATGATTGGGAACTGAAATTAGTATAAGTTAGAGCTGGCATAGTTTCCCATGCGCCTAAGTATCCATGCGCCTGCATAGTACTCATGCGCCTGCATAGTTCCCATGCGCCTAAGTTTTGCCCATACGCCTAAGTGTTTGCTCATGCGCCTAAGTTTTCCCATGCGCCCAAGTATCCATGCGCTTGCATAGTACTCATGTGCCTGCATAGTACCCATGCGCCTAAGTTTTTCCCATGCGCCTAAGTTTTTCCCCATGCGCCCAAGTGTGCCCATGCGCTCAACTGTCCGTGCGCCTGCATAGTGCCCATGTGCCTACATAGTGCTCATGAGCCTAAGTTGCCTTAGAATTTTTCTGAAATTTTGGGGAAAATGGAAATTTATGAGCCTGCATAGTGCCCATGTGCCTACATAGTGCTCATGAGCCTAAGTATCCATGCGCCTGCATAGTACTCATGCATCTACATAGTTCCCATGCGCCTAAGTTTTGCCCATACGCCTAAGTGTTTGCTCATGCGCCTAAGTTTTCCCATGAGCTCAAGTACCCATGCGCATGTATTATACTCATGTGCCTGTATAGTACCCATGCGCTTAAGTTTTTCCCATGCGCCTAAGTTTTTCTCCATGTGCCCAAGTGTTCCCATGGGGCCAACTTTTCGTGCGCCTGCATAGTGCCCATGTGCCTACATGTGCTCATGCGCCTAAGTTGCCTTAGAATTTTTCTGGGGAAAAATGGAAATTTATGATTAAGCTCTGGAATGTTTTGGTGGGTTTTGTTTGTTCATATTATGCATGTTTGTGGCCTGTTATTGATGTTCCTTATTACGTGACTTTACGTGGTGTGGTAATGCTCTTATACGTAAAATATTATATAATGAAAGTGAAAGACATCGTTAAGTGGAACATAATGAAAGAATGTAAAGTCTTGCAAGCAAATTTAAAGAGGTTCACAACTCAATGAAGAGTTGTTAGCTCAACTGTGTGCAATGTAACGTGCGATCTTGGCTAACCCATGAGGGTGTACACACAGGGGGGTCAGTTTTGGTGACTGATCCATACATGTGAAACGAGATCCTTGTCGCTTAACCCCAATACTGAGGTGGCTTCGTGCCTAATGATGGGGTATAGCTTATGACAGGATCTAGATAGAAATGAAAGATAATGAAAAAGTGCGATATGAACGATGATAAAAGATAATATAAGATATTATCAATATGTATGTATGTTGTGTGATCACGAACAAAAGTAAAGGAAAGGTTTTTACTAAAGGTAAAGTATTTTATTATATAAAACTAGGACTCGCTCAGCAACGCTGACTTTTTATGCATTTTCAGTTGGCAGGTAGTTTGTTGCTGCGGATGGCACGAGGGTGAAGCTACTTGGTGGGCAAGACTGGCATCCATCTCATTCAATAATAATGATGTTGTTTTGTAATACAACTAAGTGACATTTTGTAATCTTTTAAACGATGATGTATTACTTGGCAAATGTATTTATTTAAGCATGAAATGGTTTTTGATGAATCATTTCGCTGTAATATTTTATTTACTAAATAAATCTTAATATGTTTTGATAAATGAGGTTGTGATTGACCAACTGTGGGGTTCCCGGGAACAGGGCCTTACAAGGATGGTGCTACCAAAACCTCATGATTATTAATCTTTGGATGTTGATTGATGTGCATTCTTGAAGTGTAGTCTTCTCCCCCTTTTTGGTAGCATCTTCTTTGAAGCTTCAGGGAAAAGGATTTGTGAAAAAATATTTGTTTTGGCATATACAGACTTTGTTTCGCCACTTGAAGGATGTTTTATCAGCTTGATCTTCTAGTCTTATTTTGAAGACTTGAAAATACACCTATTTGGATACACTATGGGTTGTGCAGGTAGCAATATCAGCAGCTTTATCTCAACTTCAAAAGTGAAGGAGAAGCATCAGACTTCTTCAGACTTGACATATACTCTCTGTAAGGTTATATTAGAAGGCTGATGCAACCAAAGAAGCCAAAACAACCAAGGAGCTTCCTGCATGCATGCACTGATGTACAAGGTAGAAGTTACTTCGGAAGTTTTACACTAATCACAGAAATTATTTTAAGTGTAAAATCTTCCGAAGCCAAAGTCCAAATCTTCTAAAGCCAAAGATGAAGTCTTTCGAAGCTTCAAAGACAAAGTCTTCTGAAGCCAATGAAGTGAAGACTGATTTCTTCCGAATACAGAGAGGACATGCTTTCTCTGATCTACTTTTACATAAAGCTAACTTACTTTCTATTGCAACTCTGATGATTCACCAACTTATACAAGTTGGTGAAAAGGTCCATGCTTTAGTAAACTATAGATTATGGTCTTGAGTCTGTAACTTCCTACTTTGTACCTTTTATTCTTTTATAATATATTAGGATGTGAGCTATGGCAAGTCATAGTCACCAGTCAAAAGGCAATCTGCCTTTTGACTTTACATTGATCTTGTTGTCCAGATTAATGTTTCCAGCTAGCCTTCAAAGTATGGCCGGCTGTAGGATGTAGTATAAAGTATCTCAGGTCCTTGTATTTCTTTTTATGCTTTATAACACTTGTAAAAGAACTTGAGAGCAATATACAGCATTCTTGAAAACCATATTAGTCTGTTCTTGTTCTTAGTTCTGTCTTATTTACTTGTGTTCTTAGTACCATTTACATAAACCCGGTTCTCCATTTGATCTGTTAAGTGTTCTAACACTCTCCTCATTGTGAGACTGATTGTATTGACCATCCCTTAACCGGTCCTGCAATTGGTATCAGAGCTTTTCCAGGCTCTTGATTGTAAGATCTCACCATCTTAAATCCCTTCAGTTTCACAAAACACTTAACAACTCAAATGGCAGCTATCACAAAGGCTGATATGGAAACCGGTACTGTGATAAAGTGTCCACTGATCACTCCTATGACTTTGATACTTGGTGCCAAAGAATGGAAGGCTTCATCAATTCTCCAGACTCCAGGATGTGGGGATCTATTGTCTTTGGACCTTATGTACCATCCACCTCTTCAGCTGCTACTGGTGGTGGTATGTTGAGATTATGGATACTCAAATGGATGTTGGAGTAACTCTTGAGGGGACATTATGAGGAAGTTCATGTCCTCTCTTCCCAGACAATGGACACACTATTGTATGGTCTCATTAAGAGGACTGAGAACCTTAAGACCCTTACTCTCAATGAGTTGTATGGTATCCTCAGTGGCTACCAGATGGAGATGAACATGCAAAATCCATCTGGTAACTCCAACAATCAGTAGAGTTCAGGCCTTCATGTGGTTGAAAGGGATTGCAGAGAACCACAGCATCATCTTATCTGCTACCCTGACAACTCAGAAAAGGGTCCTTTCATCACCTTCCTGGAGACACCAAGAGAGAGCTACATCCAAGGAAGCCCATTCCAAGAGACAAGCTCTTTGCAAGCCTTTGTGTCTACTGATGGAAGCACAGGCTACTTTCTCTTTACCCTTGAAGACCTGGACTGTATCCATCTAGATGATCTGGAGTACATGGAAATAGTCCAGCAAATGGCTCTTCTCACTCACAGAGCCATGAAGTTTTACAAGAGGACAGGGAGGAAGTTTCCTAGCAATGCAACTAGTGGAAAGTTTGGGCTGGATAGAAGCAAAGTGAAGTGTTACAACTCTAACCAAATAGGAAACTTTGCTAGAGAGTGCAAGCCACCAAAGACAAATTATGGCCAAGCACAAACCAGACCAAACTGTTGGGAACGGTCTGCCCAAGACACATATTGAATTGATGTGGCTAGTACGTTATGATCCAAGTCGGGTCATACCTAATAACAAGCTAGACAAACACCTATAGTATTTATTTTATGATATGATCATGTAAGTAAATATTGACAGTTGAAGTATTTAGAAATTGGGTTTCTAAATATTTGCACTAGTGTTATGAATAAATTATATGGATAATTTATTCTAGAGATAGAGTACTTTGTATTGTTATTCAAATGGTTGAACAAACAATACAAGTGTTTTTGTCCACATTTTTTGGTTACTCATCCGCATTTACTAATGCGGATGTGTTACTGAGAAATGCGGATGAGTGTTCCTCATCCGCATTTACAAATGCGGATGTGCATTTGTGGAAATGCTGAAAGAATTTCTTCATCCGCATTTACTAATGCGGATGACCATTTAAGGAAATACTAATGAAACTGATCATCCGCATTAACTAATACGGATATGCATTTGGGAAATGTTGATGAACTGTTCATCCGCATTTACAAATGCGGATGTGCATTTTTGGAAATGCTTATGGAGTTACTTATCCACATTTACAAATGTGGATGTACATTTGGGAAATGCGGATGAAGTTTCTTCTTTCACATTTACAAATGCGGTTAGAGTTTATTCATCCGCATTTACTAATGCTGTAGAATATTAGAGAAATGCGGATGGGTTAATGGGATGGGTCCCGCCCACTTTTCTCTCACTCTGAAATTCAGTTTCATAGGACGTGCAATATATGATTGCATTCAACCACTCTCTCTGATAACTTACAACACACACAAAGGTGCAAATTCGTGTTCCTGTTGCTTTTCTCTCGATCGGTCGAAGAAAATCAAGAACAGAACTCGATTCAAGGGCAGAAAATCCTAGCAACCTGGTGTTTTGTTGGAAGCTTGGGGTAGACAAGCTTGAGGTTTCCTACTTTGGAAGCTGCTGATCAAAGTTCTTCTTCCTTTGTCCTATTCGAGAGGTAGATTTCTAAACACCCTATGGTTGTTTGTAAGCATGGTTTTGGTTTTAACAGATATATAAATTGGTTTATATATATTAACTGTAACAAGTTTTTTATTCCATTTCCACTGCGTTTTCATTTTATAAGGATAAAATGACTCTGATAAACTTGTGAAAACCCAACTGTGGTATCAGAGCCGGTTATATGGATACATGCTTCATCTTGACTGAATTCTCGGTTTCTTGCTGTTATTCACCAACAGACCGAAAATTCAGGTCTATGGTTTCCCTGTTTTTCAAGATTCTACTTTACATGCATATTGTAATCTTGAAAAATTTAATAATTTGGATGATTTAGTTGTTTGGACAAGAATCATGATATTCGGTTTGTTTATACATTAACCGAAAATCTATGATTCAAGGGGAAAACTCTAGGATTTTTACTTACATATTTGGATATGTATCTTGATGTTCATAACCTAGCCGAGACCTTGTGTTTGGATGTGTTGTGATTTATATTTGATTATTCATAGAGTTGTAATAATTAAATGTATTTGTTCTTCCGATTGGCTATGTAATTTATTTATTTTCATTTGGTATGTAAAATAAATAGATTAGTTGCATTTCAATTTTACTAGAAAATGTATTTAGGATATATAATTTTGTAAAAGAAAATGCAACAAGGATGTTTTCGGTTTGGGCCAATTTTGTGCCCAAAGGGCTTTATAGCTCTTAATAGGATTTAAGCCCAATAACCAAAAACATATTTTGAAGGCCTAAATGAATTTGGTGCAGAATTTTAAGTCCATTTGGAAGCTCAAATCGAATGGGAGAATCACAACACAAAGTGGACACTTGAAGCATTTGGATGCGGGATCAAGTGGGAGTTCACCGACACAAGTGTTACCCTTAGGAAGGACCTAAATAACTCACTTGTTTCGGTCACCAAGTGATGTTAAAATTAGTTGGCTATGGTTATGAACTTATTGTTGTATATGTTGCTTGTATGGTTGATTTAATTTATTGTTCATGTGATATTTGGATATGCACTGTTAAACAATTTCAAATCAACAACAAGCTTCAAACGGTTCTTTTGGAAACATTAACATGGTAATAAAATGGTTTTATTAAAGGTTAATTTTTTCGCAATAAATTGGGTTTATTAAAAGAACCTTGGAAATTGGTTTCACTAGTGTACCACGCATTTGAATGCATGCAAATGTAAGGTACAAAATGTTTTCATAACTATAATTAATGAAAACAAAATCCCTTTTAAACAAGTTTAACACCATCCTTTTATACAACACTCGAATCACTTAGGAACTATTTGTGGGATAAAGGTCACCTAACCACATTCAGGGAACTTGTGTGTTTGAGGTGGGCTTAGCATATTTGTGGGATAAAGATCACCTAACCACCTATATGCGTAAACTCACACGTGTGTGTAAGTAGGACCACTTTAATTGGAAACCATGTGAATAGGGTCACCGAAGCATGGCTTACAATGGTGTTGATGGGATTAAACATGCCGACTAAACATAAAGATGTTTAACCGATCCCATAAACTAGAAGTTGCAAAGGGTTGCAATTGTCAAAATTTGACTACCTTGTTAATTTAAATAATGGGATAAAGGTCACCTAACCATTATTTGATTGTAACGTTGGATTCTAGATTTTAATTATTAATTGTCTATGAGACATGAAAGGTATTATAGTTAAAATATCATTTTATGATACTGAAATTGAACTTTGTTTATATTGTAGTAATGGCCGCTAATAATAACAATGCTACCTCCCCGACTGTCCATAACCTGTCACTGAGAACTATCCTGGAAAAGGATCGTCTAAACCATATAATTTCATGGATTGGTTTCGAAACTTGAGAATTGTTCTCAACCAGGAAAAGAAATCATATGTGTTGGACGATCCTATTCCAGATGAACCCAACATTGATGATGTTGATGCCTACGAGGATTGGGTTAAGCACACTGAGGATTATGTGCAAGTTTCTTTCCTCATGTTGGGAACCATGATTCCCGAGCTTCAAAAGGATTTTGGACATCACGGGGCATACGACATGATTACCCAGCTGAAGGAAATGTTCCTTCAACAAGCGAGGGTAGAGCGGTTCGAAATGGTTCGAGCGCTTCATGCATGTCGAATGGAAGAAACCCAATCCGTGTCATCTTATGTGATGAAGATGAAAAGCCACTTTGATCACCTCGAAAGGCTAAATTGTCCCATCTCAAAAGAGTTAGCCATGGATTTGATCCTCAATGGTCTAACCAAGAAGTTTGAGACTTTTATCATGAATTATAACATGAATGGATGGGACAAGAGCATTGGGGGAACTTCATGCAATGCTCAAAACAGTCGAGGCCGGGATGGGTAAAAGGGTTTTACTAGTTCTCATGATCAATAAGGGTGGCAAAAAGAAAGACATCACCCAAAACCCAAGGCAAATGTTGCCAAAGGCAATGGGTACATCAAAGGAAAGGGTAAGGGAAAGACTAAAGCGGGACCACCAAAACCGAGGCTTAAGAACCAAAGTTTACGGAGAACGATCCATGCTTTGAGTGTGGTGAGATAGGACATTGGAAGAGGAACTGTCTAATCTATCTCAAAGAGTTGAGAAACAAGAGGGATGCTAGGCAGACCTCAGGTACAACTTTCATGTACAACTTTCATGATCCATATTAAACTTAATGTTATTTCTTCAGACACATGGGTATTAGATACCGGATGTGGAACTCATATTTGCAAATTATTGTAGGGGTTCAAAAGAAATAAGCATTTTAAGAAAGGGGATATTGGTCTCTCTATGGGCAACGGAGCAAAGGTTGATGTCGAAGCCCAAGGAGACTATATCTTGAAGCTTCCAAGTGGTTTGGAAGTCATTTTGAAGAATGTTTTGTATGCTCCTAGTTTGACTAGGAACATAATTTCTGTTTCCATTCTAAAACAATATGGTTATGTATTAAAGTTTGTAAACGATGGTATTTGTGTTTTTATGGATGATATATTTTATTTTAAGGCTATGCCTTTTAATGGTATTTATGAATTGGTTCATGATGACTCATCCTTTAATAACTCGTTATACCAATCAAGTACCAAAAAACTTAAAATGGGTTTAAGTGACTTATATCTTTGGCATTGTTGTCTTGGTCATATAAACAATAATCGTATTCAAACACTTCAAAAGAATGGTCTTTTAGAAGCAAATGAAGAGGGTTCATTTGATAAGTGTGAGTCTTGTTTACAAGGAAAGATGACCAAGGAACCCTTTAGTGGTACTAACCAAAGGGCAAAAGAGTTATTAGGAATCATACATTCGGATGTATGTGGTCCTTTTAAAGCAATGACAAGGAATGGTGAAAGATACTTGATTACCTTTATCGACGATTATAGTCGTTATGATTATGTGTACTTGTTGAGACACAAAGATGAAGCTTTTTAAACGTTCAAAATCTTCAAGAATGAAGTAGAAAATCAACTCAATAAAACAATCAAAGTTTTTTGTTCGGATAGAGGAGGTGAATATCTTAGTGATGCCTTTCAAGATCATCTTAGAAGTTATGGGATTGTCTCACAGCTTGCTCCACCCAAAACACCATAGCATAATGGTGTGTCTAAAAGGAGAAACTGAACCCTATTGGATATGGTTTGATCTATGATGGCTAGAAGCACACTACCTCTGTCATTTTAGGGTTTCGCATTGCTCTCTGCAGCCCGTATTTTGAATATGGCCCCAACCAAGAAGTGGATAAGACACCTTTTGAAATATGGCATGGAAGGGTTCCATCGTTATCATATTTAAAGGTATGGGGTTGTGAGGCTTATGTTAACCAAAACACCCCAAACAAGTTAGAAAGCCGATCCGCTAAATGTATCTTTGTAGGATATCCCAAGGACTCGATGGGATATTACTTCTACAATCCAACAGAGCAAAAGGTATTTATTGCTCGAAAGGCTGAGTTCTTGGAAACTAAATTCCTTATGGAAGGAACTACCAATAGAACAGTGCAATTTGATGAGGATCAAGAACCACAATCCGATACACGGTTGGTTGATACTAGTAATCAAGAAGAGGTTGTTGATAATGATCAAGTGGTTGATCAATACACATAAAACGTTCACAGATCTGGTAGAACTAGCTATCCATATGAAAGATATGGATTTTTAATGAATGGATGCTATGTAGTTGTGACAAGTGGCATGAAGCCATGAACTTAGAGATGCAATCCATGCATGACAACCAAGTGTGGGAATTGGTTGTGCTACCGCTTAACTCCAAACCGGTTGGATGTAAGTGGGTTTTCAAGAAGAAAACTGATATGCATGGAAACTTGGATACTTATAAAGCAAGACTTGTAGCAAAAGGTTTCACTCAGACTCAAGGGGTTGATTATGATGAGACCTTCTTGCCTATGGCAATGCAAAAGTCAATTAGGATATTATTTGCCACAGCTGCATATTATGACTATGAGATTTGGCAAATGGATTTCAAAACTGCTTTCATTAATGGACATCTCGAAGAGAATGTTTATATGGTTCAGCCCGAAGGTTTTGTCGATCCACAATTTCCTAATAAAGTATGCAAGTTAAATAAATAAATATATGGATTGAAACAAGCATCAAGAAGTTAGAATCAATGTTTTGATGAAGAGGTTAAGAAATTTGGATTCATCAAGAATGCTGATGAAGCTTGTGTGTATAAGAATGTTAGTGGGAGCATCATCACATTCTTAGTATTGTATGTTGATGATATATTACTGTTTGGAAATGACATTCCAACCATGGAAGGTGTTAAAACCTGGCTTGGAAGTTGTTTTTCCATCAAAGATCTTACTGAAGCAACCTATATTTTGGGAATAAAGATCTATAGGGATAGATCAAGGCGGTTGATAGGTTTAAACCAAAGTGCATATATTGATAAAATCTTGAAAAGGTTCAAGATGGAGAACTCCAAGAAAGGTTTGGTACCTATTCAAAGAGGGACAATATTGAGTGCATCTTAATGTCCAAGCTCAAAAGATGAGCAAGAAAGGATGAAGGAAATCCCATATGCATCTGCTATAGGATCCATCATGTATGCAATGATATGCCTAGACCGGACGTGTCATGCGCTTTAAGCATGACAAGCAGATATCAGCAGAATCCGAGAAATAGTCATTGGATGGCTGTTAAGAGTATATTGAAAGACCTTAGGAGGACTAAGGATATGTTTCTAATATACGGATCTGGTGAAGAGGAACTCGTTGTAAAGGGTTACACGGATGCGTGTTTCCAAACTGATTGAGATGATTTTCAATCACAATCAGGGTATGTCTTCATTATGAATGGAGGGGCAGTGTCCTGGAAGAGTTCAAAGCAGGATGTGGTAGCATTGTTCACTACAGAATCAGAATACATCGCTGCTTCATTGGCAGCAGAGGAAGCTGCATGGTTAAAGAAATTCATTGCCGATCTAGGGGTTGTCTCTACCATTCAAGATCCCCTAGAGATCTTTTGTGATAACGAGGGTGTGATTGCTCAAATCAAGGAACCCCGTGCACATCAAAAGACAAGGCACATTGAGCGGAGATTCAACTACATAAGGGATGAAGTTGAAAAAGGAAAGATATGTATTCGTAAAGTTCACACTGATCAAAATATTGAGGATCCACTCATGAAGCTCCTTGAAAGGCCAAAGCATGAGAGTCATACTTGTGCCTTAGGACTTCGATATTCTAGTGATTGGATTTGATCTACTTAGTATTTAAATATCGAAACAATTATTATTTTGACTCATATATATATATATGATTATGATACTATGAGTTATGTTCCATTTTAGCATGTATAAATCCATGAATATGTTTATTATTCTAAATGTCCATAGTCGGTCAAATTTATGGGAACAAATAGGAAGTAAGACTATTATGAACTTGGATTGGTGGATATTCATAAGGTATGAATATAGAGCAAGAGGTTGCTACCAAGGTTCATAATTATTTGTGGGATATAAATATTGGACAGACAAACTGCATGGAATTATGTAATTGATCATAAGTAAATTTGAGTAAAGGCGAATATCGTTGTACCTCCGACCTGAGATACATATTGGGTTTCAATATTCACAAAATATTATACTTTGATCTAGTTCTTCGCTGTTCTGAAATAATGGATAGTACATAAGGCTAGTTTCAGGTGTGATACAAGGTGATTGTGAGAAACGTATGTAGTCAAGATGGGATTTGTTCCTCTTATTCATTGAGAGTATGATGTCTAAGGCCTGATAAAGTTAAATCAACAGGGAATGATCATTATGTGTCTCTAGATTTAACATGACATTTGAAACAAAAGGATAGATGATTGATTCACCTAAATCATTTTCAAGCAAGGGACTTGAGGAAGATGATGTTATTGAATGTCACTTCGTCATGCGTATTAGGGGTAGTAAACCGTTGTTAGGTGGTATTTACTGCTTGCATCAAATCTCTATGTATCTCGTGCAAGTGGGAGATTGTTGGGAACGGTCTGCCCAAGACACATATTGAATTGATGTGGCTAGTATGTTATGATCCAAGTCGGGTCATACCTAATAACAAGCTAGACAAATAGCTACAATATTTGTTTTATGATATGATCATGTAAGTAAATATTGACACTTGAAGTATTTAGAAATTGGGTTTCTAAATATTTCCACTAGTGTTATGAATAAATTATATGGATAATTTATTCTAGAGAGAGATTACTTTGTATTGTTATTCAAATGGTTGAACAAACAATACAAGTGTTTTTGTTCACATTTTTTGGTTACTCATCCGTATTTACTAATGTGGATGTGCTACTGAGAAAATGCGGATGAATGTTCCTCATCCACATTTACAAATGCGGATGTGCATTTGTGGAAATGTTGAAGGAATTTCTTCATCTGCATTTACTAATGCGGATGAGCATTTAAGGAAATGCTGATGAAACTAATCATCCGCATTAACTAATGCGGGTATGCATTTGGGAAATGCTGATGAACTGTTCGTCCGTATTTACAAATATGGATGCGCATTTTTGGAAATGCTTATGGAGTTACTTATCCGCATTTACAAATACGGATGTACATTTGGGAAATGCGGATGAAGTTTCTTCTTCCGCATTTACAAATGCGGTTAGAGTTTGTTCATCTGCATTTCTAATACGAATGAATATTAGAGAAATGCGGATGGGTTAATGGGATGGGTCCCGCCCACTTTTCTCTCACTCTAAAATTTAGTTTCATAGGACGTGTAATATATGATTGCATTCAACCACTCTTTGTGATAACTTACAACACACACAAAGGTGCAAATTAGTGTTCATGTTGCTTTTCTCTCTATCGGTCGAAGAAAATCAAGAACAGAACTCGATTCAATAGCAGAAAATCCTAGCAACCTGGTGTCATGTTGGAAGCTTAGGGTAGACAAGATTGAGGTTTCCTACTTTAGAAGCTACTGATCAAAGATCTTCTTCCTCTGTCCCATTCGAGAGGTAGATTTCTAAACACCCTATGGTTGTTTGTAAGCATGGTTTTTTTATATAACTATCCATTATGAGTTTTTCATTCCATTTCCACTGCGATTTTATTTTATAAGGATAAAATGACTTCGATAAACTTGTGAAAACCCAACACAAACAACACTAATGGAGCTCCCCAGAATGAGAAGCCCAAGTAGCAAGCTGCAGTTGCTGTTGAAGAAGGAGGCTTTGACTAAAGCTTTTAGATTGAGGATGCATCTCGAAACCATGCACTAATGGCAGATCATGAAGAATCCAAGGTATTGGAACATTTTTGTACACCTGAATGTATTGCTAAAGTTAACTGATATAGGTCCTATAACTTAGAGATGAGAACTGATCTTGAGTCCTTAATCATTTTAAAAGCTGATTTTAAAAGAGTTGAAAATGATTACAAACTTAAAATAGAAGACCTCAAGTTGTCTTCGGATGAAAATTATGTCTTCAACTCAAATAACTACTTATAAGAAATTTACCTTCGGAAGAAATTCTGAGATATCTTCTAAAGCTTAAATATGCTTCTAAGGACTTACATGTATTTGAAGGAAAATTATCTTCCAAAAGCAATTAAGTCTCGGAAGATTTAGAGAAAGACTTCATGTTGTCTTTGGAAGAACATTATGTCTTCAAGTCAAATAACTACTTATAAGAAATTTACCTTTGAAAGAAATTCTGAGATATCTTCTGAAGCTTAAATATTCTTCTAAGTACTTACATGTTCAAGTCAAATGACTACTTATAAGAAATTTACCTTTGGAAGAAATTCTGAGATATCTTCTAAAGCTTAAATATTCTTCTAAGTACTTACATGTATTTAAAGGACAATTTTCTTCCGAAAACAATTAAGACTCGAAAGATTTAAAGAAAACCATTTGAACTCTTAAGCATGAACATACCAACTATAGGACGCAGATAAAAGATCTCATCACTAAGTTAACTGAATGCCATGCTGAGCTTGTGATTAGCAAAGCCACGTTAGAAGTGTTCTTGAAGAAGAGACCTTCAAGAACATGATATCCTCATCTCTGCATGCAAAAGCTTGTTATCAGAATAAGCAGGGACTGGAATCTACTAAGATAGCTCCTTCACACACTCTATTGTCTGTAAGATTTCCAAGGTGTGGAACTTATGAAGATGAGCTTCCCCTCATAGACCCTATAGATGAAGAGGATGAAAAGGAGATAGTGAAGGATGATTCTAAGAAGAGTGAAGAAGATCATCCTAAGAAGGGTCACTATTCTCCTGAGGAGAGAAAAGAATCTGGGATGACCAAGTCTAAGAGGAAGAACTTGATCAGGAAAGCAAAGAGAAAATCAAAGAAGGCTCAAGAGATCAAGGTCACTTTCAACTCTAAGAAGAAACAAGTGTTTATCTCTGCAGGATTTGAAGTGGTGAAGGCTGAAGACTCAACTATGAACTCTAGTACCAGGAGTTCTAGTTCATGTCCAACTCATTCCAGCAAAGAGAAGAAGGCTAATCAGCTATGTATCACTGCTACACAGCCTGAACCATCCAGTTCCAAGAGCAAGCCTCACCCTAAGAAGCTTGCTGCATCATCTGTGAAGATGAAGATAGAGGTGGAAAGAGATCAAGTTCTATTTTTCTCTTAAAAGAAGACTCTCAGAAGGAAGCAAATGGATTGCATCATGTGTGGTAGTACTTCTCATCTTGCTAAGGATTGCATCAACAATCCTAAAAGTACTATTCATATGATCAAAGAGAAAACTTCTGAGAAATTGAAAGAAAAAATAGCTTCGGAAGGAAAATCTTTTCCCTTCGGAAGCTCCAAGGTGAAAAAGAAGACAAGTGAAAACTTGCCTTTGGAAGAAATTTGGTCTCAAAAGAAAGGAATGCTTCCAAAGTACTAAAGCCTGCTACAGTGAAAGCCAGATCTTCCGAAGGTCCAGTCTCCAAAATTTCCAAAGTTGTTAAAACTTATGAGGTGTTGAAGGTCAAGTCTAATCTTTCAAAGATGGTGTGGAAGATGAAGGAAGACCAAGTGACTGAAAGTTCTTCATCAACAACAGCTAATGATCCTCAAAGCTTGAACATAGGACCAGTTACTGTTAATTTGTCTTCAAATCACTTTGATAAGCCCGAGACTAAGGCTTAGGTTTTCCAAATGGGACAGATAAAGCCCAACATCTTCAAGACTATGAGGAGCCAACTGCTGGCTTCTCAGGGGTAGAAACAGCCCTTGTCCCAAAAAAAATGTTAGAGCTCATTGCTTAAGGTGACAACCTAGCAGTACCAGCTACTGTTGAAGCCACACCTTCTACTTCCCAACCACCTATACAACCACAAATAACCTTCACCTACCAAAGAAAATTCAAACGAACCCCTACACATGCTACTCAGTTTATGCAGGCCCCTATATCATCACCCATACAGAAGGAAATGGATACTGGAGCTCCCACTTCTCCTGAGGAGCAAACCACTCCCATCTCAGCAATAATTAGTGTTGAGGTTCCTCATGCTCAGCCTGATGAGCTCACAACTCCCACAGCCTTAAGCCTTCACTCAGAGTCTCAAAACTCTAGTGAACAACCTTTAGGGGACAGTTACCATCCCCAGCATCTTGATCTAAACCAACCAATCCTAAACCTTGAATTCTATGATGATGAAGACATGGGCTTTATTGAGTATCATGAGTCTCTCTTCTCCACCCCTGCTCAAGGAGACATGAGTACTCCTGTTTCTCCTATGTCTAGCCCATATCATCCACCTACTACTAAGGTGGATCTCCTTGAACCTATTCAAGAGGTCCATATGGAAGAGGCTCTCACTTCAGCAAGTGACTATATCAATAAGACCTCAACCATGGCAACCCAGCCTATTGACACTTAAAGCTGTCATGGTGCTGGGGAAATCCAGCAGCCAAGAACAAAGTGCTAGTGATGAGGAAGAAGACCTTGGTCCTATTCTCTCATCCCCCCTATGATATTTTTAATGAAGATGAGGGGAGTCTAAAACTAAAGGTGAAAAAACTGACAAAACATGCACCTATTTAGTCTCAAAGATAAGTCACCTAGAATCTTAAGTGACTATCTTACAAAGGAGGGTCAATGATTAGCAACTTGAGATCACCTATCTTAAGGGCAAGTTAGCTGAGAGACCACTCAAGAGAACTCAACCAGGTCTTCAAGAACCTGCGGATGTGACAGACCCAACCCCAAGCTCACCCTCACTTGCAATGGTCCATACTCAGCAACCTCCTCAAGTCTACATGGATGTGGACTCACTTGCTCAAGTCTACATGGATGTGGACGTATACAAAGTTTGTTTAAGGAGGGTATTCCTAGAGCTATGCCTACCCCATCTCCTCACTCTGAGAATCCAATCATGGGATGGAGGTATGACACTGATAGAAGAGCTCTAGTCATCTCTAGATCTTAGGGTCAATAGGAAATTTTCAACTTTTTCAACTTGAGCTTCTATGAGAGCATCCATCTGATTGATCTTCCACTTGTCAACCTAAGTCAAAACAAACAAGCTGCAAGATTAGCAGATATGATTCAAGAAAGGGTGTTTGAAGAATACAAGCTGAGGTCAAGACTATATAGATAGAGGCTAGCAGGTGAGATTTTTGGTCAACTGGATGTTGAGGTGGACTCTAAGATTAGCTTTGAAGGGAAGCCTTGATTGAAGGCCCAGAAGTTGAACCTATGAACCTTGAGACAGGAACTTCTTCAATATCCATTACCCTCAGTAAGGCACCTGCTGGTGAAGGTGCTTCACAACCTCTCTCTGGCTTGAGCTTGACTGCTGAATCAAGCAATAGAGGCCAAAGCTCTCTCCACCCTGAGTCACCAAGGCCTGTGAGTGATAAAAGGAAAAGGAAACTGACTTTTGAGGAGATTGAGGAGGAGGAAAAAGAGAGGAAGAGGAAGCTAAGGGGAGAAAGTTCAAAAGAGTCTCCAGCTTTCATAAAAGCTGCCATCAAGGCTGCCCCTGGGCCAAATACTCAGGATGATGAGCTGAGGGCAACCAGGATAAACTACTTGGGGACTAGAAACTACAATATAGATGAACTACTCTCTCTCCCCTTAAAAGCAGCAAAGTCAAGAGCCATCATCCAAAAGAGCCAAAAGAAGTTTGCTGATAGACAAAGGATGATGAGGTTCTTGAAGCTGTATGGATTCTCCAGATGGAAGCCTGGTCCAATGTCTCTATCCACTATGGATGAGCACATCAGGGCGATCAAGCAGAAGATTAAGAAGGGAGAGGTTGTTGACTTACATTCTCCACCAAGTCTAGCTCAACCTAAAGTTGAGGTAAAGGTTGAACCCCCTGAAACAACACAACTTGGACCTAGAGCTACATCTCAGCCAACTTCATCTTTTGATCCACAGCAGGGTCCTTTTCACTCTCCTTCTAAACCTATGAGAGAAGAGAACCTAACTGAGAGAGACACAGTAGAATAACTTGGTGCTAAAGACCAGTCCTCTTAGTTAAAGACTTCAAAGAAGAGGAAAAGGATGGCAATGAAGAGTGTTTCCAAGAAGAAGACCAAGACATCCATCTCTACATCTTAGAATGAGTCAGAGCATCCTGAGTAAGTGCAAAAAAAGGCTGCTCAACCAACTCTAACTCAAGTAGAGCCTCTTGCAACTAGAAGAACCATCTTGTCCTAGACTTTTGCTGCTAATCGAGACAGGTGGTATGTCATCAGAGATCAAGGAGGTCAAGATGTCTATTTCTAGAAAGACATGCTTGAAATTCCTCTATATGATCTCCATGACATGAGAAGATATTATGAGAGTCTGAAGGATCCTGACCAGATAATGAAGAAAGGTTTGGTCTTGATCCTAATGAGGACTGTCAACATGTGAATAACTTCTCTGTTTTGGTTGCATCAGCCTAGGGGGAGTTTGTAAGGTTATATTAGAAGGCTGATGCAACCAAGGAAGCCAAAACAACCAAGGTGCTTCCTGCATGCATGCACTGATGTACAAGGTAGAAGTTACTTCGAAAGTTTTGCACTAATCACAGAAATTATTTTAAGTGTAAAATCTTCCGAAGCCAAAGTCCAAATCTTCTAAAGCCAAAGATGAAGTCTTTCGAAGGTTCAAAGACAAAGTCTTCCAAAGCCAATGAAGTGAAGACTGATTTCTTCCGAATACAGAGAGGACATGCTTTCTCTGATCTACTTTTACATAAAGCTAACTTACTTTCTGCTATGACTCTGATGACTCACCAACTTATACAAGTTGTTGAAAAGGACCATGCTTTAGTAAGCTGTAGATTATGGTCTTGAGTCTGTAACTTCCTACTTTATACCTTTTATCCTTTTATAATATATTAGGATGTGAGTTATGGCATGTCATAGTCACTAGTCAAAAGGGAATCTGCCTTTTGACTTTACTTTGATCTTGTTGTCTAGATTAATGTTTCCAGCTGACCTTCAAAGTATGCCCGGCTGTAGGATGTAGTATAAAGTATCTCAGGTCCTTGTATTTCTTTTTATACTTTGTAACACTTGTAAAACAACTTGAGAGCAATATACAACATTCTTGAAAACCATATTAGTCTGTTCTTGTTCTTAGTTCTATCTCATTTACTTGTGTTCTTAGTATCATTTACATAAACCCAATTCCCCATTTGATCTGTTAAGTGTTCTAACACTCTCCTCATTATGAGACAGATTGTATTGACCATCCCTTAACCGGTCCTGCACTCTCCCTCAACAAAAGCTTTGGAGGGTGAGAAACTTTTGTGTATGAGATACCAAGAGGAGGATTCTTAATTCTTAGCAGCTGGCAGGAGATCTTTGAAGGAAGCAGGAGCATTCATTAGACATCTAGAACTGAATGGGAAATTTAGGCATATTGTGCCATTCATCACCTATAAAAGTCTAAATCCTCTCGGTAGAGGTATTGTGTGGAAGTTTCACTCCTAAATTAATAACACATGTAAATCTCCCAAAACTAAGAAAAATACTAAAAATGACAAATCTTTTTAGAATTTTAGATTTTTCAAAATTATAATATTTACAAGCATGAATCCTTTAACTGGAATGAGATCATACTAATCCAAAATCCTCTACATCTAATAATTTAAAGTTGGAATAGACATAGACAAAGAACAAAGTTGATTGTAGATATTGTTGTCCACTTAAACTCATGCATGGTAATTATGGTTGATTGAAACAATGAGTATTTATCATGTTTTATGTTTGTTTGGATGATTTGTATGTACCCCACACCTAAATGTATGTTAAGATCAACCCTCCTCAAGGTTTGCAAGAACGTACTTTCAATAACTTTTGACCATGTTACTTAGGAGTATAAATGCTCAATTTGATCCATATTAGGATTCTTTTGTTAGATCTTGGTTGATCTACATTGAGATTCTTTTACACTTACTTTGGAAAGTGACCCTCTTTGGGATTCTTTTGTTTCATTCACTTTGGAATGTAGTCTAAAATAGACTTTATTTGCTTGCATCCATTTTGGATGTGTTTCTTATTAGGAATCCTTTTGGATCATGTAATGAAGTCATCCAAGTCTATACTTAGCATAACAAAGGATGCCTTAGTGTACTCCAGGTCTATGATTTTCATAATAAAGGAAACACTTATATTTGAATTAGCATTTATAAATTGTTTCACATGGTGTATTAAGGTGACTTTGCAAGCAACTTGTATTAATTGATCAATACTTACCATACACCAAGATGGGTGTTATGTTTACCACACAATTATAAGACTTTAAGTTCTTCACTGTTATATGTGATGTTATGTGTCCCATGTTGAGCCTATCTACATATCAAACTGAGTATTATCAGTCTTTATTGGTTTGAAAAACAAAGGCAACAGATAGTAGATGAGTGTACTATCATTTCTTATGTAAATGCAGAAGATTCAAAAATGATTTCATAATAGTAATATTTTTGGACTTTTCTTGATTTTCTAATTTCTTTTTAGGATTTTTGGTTTTGAGAAAATAAAGAAATGTCATATGTGTTATCAAAGCAATAGAGATCATCAACAGTTAGTCCATGTAGCAATGTACTTAGACTAAGCTTACGGAATGAAACATCGGTTGTTTCTTGCATTGCCATCATTCTATGAATGATTGATGTCCTGCATTAAATCATAGTTAATTTCTACTCCATTTGGCTCAGTTGCATCATAAACATCATGACCAGGAAGAACGTTCCTGTCATGGGAAGGGATCAACCACTGCTAACCTTTCTTGGGTTGGCAAGCCCCTATAACTATCCCTATCACACAAGCAAATCAGTTAGATATTTCAACCCAGGCCATTATTGTCCTGAGCTATCCATTAGCATCTTTATATGTGACTTGTTGGTATGTGTATGATTTTGATTTATGTGATGATGTATCAGATTCACCTCCTGAAATTGTTTTCTTTCTCTAACATTGTTTTGATTTTAAACCAACTGAGTCAACTTTAGTTTGTTTAATAAAAGGAGTTTGTTTGGCTTTTGAAAATCTTTTGATTGGTTAAGAAAATCTAATTTTCTTTTGAAAGTTTTATAGAGGTGTAGCAAAGGATCTTTGTCCTTAAATATATTTGTTTCTTTTGGGCATGTGATCATATTCATCATAAGAATTATAATCATTATTATAATAATTTGATGGATGTGATCTTCTAAGATAGCCATTACGCCAAGCATTATTCCTATATCTGTCATACTTATATTGTATGTATAACCTAGGATAATATCTTAGTGTCCAATAATCATGAATATCATAATGTTTAAAATCATACCCGTGCCGATGTGATAGAGGAGAAGAGTAGCTATGACATCTGTTGCAGTACTCATGCTTCGATCTCGGTGAGTATGACTTTGATGGATGATAAGATCTTTGACCTCTTTTGTGTTGTGATGTTGGAGAGTTGTTGTTTGAACACTCTAAAGTGGTATGATTCTCTATGTCATAATTTAAGCAGTAAGGAGTAGGTCTGGATCTTCTTTCCTTAGGCTTGGATGATGAAGTTGGATTTGATTGGAACTTCATAGCCTTTTGTCTTAGTTGTTTTTGTTGCTTTCACTTGTGAGGACATATATATGTATCACTCTTAGTGTTTTTACACTTAGATGTGTTATGTGAATCTGAATTGCCTGTCTCATAGAGAATTGGTTGTTGTTTTAGAGTTTCTAATGTAGCTTTTGAGGTTGATGGTTAGTTTGGATCAGGTGTAGAAGACTTGGTCTGACTTTTCTTCTTTCTTTTAGATCTGGTTTTCTTCCTCTTGACCTGTTCTTTGATTTCTTGTACTTCAGGCTTCTGCTTGTTCTTTAACTCCATCTTAATCTTTGCCTTCAGTTTGGCCTTTGTTAATTCATCAAGAAATTCAAATGGTTTGAATTTCTCATAAAGAACCATAGCCTTTTGTTTGTTGTCAGGCTTTAATGATTTGGATTTTTATGATTGTGTTTGTTTTGTATTGATTTCTTTAATGACATGGTTAGTACATGTCAATGTTTATTTGTTTGGTTGGTTTCTTCATCACTTTCATCACTTGTAGGATCTCCATCTTGACCATCACAGAATGAAAGGTTCCATTTTATGGTGATTCAGGTTTGAGGTACAGCTTTAATGTTGTTTCAAGAGAAGTGATTTGAGTGATTGTGGATGGTGTGTCTGTTGAAGGATGGTCATGCATATTTAAATCTTCTTTAACTGGACTTGTCATTGAAGTTGGCATTTCTATGTAGTTATCATTGTAAGGAGGAGGAACAACATGGTATGTAGTTCCAACACACTTCTTCTGATATCTTTGTGCATCAAGTAGTTCATCCAACTTGCTAGCAGTCAGCTTTAAATTCTCAAGTTCAACTTCTGTTGATGCATGACCTACTTTTGTCTTTGTTAGAGACTCAGTGAGTCTTATAACTTGAGCTTGAAGAATAAATCTTTCTCCAAGGAGTTTGTCTACATCCTTCAGAAGTGAATTGATTTTATATTTAAAGGCTTTATGTTGTATCTTCAATTCTGCATTTGTATCCGTTTCTGTATTGATTGCTTGATTTAGATGCTCAATGTAATGTTGCAAGTCGTTGATTATTTTGGTTGTACTTGCTTCTGATATTTTGGCTTCAACTTCAGCCTTTGTGCTTGTTAACTTCACAGAGAGTTCAGTTGCTTGAGCATTCAGCTTGTGGTTTTCTCTAAGCAAGTTATCAACTTCTTTCTTTAGTGAACTGATTTGATTTGCAGAAGTTTGTAGTTCCTCTACATGTAAAGCTATTTCCTCCTTTATCATGTATGCCAGATGATTGCAATGTTTCCGATATGCTTGTACTTCATCTATGCATGCTAATGAGCATAGATTGATCTTTATGTCTTCAGGAATTTCAGGTAATGGAGGAATGTTTATGTTTTTGTTCTTTGTCACTTTTGCAAGCTCGGTAGTTAACTCTTCAAGTTTGATTTGTTGTTGAACCATTTTGTCTTGCAACTGGTTCATCTCTTGAGCTAAACTGATGTTTTGTTGATTCAGTGTCTTGATTTGTGCTTGATCATTGCTTTGAGATTGTTCCATCTCTGACCTGCATTTGATCAAATCATCAGACAATGTATTGTTTGATTTTGCAAGATCACATAAATGTAAATGCATCAGTTCTTTCTCAATGTGAGTGATGTACAACTGAATGTTTGTCTTGTCAAACAATGAATTGTTGCTATTGCTTGATTTGTTGTTATCATTTGGTTGATTGCATTTTTTCTTTAATTTGTTGCTGTCGTTTGGTTGGTTGCAGTAGCTTGGTTTGCTTTGTTTGAATTCCTGGAACCTCTTTCTACCTGCAGCAAGAAAGATAGCTTGGTTTCTCATAACACAAGTGTTAGTGAATGATGTTAATTGATCCATTTTGTTTAAAAACAAAAAATGATTTGAAAATTGTTTTTGTGTTTCAATCAAAATCAAATTTTAAAATTTTAATCAAATCCAAAGAACATCAAAACTCAATTTAATTAGATAGGCCTAATTAAAGAGTTAACTTGGTTAAATTACAATTTAGTTAAGCCTAATTAAGATTAATCTAGCTCAATTAAAAAGTAATAAAATTTGGATCTTCCTATTAAAATTAAATGATTAAGTGACCCGATTAAAAATATTGTTAATTTGTTTGTTTGAATGGATATATGCCGGTCAAGACAAAGAAGAAAGTCAAAATTGGTGTTCCCAAAACTTTCTCAAAACTTTCAAGAAAACCTTCCGATGAACTCTCTCTCTCTGCGCAACCACCGGCTCCCGCCTCCGGCGACGATTATTGGTGTTGATAGATTGATGCTTCTCAGACAATCAACAAATAGGAAGATCAGTGATGGAGTGGAGAGGTCGAGACACCGACGGTGGGGATGGTTTCTCAATGGTGGTGTAGTTATGGGGTTCACGCCATCCGGTGAGATTAGAGAGAAAAATTATGGTGTTCCTATGGTGGATGGTCTTTGGAATGTTTAAATGGTGCGGTGGTCGGCGTTGGCAACGAATGGTTGATTGGAGAGGTGATTATGGTGGGATTCCGATGGTGTATCTGCCGTGTTGATTGAGTTTTTCTTGTCCGTTGTGAACAATATTGTCTACTTTGAACTTGCTGTGTGAAGAGTAAATTCTGTTGTGTATAGATGGTACCCAAGTTGTATGTTTCTTCTAACTCATCCGCTGTGGACTGATTAATTTGAATTTTCTGTGATTTCAACTCGTTCGCCATGGACTAAGTTGGTATGAAAATGTTTGATTTTTGTTATAAGATGTGGAATGATGTTGTTTGTCAGCTGTGAGTGATTATTGAATCAGCTGTGGATGAGTGTTTTTTTATTTTATTTATCATCAGCCGTGAAAACTTAGAAAAAATTGATGTATAATGGTCTTTGTCCGCTCTGGGTTTTAACACATCTGCTGTGGATGAATTTGTTCATTAACTGTGGAAGATTTTGTTTATCGGCTGTGGGTACTTAGTCAAAAATGGATGTTTATAGTGTTTGTCAGCTATGGATTTAGTGCATCAGCTATGGGTGCAACACTTAATCAAAAACTTAGAATTTAAAATTTAGAATTCAAGAAGTAATTTGTATATTCTTTGTAACATTCGATTATGAATGGAATTTCATTTGCAAATACACAAATTGATGTTTGAATGACTGTTGAATGATTGTATGATAAATGAATGAATCGAAGTCTGGATTAGATCATGGGTTTGGCTGATTTTTGAGATTTCAAAACACTTTGACTTTGAAAAACTCAAACTTCATGTTCTTGAATGAACAAACTTTTGATTCTTGGGTTTTTTTATGGAATTGATAAAATCAAATGTTATAATATCTATAGATAAGTGATTCTAAGGTAAAACAACAATCAATTTCATATAATCATCACCTAAACTCGGATTTAGATGATGAACACAAGAAGAACACAATAAAGAATAAAAACCTAGATCTGAGAATCAATGTTCAAAAATCGATGATTTGGATGTTGAAAATAATAAAAAAAAACTTAGATTTGATGCTTCTAAGCTAAAACCACTATCAATTTCAGCTAAACAACATCAGATTCATGATTTTGATGATTTTTCCTCAAGAACAGTAAACTTTTCTCAAGAACACAAAATTTTCAAAAATCTTCAAATTCAAGAGTTGTGGTGGTTCAATTGTTATGAAACTTTGCAGATGTGTTAGTTATCATAAACTAAAGCTATTAGAAGCTTAGATTCGATCAAACAACAACAAAATCAAAATTTCATGTTCATAAGCATTTGAAGACTTGAAGAACAAGTTTGCTTAAATCATCAAATTAATGGCTCAAATGAACTTCAATTGATGTGAAAACTTACAGATCTTCACGAATAACAAATCTAAGCTAATGGTAGCTTGATTTCATCAAAAACAACAACAATTTGCAGATCAAACTTGTGGTTCAAATTTTTCTCAAAAATTTGAAGAACAAGGAGCCAAGGCTCTGATACCAACTGTTGAAAATCGATATTGTAGGATCGAATATTGCAATCGTATTGTTGACGTTTATTAGATTTGTGATGCGCAATCTCATAAATCCGTTGATGATTTCAAGTGAAGGTCTATATTAGATTTAGGATGATAATGAATGAATGATGAAAAATTCAAGAACACTTATTTATAAAAATTTCATTTATTCATATGGATGATGATAGATGCTAGGAGATTACAAACAGAGTTTGCCAGAGGTTTCTCTTTCACACACACTCAATCTGATTGTTTCTCTCTCTAGCACTAATTCTCTCTTAGCAAAAAAATGTTAATTGTTTGTTATTGTTCTTTCTTGGAGTATAAATGACTACACTTAGTTTATTTATACTCTTTACATAAATGAACAAAATTATATTTAAGCCCTAGTGATTACACAAATATTCTTCTAAGTCTGATAAATTCTCTATTGCTGATGCGTGACTGCCGGGTGCTGACGTAATTCGGGACGGCCGCTGATGTTGACTGTTGACTTTGACCACGGTTGACCAAGTTTGACTTTGATCTAATTGAAGAAGATCCTCAAGATCTATCTGATGATGATGAAAATAATGATGATGGTGATGAAAATAATGATGATGATGATGAGTCTGAAGATGAAAGTAGCTCCATATCAAGTGATGATGATGATGATAGTGGAAATGAAGTTATTGAAGAAGTCATTGAAGAAGTTGTTGAAGAAGATGAGTATGTAGAAGATCAAAATGAAGAGATTCAAGATATTGATGAGATAGTTGTTGTAAATGAAGAAACTATTCATCAACACATGGAATTTGATTTCCAAAACATTGATGTTGTTGAATCTGATGTTCATGTTGAAGATAAACACGCTAAAGAAGATCAAAGCTTAATAGAGTCTTTGAAAAAAGAGAATTTACTCTAGCTTAAGACAATTGAAGAGCTGAGAGAAGAAAATGAAAGATTAAAGGCTGAATTAATAAAGAAAGATGAGAAAATTGCTGATCTTGAAGAAGAAAAAGAAGAAAATGTAAAGAATTTTGAAGTCATGCTTAAAGATTATGACTTGATGGAAGAAAAATTCAAGAAATTAAAAGAAAATCATGAGAAATTAAAAGAAGAATTTGAAAGCATGAAAGATAATGCAAGGTCCCAATCTCCTGAAATTGTTATTGTATCTGAAGTTAATCCTATTGATGTTGAGAAGATCTCTGAGGTGGATAAAGGCAAAAGAAAGATAGATGTTATTGATGTATCAGTTTTAGCTGAACCTTCATCTAAAATTCAGAAGATTGTATCTAAAACTTTAAGTCATGATAGTGAAGAAACATAAGTGCAAGAGATAATCGGTGCCTTAGACGATTTAGAACTAGATTTCTCTGACGCATGGTATGACGAAGTTTTAGAAGATGAAGATATTGTTGAAGCAGATTATTCTCCAATTGAGGCTGTAGTTGAAGATATACCTGTTGATGTTGATGAAAGGTATAATTATCTGATAAATAAAAAGTATAATTGAGTATTTTTGGATGGACTTATAGTTTCTCAAATAAACTAAGAATATGAGAAATGTGTGACAGTTGAATCTATAGCTCCTGTGGATCCAGATGAAATCATAGCTGAGCATGGTGAATGGAATCCATTACATGAAAGTATTAATATTGAGGAACTTTCATCGTCTGAGCTACAACATCCAGATCCTGAAAACATGAACACAATTGAGCTTAGATTATGGCTGAAATCGAGAAACTATCCTAGGAAGAAGCTGAACAGATTACAAGCCGAATCATTGAGGAAGTTAGTGAAAAGTTTCCAAGAGACTGAAAAACAAAACAACTGAATGATCATGCTTGATATGGACAATCCATAATATTTGGAGATCACTAAAAGAACAAATTTTAAAACCATAAGAGATCAAGTCAATGGCATTGAAAAAGGAATGAACATGAAAGCAGGAAAGAATTGATGAAATGTTTCCTGAAGAAAAGCAAGCTTAAGAAGTATCTGTTGAAAAAAAGCAATTATGGAACAAAGCAAGAACTACAGGTGATATTGTAAGGAATGTTCTACAAAAAGGACAATCAATCTCTGAACTGCTAAATGCAATGATTGTTCCTGATAATATCAAGAATGTGAAGATCATGGCATGGAAGTATGATGATGTATTTGATGCATTTTTGATTAAGCGTGTAAATGCTATTTGCGATGTGCATCACTTTTACACTAGCATTATTGCTCTTCCAGTGCAACATCTAAAAGAATTAAACAAGTTGAAGTTGATCAATCCATCAAAGGCAAATAAAGGTGAAAATTTTGTTAAATTGTTGAATCGAGGTGTATCAAGGATGGAATCATTTCTCAAAACAAGATGTGATCAAGAAGATAAGGAATACTTCAAGTCATTGAAAAGCAAGAGGAAAATTGGTGATAAATTTGAAAAAGAAGAAAAAATTTTGGATACATATAGTGACCGATTCTTTAAGAAGGTTACTAATCCTTGATTGAAGGTAATTGATGGAACTCAAATGACAAAACCGATTTTGAGATGGTTTTATAATTCTGACACGTTTGAGTTGAAGTTAGTTCGGAACCTAGACGACTGGGATCTTGATATAATTTCATTGTTTGGAGTGTTTGAATTAAAACTTCTACATCCAAGTTACATCTCATTTTTGTCAATTCAGAAGTTTGACCGGGTATCACCTGAAGTGGCTGAGAATGATCGTAAATACTTTATGTCTATTATCAAGGTTATGGATGCAGCCATGGAAAGAATATCTTTAAGGAAAGCATTAGCCTATGCAAAGATTGTAAAGAAGGATATCAAGTCAATTGATTTTATGCGGATATCAAGCAAAGGAGTATTGGAAATACACTCAAAGGATTATCCCAAACCTCTTGAATTTTATGCTAATGTTGACATTGTAGGGCTATGAAAAGAAACTTTGGAGATTATGAACCAGATGGAGATAAAGACCAACGAGTCAAAGCCTAAACAAGCAATTCTTGCAGGCAAGTTCAAGTCAGCAATCTCAAAAGCATTGAAGGAACAAGAGCTGTACAAAGACAAGCCAATGTTCAAAATCAAAGAAGAACCAGAAGATTATTTTGAAGACTGGAGATAATGTAATCTTAGGGGGAGTATTGTTAGACTTCTTGAAAGATTAACATTTTGCCTTTATGTTGTTTTTTGTCATAGTATAGGGACTTATTTGTAAATATATGTTTCTTAGTTTTTTGATAGTATAAATAGGATATTTTATGTATGTGTAGGGAGTTTGGTTAGAGAGTTCAATAGAAACTATAACTGAATAGAAAGAGAGAGTCAGAATCAGTTGAATGAACTGAATTCTTACACTTGGTATCCTGTGCATTTGCTATCAATGAAATCTATGAATTTTTTGATGTATTTGCATTTGATGATTACTTTGTGTTTGAATTGATCATTATATCACAATATCATCACAGATTCGATCCTTTTGAACCGATCACCATCTCTTTATGTGCAGGAATAGCTAAAGACCAAAGGAAATGTATGGATCATTGACAGTGACTGTTCCAGGCACATGACAGGCAATGACTCTTTGCTTCAAAACTTTGAGAAAATTAATGGTGGGCCAGTTGCTTTTAGAGGAGAATCAGGTAGTTACATCACTGGAAGGGGCAGGGTTATAAATGGTAAGCTCAACATTAAAAAGGTAAACTTTGTCAAGGAGCTTGGGTACAATCTTTTAAGTGTATCCAATTTTGTGATCAGAGACACAATATACTCTTCATAAAGCATGAGTGAATTGTTCTCAAGCCTGGGGTGGTCATTCCTCAAGAGCATATCCTGCTTAGAGCCCTCAGGAAAAGGAACATGTATAAGATGGATTTGCAAGAAACATCTCCCTCAGGAGAAGTTTCTTGTTTTCTATCTAAAGCCAATAGTGATGAGTCTTTCCTCTAGCATAAAAGAATGTGCCATGTAAACCTTAAGAACATGAATAAATTAAATAAGAATGATTTGGTAACTGGAATGCCAAAGAAAGAGTTTACAAGTGATGACCTGTGTGTTGCATGCTTGAAAGGGAAGCAATACAAGGTGTCTCATAAGCCAAAGGAAATGAACTCCATCACCACTCCCCTACACTTATTACATATGGATCTCTTTGGCCCTACCAGTGTAATGAGTCTAGGAAGGACCTCGTATTGCTTGGTGATCATAGATGACTTCATAAGATATACTTCGGTTTTTTTTCCTTAGAACTAAGGATGAGACCCCTAAGATCTTCAAAAGCTTCATTCTGAAAATTAAGAATCAATGTGATCACAAGGTCAAGATCATAAGATGTGATCAGGGAACCAAATTCAAAAACCAAATCCTTGATGCATTTTGTGATGAAAAGGGTATTTCAAGACAATATAGTGCTCTTAGGACTCCTCAGCAAAACGGAGTTGATGAGAGGAGAAATAGGACACGTATTGAAGCTGCAAGAACCATGTTATCTGACTCTAAGCTGCCCATCCCCTTCTGGGCAGAGGCAGTCAATACTGCATGCTATGTGCAGAATAGAGTTTTAATACTCAAGACTCATGGTAAGACTCCTTATGAACTATGGGACAAAAGGAGACCTTTCATTGGTTTCCTCAGAACATTTTGATGTCCTTGCACCATCTCGAATAGCAAGGATTAAATAGCCAAATTTGCTGAGAAATCAGATGATGGACATTTCATTGGATACTCTTCCCAAGCTAAGGCTTATAGAGTATCAATCTCAGAACCAGAGTAGTTGACGAGTCAGCCAATATGACCTTCAATGAGCACGCACACAATGTGAAATGTTCTGGTCCTGATTGGCTGTTTGATCTTGATTTAGTTACCAACTATTTTAACAAATCTTGTGAAGATGTTTCAGGATCTATAGGTTCCTTATCAATAGAAGATTCTGATCTAAGATTTGAGCTGAGAAGACCAAGTATTCAAACTACTTCAGCTCTAGTGGTAACTAGCCCTATAGTTGGAAATCATGTCAGCACAACCATGATGAATTCTTCAGCTAATACATCTGAGGTGCCTATAAATTCCAACACAGAGGGACAGAACTCAGATGAAGGAATTTCAAATGTAGGAGGACAGGGAGGTGGTGATAATGGTCAAGAATTCATTGATGCTGATAACCACTCCATAGAAGAAAACATCAATGATGTAACACACTCATTGGATCAAGTCTTACTTGATAAGTATGTTGATGTGGTGGATGATTCTCAAGCACCATATCTGAATTTCATCAATTTAGATCTGTCCAAACAACTTGCTGTGATTCCTCAACTGAGAATCCATAAGTTCCATCCTACCAGAAACATCATTGGAGATGTTAAGACATGGGTGAGAACAAGAGGACAAACCCATGACAAAAATGTTTGTCTTCACTCTTGTTTCTTTTCCTAGATAGTACCTAAGAAGATTGATGAGGCCTTGAAGGATGGAGTTTGGTTGAAGCAATACAGGAAGAGCTGCTTTGATTCAAGAGACAGAAAGTTTGGAATCTATGTCATCTTCCTCAAGGGAAGACTACTGTAGGCACCAAGTGGGTATTTAGGAACAAGAAGGATGATAGAGGACTTGCCATCAAGAACAAGGAAAGACTAGTTGTTCAAGGGTACACATAAGAAGAAGGAATTGACTACACAGATGTTTTTGCTCCTGTAGCAAGACTTGAAGCTATTAGGATATTCCTGGCTTTTGCTATATCCAAGGATTTCAGGGTCTACCAACTTGATGTCAAGTGTGCTTTTTATATGGGGTGATTGATGAGGAGGTGTATGGCAAACAACCACCTAGCTTGGCAGACCCAGATCATGCTGATTATGTCTGTAAGCTTGACAAAGCTCTTTATAGGCTGCATCAGGCTCCAAGGAAGTGGTATGAGACACTATCATAGTATATCTGTCAGTATGGATACAAGAGAGGTACTATTGATGGAAAACTCTTCATCAAAGGAACGGGAAAAGACTTAATGCTTGTTCAAGTTTATGTAGATGACATTCTCTTTGGGTCAACTAATCCGAAGCTCTTCAAAGACTTTAGAAGCTGATAAAGAATAGATTTGAAATGAGTGCCATGGGGGAACTCAATTTTTTTCTAGGAATTCAAGTGAAGCAGGTTGACAATGGCATCTTCATAAACCAGTCAAAGTATGTGCAAGACATACTTATTAGATTTCATATGACTAAGTGTAAGGTTGCTAAGACACCCATAGCTAGAAACCACTCTCTAGGACTAGTTCTTGAGGGGGAGTGTGTTTATGAACATCTATATTAGGCTATGATTGTGTCCCTAATATACCTCACAGCCAACAGGCCTGATATCATGTTTGCTACATGTATTTTTTCAAGATATCAAGCCAACCCCAAGATGTCACACCTGGTTGCTATCATGAGAATTCTCAGATATCTCAAAGGTGCTCCTAAACTGAGCGTTTGGTATCCAAAGAATTCTGACTTTAATCTGTATGCCTATACAGATAGTGACTATGTTTGCTGCAATATGACTGCAAAGTCTACATCTGGAGGATGTCAATTTCTTGGTAGAAGGATAGTCTCATGGAAATGCAAGAAACAATGTTGTGTGTTTGCATCAACTGCTGAAGCTGAATACATTGCTGCTACAAGTTGTTCTGCCCAAGTTCTTTGGATTTAGAATCAGATGCTAGACTATGGATTCAACTTCAAGGAGACTCCCATCCACATAGATCACAAAAGTGCTATCTCTATTACATAGAATCCTGTCCAGCACTCAAAGACAAAGCATATCAACATCAGGTATCATTTGATTAAAGATAATTTTGAAAAAGGATTGATAAAACTAGTCAAAGTTAACATAAATGAACAATATGTTGATCTGTATACAAAAGCTTTTGATGAACAGAGATTTAAATATCTTGTACTAGCTATTAGGATGATTAACTTTGAGTAGATTTTCTTAAACTATACTCAAGATTATTTTTAATAATATGTGTGTCTTAAGTTGTCTATATCATCATCATATAAGCACAGTTTACTTTGGAAGAATTTTTTTTTAAATTGATATCCCTTAGAATTTTGAGAATTTTAGATATGTTTTCCTTTGAAAGACATCAAGTTGTCTTCGTAATAAAATTACGTCTTCAAAAGAAATAACTACTTCTGAGAAATTAACCTTTGGAATAAATTTTGATGTATCTTTCGAAGCTTATATTTGTCACTAAGTACTTATATGAATTAAAGGACTATTTTCTTCCAAAAGCAATTAAGTCTCGGAAGCTTTATTCTCTCATTAAATAAAATTTCTGATACTTGATATCTTCCAAAGCAAAATTTATCTAGGAAGTAAAAATACTCTAAGTATTTTTCTTCCGAAGCAAAATATTCTTAAAAAGATAAGGAATATCTTCCGAAGACAAATTACCTTCTGAAGATTTTCGACATCCAAGAAAACTACCTTTTTGGGTATTTTTTCAAAGGTGGGACCGATATCCAGATTTCAAAGTTTATCCGTTTGCATTAACTTTGTCTCAAATCCATATCATGTATATATATATATATATATATATGTATATATGTATATATATATGTATATATATGTATATATATGTATATATATGTATATATATATATATATATATATATATATATACACACATATATATATATATATATATATATATATATATATATATATATATTCGTACAATGGTTCCCCCTCTTTCACTTTCTCATTCATCTGCAAAATTCAAACCCTAAATTCACCCACAAACTGATCTTGTTCTTACCTTTCTTCGCCTCAAAGCTACTCAAAATGGCCAACCCTGATCCCCGAAACCAACCAGTTTTTTCCATGCAGTTACACAGGCAACATAATCAAGTAATATTCTTAAACTGGGGAACAAGTAATATTTTTAAACTGGGATAGATGAAGCCCGACATCTTCAAAACAATGAGAAAGCTAACTGTTGGCTTCTCAGGGTAAAAACAGTCATAGTCCCAAAAATGTTAGAGCTCATTGCTCAAGGTGACAACTTGGCAGCACAACCCAATATTGAACCCACACCTTCTATATCTACACCACCCTCATAACCACCAATCACCATCATCTATCAAAGATGATCCAAATGAACCCCTGCTCAGTCTACTAAGGTTGAGCATGCCCCCAAATCACCAACCATGCAAGAAGAAGTGGACACTAGAGCTCCCACTTCTTTTGAGGAGCAGACCACTCCCATTATTTCTATGATCAGTGCTGAGGTTCCTCATGCTCAGCCTGATGAGCTCACAACCCCATCCTTAAGCCTTCACTCAGAGTCTCAAAACTCTAGTGATCAACCTTTAGGGGAAAGTTACCATCTCCAGTCGCTTGACCTCAACCAACCGATACCAAACCTTGAATTCTATGATGATGAAGATATAGGATTCAGTGAGTACCATGAGTCTCTCTTCTCCACCCCCATTCAAGGTGAGATGAGAGCTCCTAAATCACCTATATTCAGCCTACATCATCCACCCACAACAGAGGTGGACCACCCTAAACCTATTCAGGAGGCCCATATAGAAGAGGCTCTCACTTTTGCAAGTGATTACATTATTAAGACCTTAACCATGGCAACAAGCCCATTAACACTTCCTTTGTAGCTGTCAGTGTGCAGGGGAAATCCAGCAGCCAAGAAACAGAAGCTGGTGATAAGGAAGAAGACCTTGGTCCTATTCTCTCATCACCCCATGATTCTTCTAATGAAGATAAGGGGAGTCTGCAACTAAAGGTGCACAAACTGTCCAAACTTTGCACCTATTTAGTTTCAAAGGTTAGTCACCTAGAATCTCAGGTGACTACCTTACAAAGAAGGGTCAATGACCAGCAACTTAAGATCACCGATCTCAAGGCAAGTTAGCTGATAGACCTACCAGAGGACTCAGCCAGGCCCACAAGAACCTGTGGATGTGGTGGACCTAACTCCTAGATCATCTATGCAAGAGTGTTATGCTACCAAAAAGGGGGAGAAAGTCTTACTTACAATCACAAAACCTGGGAGTTCCTCTTAGAGTATGGACATGGAGGACTCACCACCCTCACTTGCAGTTGTCCATACTTAACAACCTCCTCAGGTCCATATTGATGTGGACTCACTCATTCAAAGCTTGTTTGAGGTGGGTATACTAAGGGCTATGCCTACTCCATCTCACCCTACTCAGAATCCAATAGTGGGATGGAGGTATGATGTTGAAAGTAGAGCCCTGGTAATCTCTAGATCTTAGGGGCAATAAGGGATCTTCAACTTCTACAACCTGAGATACTATGAGAGCACCTATCTAGTTGACCTCCCATGCAAGCCGCAAGGTTAGCTGATAGGATTCAACAGAGGGTGCTTGAAGAGTTCAAGCTAAGAACAAGAGTATATAGACAAAGGCTAACAGGCAAGATTATCGGTCAACTAGATGCTAAGGTGGACCCTAATATTAGCTTCAAAGGGGAAACCTTAGCTGAAGGCCCAACAGTTGAGCCTGTGAACCTTGAGACAGGAGCTGCTTCAACACCTATTACCCTCAGTGAGGCACTAGCTGGTGAAGGTGTCTCACAGCCTATCTCTAGCCAGAGCTCAAGTGTAGCTCAAGTAATGAAGGCCAAAGCTCTCTCCACACTAAGTCACATAGGCCTGTGAGTGACAAGGGAAAAGAAGATGACTCATGAGGAGATTGAGGAGGAGAAGAGAGAGAGGAAGAGAAAGGCAATGGGAGAGAGTTCAACTAGGACCCCTGGCTTCACAGAAGCTACAATCAAGGCTGCCCCAGGCCAAACACTCAAGATGATGAGTTAAGGGCATCTAGATTAAACTATTTAGGGTCTAGGAAGTACAACATTAATGAACTCATCTCTCTCCCCTTGGAGGAATAAAATGAACTTGCTGACATAGAAATGTCAAAGGAGAGGAAGGAAGCTGAGACAACAGAATTGCTTCTCAAAATCAAGGAAGAAAGAAAGAGAAAAAGAATCTACCAAGCTCCTACCCTCTCCCTAGTTCAGGAAAGTCCTAAGATAGAGACTGTGGCTACTGTGCAACAAACTCAGGTAGGTATGGAACAATACAGACAAAACATGATCACCTACCTGAGTGCTACAGGTCTCTATCAGGCAAGAAACCTTCTTCCCTTACCATATGACTACATTGAGTTCGAATACCTCAAGCAGCTTGAGGAACAAGTGCAAAAAGAGCAAAAAGCTGCAAATAGGAAGATGAGGGAAGAGGCTGCAAGGTCAAGAGCCACCATCAAAGCCAATCTAAAGAAGTTTGATGATAGACAAAAGATGGTGAGCTTCTTGAAGCTGTATGGAATCTCTAGAAGGAGACTTGGTCTAATGTCTCTATCCACCATAGATGAGCTCATTAGAGTGATCAAGCAGAAGATCAAAAAGGGTGAGCTGGTTGACTTGCATTCTCTACTAAGTTAGGCTGCACCTGAAGCTAAGGTCAAGGTTTAACCCCAAGAGACAACACAACCTGGACTTAGTGCTGAATCACAGCCAGCTTCATCTTTTGATCCATAGTAGGGTCCTGATCCTGCTCCTTCTAAACCTAAGAAAGACAAGGACCCAACTAAGGAAGATAAACAAGAATAATCTGGTGCCAGGCCAGTCTCCTCAGTTAAAGTACAGAAAGAGGAAGAGGATTTCAATAAATAGTGACAAGAAGAAGAAT
The DNA here is from genome assembly GCA_025506505.1 of Flaveria sonorensis. Taxonomy (NCBI): domain Eukaryota; kingdom Viridiplantae; phylum Streptophyta; class Magnoliopsida; order Asterales; family Asteraceae; genus Flaveria; species Flaveria sonorensis. The sequence goes on along the minus strand of CM046440.1, from coordinate 40,205,050 downwards.
AAGAAGTCCAAGGCATCCACCTTTGCAACTCAGGATGGGTCAAAACATCCTAAGGGTGCTCAAGAAGAGCCTCTTGCTGCTGAGAGACCCATCGTGTCTTGGATGTTTGCCACCAATCCAGACAGATGTTATGTCACTAGAGATCATGGGGTCAAGACCTGTACTTCTGGCAAAGCATACTTGACCTTCCTCTACATGATCTCTATGACATATGGAGATACTTTGAGAGTTTGAGGAATCCTGACCAACTAATGATAAAGGGAATGCTCTTGATTCTGGTGAGGACAGTCAACAGATGAAGATCAAGACTCAAAGGTCTTTTTACTTTTGGTAGAATCAGCCTAGGGAGAGTTTGTAAGGAATACACTTAAAGACTGATGCAACCAAAGAGCTCTCAGCATGCACATGTGAAGTACAAGGAAGTTACTTTATAAGATTTGATATAACTTAGTGAATTATGCTAAGTATCATATCTTCCAAAGCCAAAGGACCATATCTTCTGAAGCCAAAGATGAAGTCATCCGAAGCTTTAAGGACAAAGTCTTCCAAAGCCAAAGACTGATTTCTTCAGAAGACAGAGAAGACATGCTTTCTTTGAAACACCTTTTGACAAAAGCTGAACCACTTTCCACTACTGATCTGGTTGTTGAGACTCAATCAAAAACAATTTAATATAGGTCTTAGCTACCTTTATTATGTAAGGGTAAGTAAGGTTATGTCCACAGGAATTATGTAGAAAGTGTTTAACAATATGACTCAATTAACTTAAAGACACAAACTTTAATATTAAAGATTGAAACTTTGAATGAAATAATGAACATTGTTGCAAAAAACAAGAATCTTTGAAACAAATTTGATTACATAATAAGAAACAATCACTTCTTGGTTTGGAATTCTGCAAGATCCACAATTGATACTTTTAAATTAGGGTTTGTAAGAAACAATACTTCAAGATTTTAGCTTTTGATTAAAGTAGTAACAAAGGAACAGTCTTTTAAGACTCATTCATTCACAAAGTTACCGATTCACCTATATCACGTTGTCTACTTTTCTTAATGAGCTCACGATGCAAGGAAACCGAAAACTGATAATCAAGCAAACAACTTTATTTATAAGTAAACCTTTTAACTAAATAAAAACATTAAATTTCATTCACTAATCCATTGTTCAATACAAAAAACCCTAATCAAACATACCAATTATTTCACTTAACATGAATTGTACTCTCGAAAGTAATCAACAAGAACTTAGCCACTCTTGGTCTTCATTGAATCTTCAATCTTGATTATGTGATGATCAATGATGATTTGGTTGGAGTTGGGAAGCTTGAAAGCACCTAAAATCACCTTAAATTTACTAGATTTCGGCTGGGAAGAAGTTGTACTTCGAGTTGGGGTTGGATAGGTTTAAGTAGACATCAAGATCCACAAAATTCGGAAGTTTGTTGGTGACTGGCGTATGATACACCGACCCTGGGCGTATCATACGCCCATATCAGCATTCCTACGCCCAACTTTCTGTAATTTTTGTCAAATACGCCGACCATACGCCGACCGACGTATTATACGCCCATACCTGGCGTATGGTACGCCGGTATGCCTAATTTTGTGCATTTTTTGTAACTTTTGATGTTTACATCTTTAGTCCTTGTAGTTTTGTGTTTTGATCCTTTTTCTCCAAAATAAGCCTCCTTAGCTCTAATTACCTATAAATCAAAACACAAACAACTTGAAACTATTCCACCACAATCATGATGTAAAATCAAGCATTTAGATGAATTAAACCTTGAATTATTACCACTCGATCATATCCCCACACTTAACCTTTTTTTTGTCCTCAAACAAACTTATTTGCACAATTCACCTTACTTAATCAAACATGTTAAGTTATCATAACTTTGTATAAGTTAAGGTCCCAAGGAATACTTGTTTTTAAACTTTCATCAAGTAAGGTTCACAACCCAACATGTAATACCACTTATGTGTTAAACTTAGGATCTTTAGTTGGTATAACTTTCACCTTTGCTTCAAACATTCATGCATTCACATTCCTCATAATGAACACTCCTCTCGGTTTGTTTTGTGAACTAGTGACTATATACTAGTATATCTGGAACTCTCAAACCAAGAATGTACATCTTCATCATAAGCTCATATATTAATCATATCGCCATCAATTAACATAATATAGTACATAAATCCAGAGGTCTTTCATGGGTTGTCATGTTAGGCAAAGGTCTAAAGTAGGATAGAATAGGGATTTTTAGAATGGCTAACGGTGAATGAAATCCAATTTAAAAATGCTTGGATGTGATGTGTATCAATTTCTATCCTCTAATAGCAATCATATCACTGAATTTTCACACTAATTTTGTTGCTTCATAATTTGGTCATTTTGACCTCATATTTAGCTTTTTTCTTCTTTTTTTCTTTTCTTTTATTTTTTTCTCATATTAACAACCAATCATACTATTATTGAACTATTACTGAAACAACACTTCTAAATATATCATGAACTGCACTTCATCACCCTATGTTTCATAAAAAGGCTAAGGCTTTATAGGCTTATTGTGTTAAGTTATTCAAACAACATGTTGGGGCTCAACATGGTGTCTAAAGGAAGATTATCAAGGTAAGGGATTCAAAAGAAAAGGTTTAAGCAAATGGTTTATTCCTAATGCCTCTATCACATTTATGCACATATTAGTTCATGATCTTGACACGCACCAATTACACGAGTTCTAACTTAAATGCACATTATGGTCTCCCTCATTTTGCAAAAATATAAAGCAAATCAACATATACTATGAATTGCTCAATTAGGCTCAAATTCTCATGGAAATGGTGGAAAAAAGGTTAAAAAAAAATATGAAGCATGTATGTCATCTACCATCCAGCTCGTTATGCCTCCTAAGAATTCTACCTTAATTTTAAAAAAAAGTCATGATAGGAGTGGCTTACTATAATTTCAAAACAAGCATGCCAAGGGATCTATACATGCACAAACAAGTGATAATTAACCATGTAAAAAAAGTTAGTCTCATACACAATTAAGTTTATTAGAAGATTTATATTTCAAAAAGGTTCAATTTTTTTCAATTTTTCCCTCATCCCCACACTTGAGATACATTGTCCTCAATGTATGGCAGTGACCATTGGTATTTTCATAACATAGTGAAGTAGATTCTTAATTTCATTCCAATTATCTCTAATCATGGCAATTCATTACGAAGGGAGACTAGCATGCCATATCCTAACATATTATCACTCAATTTAAACGAAAGCATAAAATAATATTGTTCAAAACCAAAGTAGTGGAAAGAGCACATGAACCTGATCATTAGTGAGAGCTTTCATTAACCGACTTGTGCTTCCCCACATTTGAGTGCTTACGTCTCGTGATTGACGATCAAAACAAAACAAAGCAAACCAAAGAAGAAAAAAAAACTAATAAAAGAGGTAAAACTCAATTTCATAGGAATCATGATTACATTTAGCATATGCAACAAGCCTTTAAACCCCTTGATAGACCCGAGTGGACGAGTTATAGTCTCGTGACGGTCCACAAAGTTCTCGGGTTGCCTCCCGTAAGCGCTAAGTTTTAGGTCTTTAGCCGGACCTTACCTGAGATCACTTATGGTGGTCGAATTGGGTGCTTCTCTCCATATTTATCTTGAAAGAATTCCTAATCCCGTCTTGGTAGATTTTCTTATTCACTCAAGCTTTGGCCAAACATTATTTCTTTAATCATTGAGTTCTTATGATCCGGTGGTTTACCCGTCTTAACCTACGTCTTGGATTTTCATTCCTTGGTGGCTCCACCTTCACATTCTCCTCCTTTTCCACATTATCAAGCTCAAACCTGTAAGGATCAAAACCATTCTTCTTGGTGATATCCTCGCTTACATATGAAATGTAAGGAGGAGCACACTCATTAGTAGCATCTGATATAGAATAATCATTGTTAACTACATATGTAATTGATTTTGAAAACACGGTAAAGAACAACTTACGATTTTTGAATGTCATGTCGATGATTCCATCTCGGCAATTGATTTGAGTTTTGGTTGTTGCCAAGAATGGTCGTCCTAAAATTACCTTTGGTTGCTCATTCGTCTTTATTGGTGCATAATGAAGCACCATAAAGTCCACCGAGTAGTAAAATTCTCCTAGCTTGATTATCACATCCTTGACCATTCCCCGGGGTTGTTTCCATGTTGAATCAGCCAAAGTCATATTGTTCATACAAGCTACCCGGGAGGATGCTCACCCCGGCTCCATAATCCAAAAGTGACATTTTTATTTTAAATTTCTCAACTTGAATGGGAATGATTGATGCTCCCGGGTTACTTCCTTCTTCTTCATCTACTTCCTTATCATTACCTGCAACTACTTGAGAAAGAGAGGTTACATCATAATCAATACATTTAGATTTAGGAACTATACTAACCGAATTGATGTGCACATTCTTTGAGCTTGAGGCTTGATGTTGAGGGTTCTTTGTTGTATCACTTGGAAGCTTCCCCGGTTCTTGTTCGGACAATTGTTTAGCTAATTGTCCAAGTTGCTTGGCAATGGCCTCACTGGTCTTTTCTTGCACCTCTCTAAATTGATTAAACTCTTTCATCTCCTTTGCAAGATCTTGAATTGCTAACAAAATTTCATTGTCATTACCATTGTTAGTAGAAGCACCTTGTTGATGTTGTTGATTCCTTTGATTATATTGACCGCCTTGTTGGTAGTTTCTTTGATTGTGGTTGTTCCTTTGATAACCGCCTTGATTGTATTCTTGTTGTTGGCCTCGATATTGGTTGCTTCCTTAATTTGGTACCTGAAAAGGAGGATTCAGTTGATTAGTATTGTTACCATATCTAAGATTTGGGTGATTTCTAAGACGGGGATGATAAGTGTTGGAATTCATGTCGTATGTCTTCCTTTCTCCTTGGCCTTGTAATTGATGTACACTTTCACTCTTCCCCAAATTCAAGAAGCATGTGACCGATGTATGGCCGATGTCATTGCGCATGTCACATACTTCATACTCACTATATATGTTCTCCACGACACTCTTTCCAACTTTATGGCTTGCAATTTCTCATTCTAGAATAGCAATTCTATCCATGGCCACATGATCATTCACCATCTTTATGTTTGCACCACTTGACCTCCGACTTGATTGTGCACGCTTCTTTTAGATTACACTCGTCCTTTCAAGAATGTCCCAATCATCATCCTTATGGTTTAAGGTGAACGTTCTTGCACTTATAGAATTTACATCTCTAGCATCCTCCGGTGATAGCCCATCATAGAATGCTGAAATCAACTCCCACTTAGCTATGTCATGATGTGGACAAGTTCTTAGCATCTCTTTGAATCGGTGAAAATCTTCATGAAATTGTTCACCTGATTGTTGTGTAAATTCTTGAATGGCTCGCCTTGCATCACTTGTCCTTTGGGAAGTATAGTATTCATCCAAGAATTGTTGTTGCATTTGTACCCATGTTGAATACTTGCAGATGGTAGAGATAGGAACCATTGTTTGGCCTTGTCTTTAAGGGTAAATTGGAATAGGACCAGTTTAACTTCATCCGGTGAAAAGCCTTGGCCACCAATGGTGCTACATGATGCCTCAAATTCGGATATATGCAAATAAGGTTCTTCGGTTGTCATACCATGGAAGTGAGGGAGAATTCCCAATCATTGTGGTTGGACTTCAAAAGCTCGTCCCCTTTGTGTTGGTGAAACTATAGGAGATGAATTGATGGCAATGGCTGGCCGAAAGTGACTATCCACACCATGTGCTGGTACATAATGTTGCGCTCCTAGATTGGCCGGTAAGCCATTAAATGGTTGACCTTCAATATTGTTTCGAATGGGTGGTTGAGCATAACCACCCTGATCCTGATTTGGTTGAGGGTTTTGATATCCCAGATGGTTCCCATAATCCTTAAAATAATGTTTGTTTGGTCCGTTCATGTCGACTTGATCTTCAATCCACTCTTCCACATAATTAGCATGGTGACTTCCTTCGACTGAAAACCGGTCCTTATTGCTATGATGGCTCCCTTCCACATCATGCTGAAAACTTGGATTACGAACCCAGAAATTTGGCATCGGTTGGAAGTTCATGGGCAGAGGTTGGTTTTGCACACCTTGATTTACAGGGATCGGCCCTGAGGTTGAGGTTGCACTGGTTGTGGTTGAGGTGGAGGATCATCAGGTGGAGGGAACACGAGTAATGGAATATCTCCCAAAGGTTGGTTAGGTTGTGGTACCCCTTGGTTTTCTGGATTGTCCATCATTCTTGACTGGTTACTTTCAGGTGTTCTTGAAAGTCTGCTTAATATCCGATAAGCGGTTGCTGATGATGTACCTTCTTCCGATCTTGTTTGACCTTGATTTTAAGAAGTCCTTAAAGTTGATGCTTTTTGAAACACACGATTCGCTCTTGTAGTCTTCTCTATTTCTGGATCAAATTGTAGTGGTGAGGCCCTTCCTAAAAATCTCATATGCATTAACATAGTAGCTACCTGCAAACAAGATAACAAAAAATACCTCGCGTAATACTGAACAATAAAAACAAATTAAAAGAAAAAAACAGAAAAGCGAAATCTTTTTGGGTTTTTTATAAGATTTTTAAGAAAAGAAAATGAAAACTATTAAACACTAAGCACACTAATTCCCTGCAACGGCGCCATTTTGATCTGGTTGTCGAGACTCAATCAAAAACAATATAATATATCGGTTTTAGCTACCTTTATTGTGTAAGGGTAAGGTCGTCTCCACAGGGAATATGTGAAAAGTGTTTAACAATATGACTCAATTAACTTAAAGACAAAATCTTTAATATTAAAGATTGAAACTTTAAATGAAATAATGAACACTATTGCAAAAAACAAGAATCTTTGAAACGAATTTGATTAAATAATAAGAAACAATCACTTCTTGGTTTCCAATTCTGCAAGATCCACAATTGATACTTTTAAATTAGGGTTTGTAAGAAACAATACATCAAGATTTTAGCTTTTGATTAAAGTAGTAACAAAAGAACAGTCTTTTAAGACTCATTCATTCACAAAGTTACCAATTCACCTATATCACGTTGTCTACTTTTCTTAATGAGCTCACGATGCAAGGAAACCGAAAACTGATAATCAAGCAAACAACTTTATTTATAAGTAAACCTTTTAACTAAATAAAAACATTAAATTTCATTCACTAATCCATTGTTCAATACAAAAAACCCTAATCAAACATACCAATTGTTTCACTTAACATGAATTGTACTCTCGAAAGTAATCAACAAGAACTTAGCCACTCATGGTCTTCATTGAATCTTCAATCTTGATTATGTGATGATCAATGATGATTTGGTTGGAGTTGGGAAGCTTGAAAGCACCTAAAATCACCTTAAATTTACTAGATTTCGGCTGGGAAGAAGTTGTACTTCGAGTTGGGGTTGGATAGGTTTAAGTAGACATCAAGATCCACAAAATTCAGAAGTTTGTTGGTGACCGGAGTATGATACACCAACCCTGGGCGTATCATACGCCCATATCAGCATTCCTACGCCCAACTTTCTGTAATTTTTGTCAAATACGCCGACCGTCTTATTATACGCCCATACCTGGCGTATGGTACGCCGGTATGCCTAATTTTGTGCATTTTTTGTAACTTTTGATGTTTACATCTTTAGTCCTTATAGTTTTGTGTTTTGCTCCTTTTTCTCCCAAATAAGCCTCCTTTAGCTCCAATTACCTATAAATCAAAACACAAACAACTTGAAACTATTCCACCACAATCATGATGTAAAATCAAGCATTTAGATCAATTAAACCTTGAATCTTTAGTTGGTATAACTTTCACCTTTTGCTTCAAACATTCATGCATTCACATTTCTCACAATGAACACTCCTCTCGGTTTGTTTTGTGAACTAATGACTATATACTGGTTTATCTGGAACTCTCAAACCAAGAATGTACATCTTCATGTAAGGCCTCGTTCACGGAACGCTTACAGCTAGTCAATCATTGCACACAAAGCATAAAACATACATTAACTTTACTAAAATATTACAGCGGAATTGTTTTAAACAAACCATTTCATATATATATAATTGCTTTTGCAAAATAACACATCGTTGACAGATTACAAAATATTACTCGTTGCATTACATCACAAAAACATTATAATTTAAACAACGGATGCCATCCAAAAATGCCAAGTAGCTGCCCCGTGCCATCCTCAGCAACATTACCTGCCAACTGGAAACACATAAAAGTCAGCGTTGCTGAGTGAGTTCTAGTTTTATAAAATAAAATACTTTTCTTTTGTTTAAAACCATTCTTTCTTTACTTTCACATGTCATCATGCAACATACGTACACATAGATAATAATCTATTATTATCTTTCATCGTCATTCGTTGACTTCCGTTCATTCATCATCGTACGTCATCATTATCATTCGTTATCTTTCGTTCCGTACATTTCATTCATTAACATTCCTTCGTCCATTCCTTCCGGATCAATGTCATCAGCTATACCCCAAACGTAGGCACAAAGCGGGTACTGGGCCGAAGTTTATCGGACTTCCATTCATTGCGCACAAAGCCTGGAACCAGCACCGGGGTAAGCGACAAAGATCTGGGACAATCTCATGGGTTGAACCCCTTACGAGTCTTTTGTGACAACACCGTCACTCACCTCAACCTTTGGCATACAAGTCTTTTGTGACAACACAGTCACTCACCTCAACCTTTGGCATACAAGTCTTTTGTGACAACACAGTCACTCGCCTTAACCTTTGGCATACAAGTCTTTTGTGACAACACAGTCACTCACCTCAACCTTTGGCATACAAGTCTTTTGTGACAACACAGTCACTCACCTCAACCTTTGGCATACAAGTCTTTTGTGACAACACAGTCACTCACCTCAACCTTTGCTTGCAAGACTTTTCCATTCATTCATTCATTCCTTAATGCATGCATTCATTCATTCCTTATGTTCCCTTTTTCATTATCTTTCGCTTTACGTTACATAATACTTTCCATTACTTTTCATAATCATACCACGTAAAGCCACGGAAAATAAACATACATAACAAGGAACATATCATAAACATAACCATACCGTACATAGCATCATCATCACATCACATATGACATCATAAGGTCAACTTACATTACCCCCGTTAACACCCCAAGTCAAAGCCTACACTTTACATTTTCCCCAAAATTCCAGAAAATATTCTAAGGCATAGGCGCATGAGCACTATGCAGGCGCATGGCCTTCAGGGCGCATGGGAACACTTAGGCGCATGGGGAACTTTCGGGCTCATGGGCACTATTCGGGCGTATGACCCAACACTTAGTCCCCTGGGCAAATTTCTAGGCGCATGGGCACTATACAGGCACATGGGTTTTGGGCGCATGGGACTACACTTAGGTAATTTGATCGTTGGGTGCATGGGCCAATTTCAGGCGCATGGGCAACCAACTCTCACTATCAGCATCATAATCAGTCCCAACATCATCAGTTCAATATGTTCTAACTTAGTTCTAGCATTCTAAGCATCATAATATGAACATGGCAATATCACAACATCATAAATAACCCAAATCATAACCCACCCACATTCACACATACACATTCATACGGGTATAAAACCCACATTCATAAAAACATACATACATGCATTTCCAGCCCCAAAATCAGTTAAAACAAGTAAAAACGGGGGTTCTAGAAACTCACCTTAGCAGCCTTTGAGTATGACTTCCTTCAAACTCGTTTGCACTATGAGTTCAACCACCTAAAAACCACCAAAACACACAACCCGAATACAAAACACACATAAGCATATAACCAAGGCATAGGCCGGCCAAGATCAACTTAAAAACCAAGAATTCTTACCTTGAATTCGAATTCCCCTTCTTCTTTCTTCTAAAACCCGAGAGCTCTGCACTTCTCCTTTCTCTCTCTACAATCCGAATGAAAAGAAAGTATGCAGTGAGGTGTGGGCGGCCATCACCTTTTTGCACCCACTTTTATTCTTTTTGTCCTTTTGACACATTTCGCCCCTCAACTTGGGTTAAATTGTGTTTTCTTTCTTTTATACACATTTATTCTTTGTTTCTCTTCTTTTAAAATTTTCCGGGTGTTACAAGTCCAACCCCATTATATAGGTTTCGTCCCCGAAACCTGTTATTCCTCAAACAGTTGAGGGTAATGCTGCCTCATCTCTTCTTCAGTCTCCCACATAGACTCAGATCCCTTCCTGTGCTTCCACTGTACACATGCACAAGGGGAACCACTTTATTCCTTAACCGTTTCTCCTTACGATCAATGATTGCCACTGGTTGCTCCACGTAATTGAGCCTTTCATCAACTTCAATATCCTCCAGTGGTACAACCATATCCTCGTCAGCTAAACACTTCCGCAGATGAGATACATGGAATGTCGGGTGAATTCCACTTAACTCATCGGGTAACACCAACCTATAGGCCGCCTCTCCTACTCGAGCAATGATTCAGAAAGGCCCTATGTATCTCGGTCTCAACTTTCCCCGCTTTCTAAACTGAATGATACCCTTCCATGGTGAGACCTTCAACATAACTCTATCACCCACCTTGAACTCAATCGGTCTACGTCTCTTGTTGGCATACGACTTCTGCCTATCTTTAGCTACCTTCATAAAGGCTTTGATCTTTTCGAGCTTCTCAGTCGTAGCCTCAATCACCTCAATACTTCCTAACTCCTTCTGACCAATATCACCCCAACAAACGGGTGTTCTACACCTCCTACCGTATAGCATCTCATAAGGGGGCATACCAATACTGGCATGATAACAATTATTATACGAGAACTCAGCTAACGGAAAGTGGTCATCCCAACTTCCTCCAAAGTCAATGACACATGCCCAAAGCATATCTTCTAGCATCTGAATGGTCCTTTCCGACTGTCCATCTGTCTGAGGTTGATAAGCCGTGCTAATGTGTAACCTCGTCCCCATAGCATCATGGAATTTCTTCCAAAACTTAGATGTAAACCGAGTGTCACGATCAGAAACAATAAACACCGACACACCATGACAAGTTACAATCTCTTTGATGAATAGATCCGCTAATCTTTTAGAGGAGTACGTCTCGCGGATCGGTAGAAAGTGGGCACTCATTGTTAAACGATCAACTATCACCCATATGGCATCATACCCTTTCACGGTACGCGGTAACTTCGTAATAAAGTCCATTGTGATATGCTCCCACTTCCACTCCGGTATATCCAATGGTTGGATCTTCCCGTACGGCTTCTGGTGCTCGGCCTTCACTTGCAAGCAAGTAAGACACTTACTCACATACTCCGATACATCGCGCTTCATACCCGGCCACCAATAATCTTTCTTCATATCTTGATACATCTTTATAGCACCGGGTTGAATAGAGTATCGAGTCTTATGAGCTTCGTCCATAATCCTCCCATGTAGATCCCCATAACGAGGGATCCACATCCTTCCTAATCGGGTTCTAACACCAAGAGTGTTTTCGCCCAATTCCGCAACCATACCTCTCATCCTTTCGGAGTTAAGACGATCTTCTTTCAATGCCTCGTCTTGAAAATCCTTGACCTGCTTCATCACATCAGAGGTCATAATCAACTGATAAGCCTTCACCCGAATCGGCTCAGGTCTCTCTTTTCGGCTAAGGGCATCCGCCACTACGTTGGCCTTGCCCGGATGGTAATGGATCTCGCAATCATAATCCTTTATGAGCTCCAACCATCGCCTCTGCCTCATATTCAGGTCCTTTTGCTAGAAGAAGTACTTCAAGCTCTTGTGGTCCGTGAAGATTGTGCACTTCGTTTTGTATAGGTAGTGCCTTCAAATCTTTAGTGCAAAGACCACAGCTGCTAACTCCATGTCATGAGTAGGGTAATTCACCTCATGAACCTTCAATTGTCGGGATGCATAAGCTATAACCTTCCCTCGCTGCATCAACACGCAACCCAACCCCGAGTAAGAAGCATCCGAATAGACCACTAAGTCCTCGCTTCCTTCGGGTAATGATAAAACTGGAGCTTGAGTCAACCTTGCCTTTAACTCCTCAAAAGCACTCTCTTGAGCTTGACCCCATACAAACTTCACATCCTTGTGGGTCAACTTAGTCAACAGAGAAGCTATCTTAGAGAAGTCTTGAATGAATCTCCTATAATATCCCGCCAACCCCAAGAAACTACGAATCTCGGATGGCGTCTTTGGGGACTTCCATTGCATCACCACTTCCACCTTTGCCGGGTCCACCATGATCCCCTCCGGATTCACTACATGACCCAAAAACTAAACCTCGCGTAGCCAGAACGTGCACTTGGAGAACTTGGCATACAACTTCTCCTTTCTCAACGTCTCCAACACCTCTCGAATGTGTCCGGCATGCTCCGTCTCACTCTTCGAATAAATCAGGATGATAAACACAATCACTGATTTATCCTACATTGGCCGACACACTCGATTCATCAAGTCCATAAAAGCAGCTGGCGCGTTGGTCAAACCAAAAGACATAACGAGAAACTTGCAGTGTCCATAATGCGTGCGAAAAGCTGTTTTAGGAATATCTTGCTCTTTCACCTTCAACTGATGGTAACCAGATCGAAGGTCTATCCTTGAGAACTAACTGGCACCTTGGAGCTGATCAAACAAATCATCAATCCTCGGTAGCGGGTACCGATTCTTCACCGTCAACTTATTCAACTCACCGTAGTCAATACACATCCTCATACTACCGTCCTTCTTCTTCACGAATAGGACCAGAGTACCCCAATGAGAGATACTCGGTCTAATGAACCCCTTATCAAGCAATTCCTGTAGTTGCTCCATCAACTCCTTCATCTCGGTCGGAGCCAACCGATACGGTGCCTTAGCAACAGGTTGAGCACCGGGTATCAAGTCAATCTGGAACTCGATCTCGCGGTCCGGTGGCACACCTGGTAAGTCTTCGGGAAACACATCTGGGAACTCACACACAAAAGGTACATCTGACAGTTGTGGTGTTGGAGTATCTACATCCTTTACGTAGGCCAAATAGGCACTACATCCACGCCTCATGCACTTTCCCGCCACCTCCATCGAAATCACCTTCGAAATCATCGAAACTCGATTGCCGTGAATCGTCACCAAACTCCCATCAGGCACGGTCAGATTAATCATCTTCTTGCGACACACAATGCTCGCCTTGTAGTCCGCCAACCAATCCATTCCTAGGACTACATCGAAACCGCCTAAGGTCATCACGAACGGTCTAACAGGAAACTTATGACCTTCTAATTCTATGTCACAGCCTTCTATCATCTCAGAAATCTTGGTAGACTTACCTATGGCAGTTTTTACATCGAAGGGCTCATCAATACTCCTACTACTAACAGGCAACTTCACACAGAAAGCAGCAGAAATAAAACTCCTACTAGCACCTGAAACAAATAACACAGAAGCAAGAGTTTGGTTTACCAGAAACGTACCTGACACAACATCGGGGTCCGTCCTAGCCTCATCCCTGGTCATCGTGAAAGCCCTGGCGCTAGCTTTCTGCCCTTCAGTCTCGGCTGTTTTCTTCACCCCGGAACTCTCAGCCCTCGGCTTCTTGCATTCCCTAATCATACGGCCCTCCTCGCCACAGTTATAACACCTCCTTGCCCTGCAGTCCTTCGCCATGTGTTCTGTCCTCCCACACCAGAAACAGACATTGGATCTCAACCTACACTCTCCGGTGCGCTCTTTCCCAATTTGCCACACCTCTTCGACCCCGCACCGGGTGTGACCACATGTCGGTCATCCACCCTCGCAACTTTGTTGTTTGGAGTGGTCCCGCCACGTCCAAACCTCTTCCCATTCCAGTTCCGGCCACCACCACCCTTCTTGCTCACCTCAGCCACCACCACTTCCCTCTCGTCGTATAGCCTTCCCGCCAGATCGACCACGGACCTGAACGTACTCGGCCGGGCGGCGATCATATGCTTGCGGATATCCGCCGGCAAGCCCTAAATATACCTCTTGATTTTTCGCGACAGAGGTGCCACCTGATCTGGCACCAACCGTGACATCTCGTTGAATTTAGTGGTGTATTGCTGATGCGTCATGGTTCCCGCCTCCAGCTACAGGAACTCCCTCTTAACCTTGTCGAGCTCCCTATGAGGACAAAACTCCTCGATCACCAGTTTCTTCAACTCACTCCACCTCATCCTGCCAATCGCCCTACTACCCTCGGCCTGGACAATATTGTCCCACCAACACAGGGCCGAGTCCATAAATGAGTGGGTGGCAACCTTCACCTTCTGATCTTTTCGGCACTCGCTGATATCTAGAACAACTTCCATCTCTCTCACCCACCAGTGAGCAGCAACAGCAGTGCCATTCCGGTCAAAGGTCGGGGGCTTGCATCTTTGAAATGCCCCATAGTTACAGCCTCGTGCTGCCTCCGGCAAAGGCTCTTCTTCTTCTTCCTCATCAGTTGAGACAACCGTCTCAGTCTCCGGTTGCTCTCTCCCTCCCGAGGACCTGTTCCTCTCCTTCCTTTCTCCTTCTCGCATAGCTTTGATCACTTCAATCACCACAGATGGTAAGATCGTCTGCATGACCTGGTGAACCTCTTCCACCACCTCCTCCTTCACTAGGGCCCTTAAGTTAGCACTCTCGTCACCGCCCTCCGGATGAGGGGTCTCGGGCTCTTCATGAGCCACCTCTTCAGCTCGAGGCCTTCCATTTTTGACCCGCGGTCCAGCACCACGTCCACCACGACCTCCACCTCTAGAAGCCTTTGAAGATCTACCACCGGCCATCCTCTAACACGCTATAAGATTCAAACACTAACACGGTCATTCAAGGTTATAGCTCAGTTTATGTCAAGTATAGTAAGTCCCTAATTACAGTGGCCAGTTGTGATTAGCCACTTACTTTACTCTTCATACCCTAAGCATTCCCTATCCTGACTACATCAGTATCTAAATCTACTAAGAAGCACATAAACCACATAACATGCGCAAGTAATACCGGTTAACATCAAGAAAATACCTGATGGCACGCAGCTACTCGGACTGGCATCCCTTCCCTTTGTCCCATTCTCAGTTTAAGTTTAGGTTTCTTTTGAAAATTTTAACCCATTTCACTTAAACTTTGGCTCTGATACCAACTTGTAAGGCCCCTTCTCGGAATGCTTACAGCTGGTCAATCATTGCACACAAAGCATAAAACATACATTAACTTTACTAAAATATTGCAGCGGAATTCTTTTAAACAAACCATTTCATATATATATAATTGCTTTTGTAAAATAATACATCGTTGACAGATTACAAAATATTACTCGTTGCATTACATAACAAAAACATTATAATTTAAACAATGGACGCCATCCAAAAATGCCAAGTAGCTGCCCCGTGCCATCCTCAGCAACATTACCTGCCAACTGGAAACACATAAAAGTCAGCGTTGCTGAGTGAGTTCTAGTTTTATAAAATAAAATACTTTTCTTTCGTTTAAAACCATTCTTTCTTTACTTTTACATGTGATCATGCAACATACGTACACATAGATAATAATTTATTATTATCTTTCATCCTCATTCGCTGACTTCCGTTCATTCATCATCGTACGTCATCATTATCATTCGTTATCTTTCGTTCCGTACATTTCATTCATTAACCTTCCTTCGTCCATTCCTTCCGGATCAATGTCATCAGCTATACCCCAAACGTAGGCCCAAAGCGGGTACTGGGCCGAAGTTTACCAGACTTCCATTCATTGTGCACAAATCCTGGAACCAGCACCGGGGTAAGCGATAAAGATCCGGGTCAATCTCATGGGTTGAACCCCTTACGAGTCTTTTGTGACAACACCGTCACTCACCTCAACCTTTGGCATACAAGTCTTTTGTGACAACACAGTCACTCACCTCAACCTTTGGCATACAAGTCTTTTGTGACAACACAGTCACTCGCCTCAACCTTTGGCATACAAGTCTTTTGTGACAACACAGTCACTCACCTCAACCTTTGGCATACAAGTCTTTTGTGACAACACAGTCACTCACCTCAACCTTTGGCATACAAGTCTTTTATGACAACACAGTCACTCACCTCAACCTTTGCTTGCAAGACGTTTCCATTCATTCATTCATTCATTAATGCATGCATTCATTCATTCCTTATGTTCCCTTTTTCGTTATCTTTCGCTTTACGTTACATAATACTTTCCATTACTTTTCATAATCATACCACGTAAAGCCATGGAAAATAAACATACATAACAAGGAACATAACATAAACATAACCATACCATACATAGCATCATCATCACATCACATATGACATCATAAGGTCAACTTACATTACCCCCGGGAACACCCCAAGTCAAAGCCTACACTTTACATTTTCCCCAAAATTCCAAAAATATTCTAAAGCATAGGCGCATGAGCACTATGTAGGTGCATGGCCTTCTGGGTGCATGGGAACACTTAGGCGCATGGGGAACTTTCAGGCGCATGGGCACTATTTGGGCTCATGGGCACTATTTGGGCGTATGACCCAACACTTAGTCCCCTGGGCAAATTTCTAGGCGCATGGGCACTATACAGGCGCATGAGTGCCTAGGCGCATGGGTAGTTTTGGGCGCATGGACACTATTCGGGCACATGGGTTTTGGGCGTATGGGACTACACTTAGGTAATTTGACCGTTGGGCGCATGGGCCAATTTCAGGCGCATGGGCAACCAACTCTCACTATCAGCATCATAATCAGTCCCAACATCATCAGTTCAACATGTTCTAACTTAGTTCTAGCATTCTAAGCATCATAATATGAACATGACATCATCACAACATCATAAATCACCCAAATCATAACCCACCCACATTCACACATACACATTCATACGGGTATAAAACCCACATTCATAAAAACATACGTACATGCATTTCCAGCCCTAAAATCAGTTAAAACAAGTAAAAAGGGGGGTTCTAGAAACTCACCTTAGCAGCCTTCGAGTATGACTTCCTTCAAACCCGTTTGCACTATGAGTTCAACCACCTAAAACCCACCAAAACACACAACCCGAACACACAAACACACATAAGCATATAACCGAGGCATAGGCTAGCCAGGAACAACTTAAAAACCAAGAATTCTTACCTTGAATTCGAATTACCCTTCTTCTTTCTTCAAAAACCCGAGAGCTCTGCACTTCTCTTTTCTCTCTCTACAATCCGAATGAAAAGAAAGTATGCAGAGAGGTGTAGGCGGCCATCACCTTTTTGCACCCACTTTTATTCTTTTTGTCCTTTTGACGCATTTAGCCCCTCAACTTGGGTTAAATTGTGTTTTCTTTCTTTTATACACATTTATTCTTTCTTTCTCGTCTTTTAAAATTTTCCGGCTTCATCATAAGCTCGTATATTAATCATATCACCATCAATTAACACAATGTAGTACATAAATCAAGTGGTCTTTCATGGGTTGTAATGTTAGGATAAGGTTTAAGGTAGGATAGAATAGGGATTTTTAGAGTGGCTAACGGTGAATGACATCCAATTTAAACATGATTTGATGTTATTTGTATCAATTTCTATCCTCTAATAGCAATCATATCACTGAATTTTCACACTAATTTTGTTGCTTCATATTTTGATCATTTTGACCTCATATTTAGCTTTTTTCTTCTTTTTTTTCTTTTCTTTTATTTTTTTCTCATATTCCCAACCAATCATACAATTATTAAACTATTATTAAAACAACACTTCTAAACATATCATTAATTGGACTTCATCACCCTATGTTTCATAAAAAGGCTAAGGCTTTATGGGCTTATTGTGTTAAGTTATTCAAACGACAAGCTGGGGCTCAACATGGTGTCTAAAGGAAGATTATCAAGGTAAGAGATTCAAAAGAAAAGGTTTAAACAAATGGTTTATTCCTAATATCTCTATCATATTTATGCACATATTAGTTCATGATCTTGACACGCATCAATTACACGAGTTCTAACTTAAATGCACATTATGGTCTCCCTCATTTTGAAAAAATATAAAGCAAATCAACATATCCTATGAATTGCTCAATTCGGCTCAAATTCTCATGGAAACAGTGGAAAAAAGGTTAAAAAAAATATGAAGCATAATCTACCATCCAGTTCGTTATGCCTTCTAAGAATTCTACCTAAATTTTTATAAAAAGTCATGATGGGAGTGGCTTACTATAATTTCAAAACAAGCATGCCAAGGGATCTATACATGCACAAACAAGTGATAATTAATCATATAAAAAAAATTAGGTCTCATACACAATTAAGTTTATTAGAAGATTTATTTATCAAAAAGGTTCCATTTTTTTCAATTCTTCCCTCATCCCCACACTTGAGATACATTGTCCTCAATGTATGGTAGTCACCATTGGTATTTTCATAACATAGGGAAGTAGATTCTTAATTTCATTCCAATTATTTCTAATCAAGACAATTCATTACGAAGGGAGACTAGTATGCCATATCCTAACATATTATCACTCAATTTAAATGAAAGCATAAAAATAATATTGTTCAAAACCAAAGTAGTGGAAAGAGCACATGAACCTGATAATTAGTGAAGCTTTCATTAACCGACTTGTGCTTCCCCATAATTGAGTGCTTACGTCTCGTGATTGACTATCAAAACAAAACAAAGCAAACCAAAGAAGAAAAAAACAAAAACTAATAAAAGAGGTAAAACTCACTTTCATAGGAATCATGATTACATTTAGCATATGCAACAAGCCTTTAAACCCTTGGTAGACCCGAGTGGATGAGTTATAGTCTGGTGAGGGTTTCTAGTGAACACACCCATAAAGTTCTCGGGTTGCCTCCCATAAGCGCTAAGTTTTAGGTCTTCAGCCGGACCTTACCTGAGACCACTTATGGTGGTCAAATTGGGTGCTTCTCTCCAAATTTATCTTGAAAGAATTGCTTAGCCCATCTTGGTAGATTTCCTTACTCACTCAAGCTTTGGCCAAACATTATTTCTTTAATCATTGAGTTCTTATGATCCGGTGGTTTACCCGTCTTAACCTTTCGTCTTGGATTTTCATTCCTTGGTGGCTCCACCTTCACATTCTCCTCCTTTTCCACATTATGAAGCTCAAACCTATAAGGATCAAAACTATTCTTCTTGGTGATATCCTCGCTTACTTATAAATTTAAGGGGGATCACACTCGTTAGTAGCATCTGATATAGAATAATCATTGTTAACTACATATGTAATTGATTTTGAAAAGACGTTAAAGAACAATTTACGGTTTTTGAATGTCATGTCGATGATTCCATCTCGGTAATTGATTTGATTTTTGGCTATTGCCAAGAATGGTCGTCCTAAAATTACCTTTGGTTGCTCATTCGTCCTTACTGGTGCATAATCAAGCACCATAAAGTCCACCGGGTAGTAAAATTCTCCTAGCTTGATTATCACATCCTTGACCATTCCCCGAGGTTGTTTCCATGTCGAATCAGCCAACACTACTGTTTTGTCAGTTTCTTGTAATGGACCAAATTCATATTGGTCATACAAGCTCCCCGGGAGGATGCTCACCCCGACTCCATAATCCAAAAGTGCCCTTTTTATTTTAAATTTCTCAACTTGAATGGGAATGATTGATGCTCCCGAGTCACTTCCTTCTTCTTCATCTACTTCCTTATCGTTACCTGCAACTACTTGAGAAAGAGAGGTTACATCATAATCAATACCTTTAGATTTAGGAATGATACTAACTGAATTGATGTGCACATTCTTTGAGCTTGAGGCTTGATGTTGAGGATTCTTTGTTGTATCACTTGGAAGCTTCCTCGGTTCTCGTTCGGACAATTGTTTAGCTAATTGTCCAAGTTGCTTGGTAATGGCCTCATTGGTCTTTTCTTGCACCTCTCTAAATTGCTTAAACTCTTTCATCTCCTTTGTAAGATCTTGAATTGCTGACAAAATTGCATTCTCATTGCCATTGTTAGTAGAAGCACCTTGTTGATGTTATTGATTCCTTTGATTATATTAACCACCTTGTTGGTAGTTTCTTTGATTGTAGTTGTTCCTTTGATAACCGCCTTGATTGTATTCTTGTTGTTCACCTTGATATTGGTTGCTTCCTTGATTTGGTACCTGAAAAGGAGGATTCAGTTGATTACTATTGTTACCATATCTAAGATTTGGGTGATTTCTAAGACCGGGATGATAAGTGTTGGAATTCGTTTCGTATGTCTTCCTTTCTCCTTGGCCTTGTAATTGATGTACACTTTCACTCTTCCCCAAATTCAAGTAGCATGTGACCGATGTATGGCCAATGTCATTGCACATGTCACACACTTCATGCTCACTAGATATGTTCTCCACACTACTCTTTCCAACTTTAAGGCTTGCAATTTCTCGTTCTAGAATAGCAATTCTATCCATGGCCATATGATCATTCACCATCTTTATGTTTGCACCACTTGACCTCCGACTTGATTGTGCACGCTTCTTTTAGATTACACTCATCCTTTCATGAATATCCCAGTCATCATACTCATGGTTTAAGGTGAACGTTCCAGCACTTGTGGAATTTACATCTCTAGCATCCTCCGGTGATAGCCCGTCATAGAATGCTAAAATCAACTCCCACTTAGCTATGCCATGATGTGGACAAGTTCTTAGCATCTCTTTGAATCGGTGAAAAGCTTCATGGAACTGTTCACCTGATTGTTGTGTAAATCCTCGAATGGCTCGCCTTGCATCACTTGTCCTTTGGAAAGTATAGTATTCATCCAATAATTGTTGTTGCATTTGTACCCATATATGAATACTTGTAGATGGTAGAGATAGGAACCATTGTTTGGCCTTGTCTTTAAGGGTAAATTGGAATAGGACCAGTTTAACTTCATCCGATGAAAAGCCTTGGCCACCAATAGTGCTACATGATGCATCAAATTTGGATATATGCAAATAGGGTTCTTCGGTTGTCATACCATGGAAGTGAGGGGGAATTCCCAAGCATTGTGGTTGGACTTCAAAAGCTCCTCCCCTTTGTGTTAGTGAAACTATAGGATGATCTTGGTCATTCCAGACTCTTTCCTCTCCTCAGGAGAATAGTGACCCTTCTTAGGATGATCTTCTTCACTCTTCTTAGAGTCATCCTTCACTATCTCCTCTTCATCCTCTTTAATAATAGGGTCTATGAGGGGAAGCTCATCTTCACAAGTTCCACACCTTGGAGATCTTACAGACAATAGAGTATGTGGAGGAGCTATCTCAGTAGATCCCAATCCCTGCTTATTCTGATAACAAACTTTTGCATGTAGGGATGAGGATATTATGTTCTTGAAGGTCTCTTCTTTAAGAACACATTTTTCTGCCCTGGCTTTGCTGATCACAAGCTCAGCCTGGCATTCAGTTAACTTTGAGATGAGATCTTTGATTTGAGTCCTGTAGTTAGTGGATGATGGCCCTTAACCTTGCAGCTTCTTCCTTTAGCTTTCTCTTAGCAGCTTTTCTTTCTTTTTTGGCTTGTTCCTCCAACTGCTTGAGATATTCAAACTCTATGTACTTAAAGGATAAGGGAAGAAGTGCAGCTACCTGATAGAGTCCTGTGGCACTCAAGTAGTTGATCATATTCATTCTTTTAGCTTCCCTATCTACCTGAGGTTGTGTCTGTGCCACAGTCTCTGTCTCAGGACTTTCTTGAACTAGGGAGAGGACAGGAGCATGTTTGTAGAGCCTTTTCAGTCTCCTTTCTTCCTTAATCTTGAGGAGCAATGTTGCATCCTCTGCCTCCCTCCTCTGTTTTGACAGCTTAGTGTCAGCCAAATCATTCAACTCTTCTAAGATGAGAGATATGAGTTCATCAACATTATAGTTCATGGTCCCCAGGTAGTTTAGCCTAGCTACCCTCAACTCATCATCTTGAGTGTTTGGCCTGGGGGCAGCTCGGACAGCAGCTTGCATGAAGCCTGAGGACCCTCCTGAACTCTCTTACCTTAGCTTCCTCTTCCTCTCTCTCTTCTCCTCCTCTAACTCCTCAGAGGTCATTTTCCTCTACCTTTTGTCACGCATAAGCCTTGGTGACTCAGGGTGGAGAGAGCTTTGGCCTTCATTACTTGGTTCAGCAGTCAAGCTCTGGCCAGAGAGAGGTTGTGGAGCACCATCACCAGCTGGTGCTTTACTGAGGGTACTAGGTGTAGAAGGAGATCCTATCTCAAGGTTCACAGACTCAATCTCTAGGCCTTCAGTCAAGGTTTTCCCTTTGAACCTAATCTCAGGGTCCACCTCAACATCCAGTTGACCAAAGATCTGACCTGCTATCCTTTGTCTATATACTCTTGATCTTATCTTGAACACTTCTTGCACCCTTTCTTGTATCTAGTCTGCTAGTCTTCCAGCTTGTCTGTTTTGGCTTAGGTATACAAGTGGAAGATCAACCAGATTTATGCACTCATAGAAACTCAGGTTTGAAAAGTTGAGAGTTTCTTGTTGACCCTGAGTTCTAGAGATGATGAGAGCTCTTCTTTCTGTGTCATACCTCCATCCTATGATTGGGTTTTTAGAGTGGGGAGATGGGGTAGACATGGCTCTGGGTATACCCTCCTCAAATAGACTTTGAATGAGAGAGTCTACATCCATGTAGACTTGAGGAGGTTGTTGAGTATGGACTATTGCAAGAGAGGGTGGTGAATCCTCTATGTCCATACTCTGAGAGGAACTCCCAGGTTCTGTGTCTGTTTGGACTTTCTCCCCCTTTTTGGTAGCATCACCTTCTTGCATAAGTGAGCTGGGGGTTGAGTCTGTCATATTCACAGGTTCTTGTAGACCTAGTTGAGTTCGTCTTGGTGGTCTCTCAGCTAGCTGGCCCTTGAGATCAGTGATCTCAAGTTGCTAGTCATTAACCTTCTTTTGTAAGATAGTCACCTGAGATTCCAGTATCTAATCTTAGAGACTAAATAAGTGCAAGTTTTAGTCAGTGTGTGCACGTTTACTTTTAGACTCCCCTCATCTTTATCAGAAGAATCACGGGGGGATAAGAGAATTGGACCAAGATCCTCCTCCTTATCACCAGCATATTGTTCTTGGCTGCTGGATTTCCCCTGCCTTATGACAGCTTCAAGAGAAGTGTCAAAAGGCCTGGTTGCCATGGTTGAGGTCTTAAAGATGTAATCATTTGCTGAAGTGAGAGCCTCTTCCATATGGATCTCCTGAACAGGTTCAGGGAGATCCACCTCAGTGATAGGTGAATGATGTGGGATAGACCTGGGTGAGACAGGAGTACTCATCTCTCCTTGAGTAGGTGTGGAGAAGAGAGACTCATGGTACTCGCTGAATGCCATGTCTTCATCATCATAGAAGTCAAGTCTGGGAATTGGTTGGTTTAGATCCAGTGGCTGGGGATGGTAACTTTCCCCGAAAGGTTGTTCACTAGAGTGTGGAGATTCTGAATGAAGGCTTAAGGTTGTTTGGGGTGTGAGCTCATCAGGCTGAGCATGAGGAACCTCAGCACTGATCATATGAGAGATGGGAATGGTTTGCTCCTCAGGGGAAGTGGGAGCTCGAGTGTCCACTTCCTCCTGTAAGGTAGGTGATATGGGGGCATGCACAAGCTGAATAGCATATGCAGGGGTTCGCGTAGTTTTTCTCTGGTAGATGATGGTTATTGTGGGTTGTATGTGTGGTTGAGAGATAGAAAGTGTGGGTTCAACACTAGCTGGTGCTGCTAGGTTGCTGTCAGGATCAGCGATCTAAGTTTGATCAATTAGAGTTGAATCGCAGCGGAATTAGAACAAGAATTAGACAAATATAGCAAGAACACAATAGATATTCAATGGAACAGTACACGGTTATAGAGAAAGAGGGTTTTCTGCAAAATGGATAATATCATTCATGCATAAATGCTTCGGTATGGCGGCCGCTAAGCTTCACTAAGCTGCGCGCCTTACAATTAGGTCAACATTCCTTATATAGAGGAATGTGATGTCTGCTGATGTCACTTGATAGTGACATCTAACAGAATTATTACAAACAACTGAAAGTAAGCAAACTACTGAGAATGTTCACAACAACTGAGAACATCTCAGAGTATGCCAAGTACAAGATGAAACTAAAACTACTGAAACTACAAGTACTGATTACAAGAAACATAAAACTACTGAAAGGAAACCATCACAACTACTGAAGAGATCTTCTTCAGCTGTTGTGACAACATCTGAAACTTGGTCTTCAGTCTTTGTCTTTAGCTTTTGTCTTCAGACTTTGTCTTCAGCTCTTTCACTTCAGACTTTGTCTTCAGCTCTTTCACTTCAGACTTTGTCTTCAGACCTTGTTATCAGTTGATGTCTTCAGCTGTTGCAGACTACTTCAGTTGTTGTAATGTCCGTGGGACTTAAAGGTTTTTCTGATCAGGCTCATTGTTCTTTTGGTCCAACAAACTCCCCCTGAACCAATGCAGCCAAAACCTTTAAGCTTATTGAGGTCCCACTTATTCTTGGCAGAAATGCTCTCTTGATCAGCTTCAGAGATATCGGATAAGCACAGGCCAGGGAATAGGTTTCAGTAGATGTGAATGTTAATGGATGGAAGGGAACTCTGTCTTGGGGAACTGGACACAGAGCTGTTATCCCAACCATGAAACCTACTTCCCATTGATGAGTCTATAAGACTCTCTGACGTAGGCCTCAAGGAGAACAACTTGTTCCTCCTTAGTGAGTTCTTCTGCTTCTCCTTCGAAGAAGAACTCTGGCCCATAGTACTCTGATAGGTACTTTACCGTCTTTCCATTTTTCAACTCAACAGTTGTTATCTCTCTGTAAGCAAATTCATCTGGGTGAGTCCCTTCTAATAACAACTGGAGTTCATTTTTCTTGATCTCTTCAAGCCTCTTGTATAACAACCCCTTCTTGACCATTTTGTTCTCCGTCAGAGTTTGAGGGGTCATCTTTGACTTGTAGGCTCTCTTGAAGTCTTCAAGTATCTCCCAGGGTGAGACTACAATGGCCAACATAATAACAGCATCTATAGTCTTTCTCACTTGGCCATTGTATCTACTTAGTATGGATTTCTTATGAATTCTAGAACTAACCCTGGGGTCTGGCCAAATCCTTACTCTCTCCTTTTGATATTGAAAGGTATACCTGAGAGCATACAGCCTTTGAGCGTGTTTCTTCATGGCTTGTATAGATGATGACTGAGGAAACTCTTTGTCAACCATCTTCAAAAGTTGCTCATCGTGCTGTTTCTGCTGTTCTTCTTCTTCAATCTTAACTTTCACCATTTGCCTCTGAAAGTCTGGTGTGATCATTTGTTGACTTCTGGGCTCAGGTATTTTTAGACCAGCAGAGATTGGCAGACTGTCTTCTTCATCATCTTCTTCTTCTTCTTCTTCTTCCATCCTCAACACCCTTCTCCTCCTTCTGGGTGCATCATTGGATGTGGTTTGAGGTGGTCTTTGGGGTAAGGGAGTTGGTTTTGAGGGTGTTTAAGTTTAGGTTTAGGGATTGGTTTAGAGAGCTGTGGGGTTGGTTGTTTTTGAGTGGGAGTTTGGGAAGGCTGATCTAGCATTTTTGTGGTAAGTTTGGCTTTGGAAAGCTTGGCCATATCAGTTCTCTTCCCAGCACCTGCTTCATCTAAGGCTTCGATAATCAACCCCTTATTGAATTCTTCAGAAGCACAAATTCTGGTGGTTATTGCCAGAATACTGTCTCTGGTCCATGATTTAATCTCAATTAATGATCTTCCCAAGTATTTTGCATTAAACCTGATCATTATCTCCAACCTTCTGATCTCAGTGTCTAATGTAGCTGTATCAAAGCCTTGTCTGAAGAGTTGGTCTATTATTCTGTCCATTGATCTGCTGTGAGCTTCATCAGCTTCTTTAATCAGATCTTCCAATGATTTCTCTTCATCAGGCTTTTGAGTTTCAGCACTTTTCTTTCTCTTGTATGTGATCAGCTGTTTTTCCTTTTCTAACTCCTTTTCTTTCTCTTGTTGTTTCTCATCTTCCACTCTCTTTCTTTTTCTTTCTTTCACTGCCTTAGACTCCCCCTTTTTGGGTGCATTGGGTTCAGGGGTTTGAATGGCAGAAAGCTTCTTTTGCACAGCATCATCAACAAGTGTTTGTAGATTTGAGGAGATCCTCTCATCAATGGCTTTATGCACAATCTCATTGATGATGGGAGTGATGAGAGGTAAGGAATGTTGAAAGTTAGCAACCATCTGCTCAGAGGGGTTCTGTCCCTGAGAGGTGGTGCCAAAAGCAGTGGCTGGTGGCACAGTTGAGTGTAGTGGCTGAGTGTTTGGTGAACCTTCAGATGAAGGTGCCATCTGTGGGTTTATTGGGGCAGATGGACTTTGATCCTGAGACATTTTGGCAAGCAGTTCTTTGAGTCTGCTCACCTCAGCCTCAAGGATTGTGTTATGGGCTAAGACATCGAAGAAAAAGCCCAGGTCATCATCAGTCTTTGCTGAATCACCTGACCTCTTGATTGAATCAGGATGTACATGCCCTGAGTGTAGATCAGTTGTAGCATGTGCCCCTTGTTCTTGGTTCTGGGGACTTCCTACCTCAGGACTGAGTCCTTTATCGGCAGTTGCCTCTGGTGAGGTCTTAGAGATGTTACCAACTGCATCCTGTTCATTTGCTGAATCAGTAGAAGTGGCAGCCTCACCAGATGTTCTAACTGTTGGGTTTTTACAAGTTTTAAGAAGGATGTTTAACCATTTAAACATAAAAACGCAGCGGATGAATGGAGTTTAAAACTTGTGTTATATTCTGAAAATAAACATTTATATGTTCAAGAAAACAAACCCAAGAACAAGGATCATATATATGTGAAAAGAAATGCTATCAAACCAACCATAGGATGTACATGAATACTACCTTTCTTGAACAAGAAATATGGATACGGATAAGAGGAGGAAGATGATGTTTCTTGAATGTCTAGTCTTCAAAAGAGAAGACCTCAAGCTTGTATACCCACAAGCTCTTGCAAAACACCAAACTTGTTAGGAAGTTAACACCCAAAGCCTTCTTTTCAAGCTCTTGATCCGTGAATGTTGAAGAGCAAGATGGAGAAGAAAGAGTTCTTTTGCATGTGTGAGAGAGAGAGTGTGGTTGAGTGTCTTGTTCCAAGAGATTAAAGTCTTGTCTTAAAACAAGACAAGGAATCCCAAGAAGAACAAAAGGGGCGGCCGAAAGTTTGGGTTTAAAATGGGTTCCCCCCATTTTAAAATAACACCCTTTTAATTCATTTTAATCACCCATTAAGTTATATAATTAAACTAATTTTAATCTTATAACTTAAACACTCTTATATTTGATGTTATTTAACTTATTTAAACAACATTACAAATGATATCTCATGAACAAAATATCCATATAATTTGTTCTATCTCAAATGCAATAATTCAAAAACCCATTTTCTAAATTGGTGTCATAATTTATTTGCTTGATCATGATCAACAAATAAATGTTTAACGGTGTTTGCCTAGCTTGTTATTGGGTATGACCCGACTTGGATCATAACGTACTAACCACATCAATCTTGTATGTGTCTTGGGCATATAAGATCCAACAATCTCCCACTTGCACAAGATTCATAGAAGATTGATGCAAGCAGTAAATACCGCCTAACAACGGTTTACTACCCTTAATACGTATGACTAAGTGCCATTCAATAACATCATCCCCTTCAAGTATCTTACTCGAAAATGTTTTAGGTGAAACAATCATCTATCCTTTTGTCACAGATGTCATGTTAAATCTTAGAGACACAGAATGATCATTCTCCATTGACTTAACTTTAGCAGGCCTTAGACATCTTACTCTCAACGAATAAGAGGAACAAATCCCATCTTGATTACATACGTCTCTCACAATCACCTCGTGCTATACCTGAATTTAGTCTTATGTACTGCCATGTTTCAGAACAGCGAAGAACTAAGTCAAAGTATAATACCCGGTGAATATCAAGACCCAATATGTATCTCAGGTCAGAGGATACCAAATGATATTCGCCTTTACTCAAATTTACTTATGATCAATCAAGAAGATTCCATGTAGTAATATTTGAAATGCGGGTCAGTCCAATATTTATATCCCATAAATATCTATGAACTTTGGCAGCAACCCTTTGCTATATATTCATCCAAATGAATATCTACCAATCCAAGTTCATAATAGTCTTACCCTCATACTTGTTCCCACAGGCATGAACGACTACGGACGTTTAGAGTAAATGATTTACTCATGGATTAAACATGCAAAATTGGAACATTAGTTGAAACATTATAACCATATAATTCATTCAAGTAATAAAAGGTTCCAATATCCAAATACAAGATCACAAAATCAAATCCAGTCACTAGAATATCGAAGTCCCATGGCACAAGTATGACCCTCATGCTTTGCCTTTTCAAGAAGCTTCGTGAGTGGATCCGCAATGTTTTGATCCGTGTGAACTTTGCGAATACATATTTTTCCCTTTTCAACTTCATCCCTTATGTAGTTGAATCTCCGCTCAATGTGCCTAGTCTTTTGATGTGCACGGGGTTCCTTGATTTGAGCAATCGCACCCTCATTATCACAAAGAATTTCTAGGGGGTCCTGAATGGAAGGGACAACCCCTAGATCGGCAATGAATTTCTTCAACCATGCAGCTTCTTGAGCTGCTAATGAAGCGGCGATGTATTCTGACTCTGTAGTTGATAATGCCACCACATCTTGTTTAGAGCTCTTCCAAGAGACTGCTCCTCCATTTAGGATGAAAATGTATCCCGATTGTGATCGTGAGTCATCCCGATCAGTTTGGAAACTCGCATCCGTGTAACCTTTTACCACGAGTTCCTCCTCACCAGATCCATAGATTAGGAACATATCTTTAGTCCTCCTTAGGTACTTAAGTATGTTCTTAACAGCCATCCAATGACTATTTCCAGGATTTTGCTGGTATCGGCTTGTCATGCTCAAGGCGCATGACACGTCCGGCCTAGTGCATATCATTGCATACATGATGGATCCTATAGCAGACGCATACGGGATTCCCTTCATTTTATCTTGCTCATCCTTTGAGCTTGGACATTGAGTCGTACTCAATATCGTTCCTCTTTGAATAGGTACCGTACCTTTCTTAGAGTTCTCCATCTTGAACCTTTTCAAGATCTTGTCAATGTATGCACTTTGATTTAAACCTATCAACCGCCTTGATCTATCCCTATAGATCTTTATTCCCAAAATGTAGGCGGCTTCACCAAGATCCTTAATGGAAAAACAGCTTCCAAGCCAGGTTTTTATACCTTCCAAGGTTGGAATGTCATTTCCAAATAGTAGGATGTCATCGACATACAATACTAGGAAAGTGATGATGCTCCCACTAGCCTTTTTATACACACAAGCCTCATCAGCATTTTTGATGAACCCAAATTTAATTACCTCTTCATCAAAACGGTGATTCCAACTTCTTGACGCTTGCTTCAATCCATAGATTGATTTCTTTAACTTGCATACTTTGTTAGGATGTTTTGGGTCGACAAAACCTTCAGGCTGAACCATATAGACATCTTCCTCAAGATATCCATTTAGAAAAGCGGTTTTGACATCCATTTGCCAAATCTCATAATCATAATGAGCAGCTATGGCAAATAATATCCTAATAGACTTTAGCATTGCAACAGGCGAAAAAGTCTCATCATAATCAACCCCTTGAGTTTGAGTGAAACCTTTTGCTACAAGTCTAGCTTTATAAGTATCCAAGTTTCCATGCATATCGGTTTTCTTCTTGAAAACCCACTTACTTCCAACTACCTTGGAGTTAAGAGGTGGTACAACCAAGTCCCACACTTGGTTGTCATACATGGATTGCATCTCAACATTCATGGCTTCAAGCCATTTGTCACAATCCAAATTGGACACTGCATCATGGTATGTGATTGGTTCATCGGAATCAACCACATAGCACCCATCCATGAAAAATCCATATCTTTCAGGTGGATTACTAGTTCTACCAGATTTGCGAACGTTTTGTGTGTGTTGATCAACCATTTGATCATTCTCAACATCCTCATGTTGAGTGCTAGTGTCAACCAAACGTGTATCGGGTTGTGGACCTTGATCCTCCTCAAGATCCACTGTTCTACTGCTAGCTCCTTCCATAAGGAACTTGGCTTCCAAGAACTCACCCTTCTTGGCAACAAACTCTTTTGTTCCAATGGATCATAGAAATAATATCCCATAGAATCTCTAGGATATCCAATAAAAATACACTTAGTGGAACGTCTTTCTAACTTGTTTGAGGTGGGAGTCTTTACATAAGCCTCACATCCCCACACCTTTAAATATGATAGAGATGGAACCCTTCCATGCCATATTTCAAAAGGTGTCCTTTCCACTTTCTTGGTTGGGGCCATATTCAAAATACGGGCCGCAGAGAGCAAAGCAAAGCCCCAAAATGATAGAGGCAATGAGCTTCCAGCCATCATAGATCGAACCATATCTAATAGAGTTCGATTTCTCCTTTCGGACACACCATTGTGTTGTGGTGTTCCAGGTGGAGATAGTTGTGAGATAATCCCACAACTTCTAAGATGATCTCTAAAAGCATCACTCAGGTATTCACCTCCTCTATCGGTGCGAAGAATTTTTATTGATTTGTTGAGTTGATTTTCTACTTCATTTTGGAAGGTTTTGAACATTTCAAAAGCTTCATCTTTGTGTCTTAACAAGTACACATACCCATACCTACTATAGTCGTCGGTAAAGGTAATGAAGTATCTTTCATTATACCTAGTCATTGGCTTAAAAGGACCACATACATCCGAATGTATGATACCTAATAAATCTTTTGCCCTTTCGGTTTTGCCACTAAAAGGCGCCTTAGTCATTTTGCCTTGTAAACAAGATTCACATACATCAAATGAATCATATTCACTTGCTTTTAAAAGACCATTCTTTTGAAGAGTTTGTATGCGCTTCTTGTTTATATGACCAAGACGGCAATGCCAAAGATAGGTGTCACTCAAATCTAATTTGAGCTTCTTGGTGGTGGTTTGGTACAACGAGCTATCATATAATGTGTTTTCATGAACCAATTCATAAATACCATTAATAGGAGTAGCTTTAAAATAAAAGATGTTATTTAAAGAAACATGAATTTCATTTTCAATAAACATCAAAACATAACCATATTGTCTTAATTGTGCAACTGAAATAATGTTCCTAGTCAAACTAGGAGCATACAAAACATTGTTCAAAATTGCTTCCAAACCATTTGGAAGCTTCAGGATGTAGTCCCCTCGGGCTTCAACTTGAACTTTTGCCCCATTCCCCATGTAGAGGCTAACATCCCCTTTGTTGAAGTTTTTACTTCTTTTGAACCCCTGCAACAAATTGCAAATGTGAGTCCCACATCCGGTATCCAATACCCATGTGTTAGAGGATATTATATTTAGATCAATATGAATCATGAAAATTGTACCTGAGGTCTGCCCGGCATCCCTCTTTGCTTTCAACTCTTTGAGATGGACAGGACAATTTCTTGCCCAATGTCCTATCTCCCCACACTTAAAGCATGGGTCATCCGAAGCAACCTTTTGCTTCTTCTCCGCTGGTTTTGGTGGTGGCACTTTTACCACTCCCTTTCCCTTTCTCCCAACGTACCCTTTACCTTTGGCAACACTTGCCTTGGATGCGGGGTGAGGCCTCTCTTGTTCCCACCTTCATTGATGGTGAGAACGGGTAAACTCCTTTTACCCATGGCCGCCTCGGCTGTCTTGAGCATAGAGTGAAGCTCAGTTATGTTCTTGTCCCAACCGTTCATGTTATAATTCATAACAAAATTGTCAAACCTTTTTGACAAAGAGTTGAGGATCAAATCCGTAGCCAACTCTTTCGAGACGGGACAATTCAGCCTTTCGAGGCGGTCTATGTGGCTCTTCATCTTAAGTACATAAGATGAGACCGATTGGGTATCATCCATACGACATGCATGGAGTGCTCGAACCGTTTCGAAGCGCTCTACCCTTGCTTGTTGTTGGAACGTTTCCTTCAACTGGGTTATCATGTCGTATGCTCCGTGATGTTCGTACTCCTTTTGGAGATCCGGAGTCATACTTGCCAACATGAGGCAAGACACTTGGACCGAGTCCTCAGTGTATTTCACCCAATTCAAGTAGGCCTCTTCATCTTCCTCATTGGGTTCATCGGGAATCGGATCGTCTAAGATATATGACCGTTTCTCTTGCTTGAGAACAATTCTCAAGTTTCGAAACCAATCAATGAAATTGTTATGGTTTAGACGCTCCTTTTGGAGAATGGTTCTTAGTGATAGGTTGTGAGCGGATGGAATATCATTATTTTCATTGTTGTTGGTGGCCATCTACAAAATTTAACAAGGTTCAATTTTAGTATTTACGATATTATCATCTTTAATTATAAATCTCTTTTATGTGTCATACACAAAATAAAATTCTAGAATCCAACGTCACATTTAAATAGTGGTTAGGTGATCTTTATCCCATTATTTAAATTAACAAGGTAGTCAACGTTTGACAATTGCAACCCTTTGCAACTTCTAGGGTATGGGATCGACTTAAACATCTATGTATAGTCGGCATGTTAATCCCATCAACACCTTTTGTAAACCATATTGTAGGTGATCCATTTAACATGGTTTGCAAATCAAGTTACCCTACTTACACACACATGTGAGTTTACCAATATAAGTGGTTAGGTGATCTTTATCCCACAAATATGGCATTCCCACCTTAAATCACTAGTTCCCTCAAAATGGTTAGGTGACCTTTATCCCATTAAGAGTTTTCAAGTGACTTAAGTGTTGTGTAAAAGGATGGTGATAAACTTGTTTTCAAAAGACATTTTAAGTTTTCATAATTCTAGTTTAGAAAACTCTATGTACCTTGCATTTGCATGCTTTCAAATACATGGTACCCTATGGTTTTTTAATAAAACCCTTTTATTTAAAATCATTAATCCTTTTAATAACCTTTTATTAACCACTTAATGATTAAGAACCATTTATTTTCAGCTTGTTATGTTTATAAATTTGTTAGTTATGCATATCCATATATCAAACAACCAACATAAAACAAAACAACAA
The DNA here is from genome assembly GCA_025506505.1 of Flaveria sonorensis. Classification (NCBI taxonomy): domain Eukaryota; kingdom Viridiplantae; phylum Streptophyta; class Magnoliopsida; order Asterales; family Asteraceae; genus Flaveria; species Flaveria sonorensis. The sequence goes on along the minus strand of CM046440.1, from coordinate 40,171,925 downwards.
ACAAGCACAACCATTCAATCATATGTGCATAACCATAGCCACTAAGGTGACCACACTTGTTTGCCATCACAAGTGTTGTCACTAGGTCTTTCCTAAGGGTTAATAATGACACATTAAAATGTGTCCAAGAACTCCCACTCGAATCACATCCAAATGCTTCAAGTGTCCATGTCTTTTGAGTTCTTTCTTTGTATCTTTCCTTGAGTCTCCAACTTGTGCATCTTCTTTTACAAAATCATATCCTAATACAATTTTTCTAATAAAAGAAATGCACCTAATCTATTTATTACATAACCAATGAATAAATAAATTACAACCCAAAAGATACAAACACCAAAATTATTATTACAACCCTTTAATGAATAAAACTAAACATGACAATCACATTCATCCAAAACCAAAACACATTAGGTCAAGGCTATGTTATGCACCAAAATATGTATCAAATACAACATCCAAGAACAACCATGAACTCCCTTTTTAACCCTTAAAGTTTCGGCCAACATGAACCCAAACTTTAGGGTTTAGTCCAAACAAAACAATCAACCACTTGATGTTAATCTTTCAAGGTTTATTCTAAAGCATGTGAGATAAAACTTTGAAAGATAAGGGATTCATTTATCCATATCAAAACAGCCCCTAATGGGTTGAAAAAGTCCAACAAAACTAACTTTTCTTGGACTTTTGAAGCAAGTTTTCCACATAACCGGCTCTAGATGCCATTGTTGGGTTTTTACAAGTTTTAAGAAGGATGTTTAACCATTTAAACATAAAAACGCAGCGGATGAATGGAGTTTAAAACTTGTGTTATATTCTGAAAATAAACATTTATATGTTCAAGAAAACAAACCCAAGAATAAGGATCATATATATGTGAAAAGAAATGCTATCAAACCAACCATAGGATGTACATGAATACTACCTTTCTTGAACAAGAAATATGGATACGGATAAGAGGAGGAAGATGATGTTTCTTGAATGTCTAGTCTTCAAAAGAGAAGACCTCAAGCTTGTATACCCACAAGCTCTTGCAAAACACCAAACTTGTTAGGAAGTTAACACCCAAAGCCTTCTTTTCAAGCTCTTGATCCGTGAATGTTGAAGAGCAAGATGGAGAAGAAAGAGTTCTTTTGCATGTGTGAGAGAGAGAGTGTGGTTGAGTGTCTTGTTCCAAGAGATTAAAGTCTTGTCTTAAAACAAGACAAGGAATCCCAAGAAGAACAAAAGGGGCGGCCGAAAGTTTTGGGTTTAAAATGGGTTCCCCCCATTTTAAAATAACACCCTTTTAATTCATTTTAATCACCCATTAAGTTATATAATTAAACTAATTTTAATCTTATAACTTAAACACTCTTATATTTGATGTTATTTAACTTATTTAAACAACATTACAAATGATATCTCATGAACAAAATATCCATATAATTTGTTCTATCTCAAATGCAATAATTCAAAAAACCCATTTTCTAAATTGGTGTCATAATTTATTTGCTTGATCATGATCAACAAATAAATGTTTAACGGTGTTTGCCTAGCTTGTTATTGGGTATGACCCGACTTGGATCATAACGTACTAACCACATCAATCTTGTATGTGTCTTGGGCATATAAGATCCAACACTAACCTCCTCCTCTACACGGGGAGATTGAACATTATAACCCCTGTGCTGTGGGTTATCAGCAGCATTTTGATCCTCTTCCTCAGCTGTTAAGGTTCTCCCCATTGTAATTGGTTTCTGGGGAGGAGGAGAGGAATGCAGCTGACTCAGCACTTGTGCAACTATAATGGTTGGGCTTTGAGGGGCGGTTGCATTTGGAGATAGGTTTGAAGCAGAGTGCACCCGGGGTGACTGGTGCTCTTCAATGGTAACCTTCTCAATTGAGATAGGTTCCAGCATTGTGGTATCCCCAATTATGGTTGCATCAGGATCCTGTTGAGAGGATGCCTGAGCGGCTAGGGCTGGTGGAGTCTTTGACACTACTGGGGGGTTAGAACCAGTAAGTGTTTCCTGTATTGGTGGTACAGGGGCATCCTCAGGGGACTCATCTCCCTGAGTAGCCTTTTTGGGCTTTTTGGTGTTGGGTTTGGTGGGGACTTTGGATCTGGAAGTGGAGGCTGTGGGTTCCCGCTGCTTGGGTTTTAGCAGCCGGGCAGCCCCTTTCATTGTAGGGTCAGAGTTGTGCCTGGAGTATACTTCAGGCAATACAGCCGGAGCAGGGACTCCAAGGCCAACAAGGTCGTCTGATTTTAGCTGATTTAAAATTATGGCCATGAGAAACCTGGGATATAATATCCATCTGTTTGCCACATGTTTGAAAGCCAGATCCTTTAGTTCCATAAAAACTATCTCAGAAAAATTTAGATTTTGTCGTTCAAAGATAGAGTATAATACCTGTTGCCATCGGGAGGACATCTGATCCCATGAGGAGGTTTTTGGTGCAAGGCAGACATTCACCATGTGGAATATAAGACGTTCAGCATCATGGAAGTGCTTCTTCAGAATGGTGGTAGCACTTAAGTCTCCTTCATACCCGTTATTAATGAAAGACATATCAGTTGTGCCTTTCGGGTATTCGGTAACGCAGGTGGCATCATGTAGATTTAGGGTTTGTCGAATGATGTCTGGAGTGATGACCACCTGTTTCTGGTTAACCAACGACTGGAGAGTGATTTGGCTATCATTCTCACCGGTTTGCACAGAGACGTTGGTCCAGAATTGGCTTAGGGAATCGGGGTATATGGTAGGATTCAGAAGAAAAGCGGTTCGGTACTGGGAATCTACCATAAGATCGATGGCATTATCAAATTTGTTCCAAAAGGCCGATTTCGAGAGGTAGGCAACACAGTTGTGTCTGGGTTTGAGTTTCATGGTCGCCATTGTTGAGAGAGTGAAGGACATAAAACGGCTAATGAAACGTTTGAAATTAGGTTTAGGTATTTATAGGGTAAGAAAAGGCTGATATAAAACGACTGAAAGTGTTGGTGCTGTCATCAGTTGTTTGAAAACAACTGAAGACCTGGTTTTAACTTTCAGAAGTTGTAACAACTGAAGACTTGGTATTAGTCATTAGTAGTTGTAAAACTACTGAAGACATGGTTTTGGCTTCAGGTGTTGTAAACAACTGAAGATTTGGTGTTAGTCATCAGTAGTTGTAAAACTACTGAAGACATGGTTTTGGCTTCAGTTGTATGAAGTGAAACAGCAGTTGTAGAAACAACTGAAGAGAAAAGTTTCTCATCAGCTGTTGTCGTCAATTCTTAGCTCATCAGCTGTTTCATTCTGACCTCAACACTTATCAGACTTTGTCTGATTTTTAGACGTTTCATTGGTCATCAGTACTTATCTGTTATACTGACATCAGTAGTTGTAACTACATCAGTAGTTGTAACCACATCAGTTCTTTTCAACAGATAGAGTACTTCAGTACTTTGAAGTAATTTAGTCTTCAGTAGTTATGAAAACTACTGAGGATAAAAGAACTTATCAGTACTTATTTGTGATAATAGTATACGAATGCTCATCAGTACTTGTTGACTGAGATCATCAGTAGTTGTCACTTATTGGTAGACCGCTCACTAAACTATTGTGGATCAGCTGATTCATGTTTTTGAGATTAACATGACCAAGCCTTCTATGCCACAGTTTAGATTCCTGAGGAGAGGCCTTGGAGAACAAGCAAGGATGACCTTTTAAATCAATCTTCTTTGACAAATCCAAGGCATATACTCTTCCTATCCTGTTGGCCTTCAGGAGAGTATGTGCATCCAATACCTTGTCAATCAGCCTCAGAACTTTGGAAGACAGAATCCGGCAGTTCTGGCTTGTGAAAAGTGCAGCATGCCCTTTATCACACATCTGACTGACACTCAGTAGATTATATTTGAGATTATCCACATGGTTAACATCATCAAATCTGATTTCTCCATTTGACACAAATCCTTTCCCGATGATGTAACCCTTAGCATCATTTCCAAATGAGACAAATCCCTTCTTTCCTTGAGAGTAGTCATTAAGAAGAGAACTGCTCCCAGTCATATGCATAGATCCTCCACTGTCTACATACCAGATGCTACTTTGGCATGCTGAAGAACCCTGCATTTATCATAAGAAACTAGTTAGCTTTAGAGACCCAAACCTTTTTGGTTTTGGGTCTGTTTTCATCAACAGATTTAACCATAACTTGTTTCTCATGATTAACAGCTGATGAAGGTGGAGATGGTGCTGAAATGGATTTCTTAGATTTGGGCTTGGATTTCCTTTTCAGTGGTTTGATCACAGGTGCATCTAGTTGGTTAACTCTCCCCAACAAATGCTGAACCATCATAACAAGTTGTGTCTGATTTGTTGCTAAAGCCTTCAGCTCATTTGACACATCAGTACTTGTTTTTGATGAGTTCCTGTGACCCACCATTTCCTCCTTCTTGAAATTCACAGACTTAGTCTGATGTTTATCATGAGGAACACTATCAGCTGTTTTCTGATAAACCCCATCCTTCTTTTTGGATTTTGGTGAGGCCTTGGGTTTATCAGTTTGAGATGACTGTGGTACAAACTTGGTCTCAAACTCATTTTTCATTTTATTAATCTCTTCTTTAATGAGCTTATCTCTGTTGAGTTTAGAACCCTTTTTGTACCAGCATTCATCAGATAGATGATTGAATTTACCACATATTTCACATGGCTTATTCTTCATCTTGGATTGATCAACTGCTGAAGTGGAAACTACTGAAGGTGTGATCTTCAGTACTTTCCTCCTTTCAGTACTTGTGTTAAGTACTGAAGGATCGGTAACAACTGAAGACTTGTTCTTCAGCTGTTCTCTATCCATCCTGAAAGACCGTATGATAGATTCCTCAGCAGTTGTTAATCCTTTTATTTCAGCAGATTTGAAATGCTTTTCAGATGTTGTGACTTGCCCTTCAGTACTTAGAGTACTTTGAGGGACAACATCTGAATTGCTCAAGCTTCATGTGTTTATCAGCATTTAAACCATCAGGCAATTGATTTGCTGAGATCTTTACACTGACTTCATCCTCTGATTTTGTATTATCATTTGAGGATGAATCACATGATGATGTGGTTTGGAAATTACTTTCACCTTCAGATTTTACTATTGATTTTGAAGTAAAATCAGTAGGTGGTGCAGTATGACTGTAACCTATTCCAAACTTCACATTTGAAGCTGTTTGCTTGCTGAGAAGCATTTCAAATCCCTTGCAGGATGTTACCCAGCGGTCACACTCAACTTGGGTAGCTGCAAGTGTCTCTTTGAGACTTCTGTGGTTCTCAAGTATGACCTCTACCTTAGCCTTTTCATCATTAAGTTGGCATTTAAGCTTGTAAATCTCATCATCTTTGTCATTAAGAGCAGACTCATACTCAGCTTTTCTTTTGGAAATAGTTTTCTCAAGCTCAAGATTTTGATTAATTAAATCTACATTTGCCTCTCTAATAGAGACAAAGGCAGCTATGCATGATTCAGAACATAACTTGGCTTTAGCCTCAGAAGATACCTGGGTTACCTGTGAAGATGATACATTGGAGCAGGAACCCTTAGTAGACTCCAGGGCCATGAGAGCAAGATTCCTAAAAGGATGTTCACCACCATGTTGACCAGCACCAGCAAATAATTGCTCATTGAAACCAGAAAGATCATCTGGTGAGCTGCTCCAGTCAACAACTCCTGGTGTGAAGAAGCTGTGATGAGGTTGAGATTGTGATGGAGATGGTTGAGGCTCAGGTAGGGCTTGAGGTAGTTGTGCTATAGGAACTTGAACTGGATTTGGCTGTGACATGTAATAGCAGGGATATGGATATGGCATTGGACCCTGAGGGACAAAATATGCAGGAGATTGAGGTTGTGAGTGATGACCAGAACTAGCAGGATGTTGCCCTTTGTTTTGTGAACTATTGCTTGGAAAGGTCACAAAGGGTGCAGAGGAGTTAGATCCAGTTGATCTACACTCTCTTGCAAAGTGCCCAAGCCTGTGGCATTTGTGACACCTCAACTTACTCTTGTCAAAACCAACTTTGGTTTTGCCAGAGAGTCCTGGAAATTTCCTACCAGTTCTCTTGTAGAACTTTTGAGATCTGATATTGATCAAGGCCATTTGGCTCAAAATATCCATCTCTTCTAAATCATCATCAGCAATACCCATCAAATCATCCATGATAAAGCATAAATTATCACTATTACACCCAGAATGACTGTCAACACCAACAAATGCATGATCAGAACTGTTTGAAGAGAAATCTATATGCTCATCATAATGGCTTTCTGATCCAGCATATTCTGACTCATGACCGACCAAGGCAGTGTTTCCTGGTACAAAGTCATCAGTGAGCTTTCCTGATGATGCCAGTTTCCTTTTCTGCTCTATCTCTCTTTCAAATGTAAGCAGTTTCCCATGGAGTTGGGTGAGAGATAGGCTATCCAGATTTGCACTGGAGCGTAGGACAATAGTATATGTGTCCCATCTCTCAGGTAGTGATCTGAGGAATCTGTTGTTCATCTGGCTGTTAGTATACTCATGCTTGACCATTTTCAGCTTAGAGATCAAGCAGGAGAAACGCTCAAACTGTTGAGTCAGTGTCTCACCCTTCCTATGAGAGAATGTCTCATATTGTTGGGCGAGGATTTCTCTGTTGTTTGCTAAGACCTCATCAGTTCCTCCGAATTGTTCCTTCAAAGCATTCCAGAGGTCATGAGCAGTTTCATGATGCATAAGCCCAGAATAGATTTCATTAGGCAGTGCCATGGCCAGAATTCCTTGGGCTTTAGCATCAATCTCAAACAGTTTACGATCTTCATCTGAGTATTGCTCCTTCTTCTTCGGAACCATTTGGTTGGTCTCCGGATTGTTCACCATAGGCTTGTGTGGACCGTGAACCACAGATGTCCAACAACCTGAACTGTTAACAGACAGGTGATGGAGCATTCTTCGTTGCCATATGTTATACTCACTCCTAACCAGCATCGGAGGCTTGGTTGAGGAGCCAATATTGTGAGGGTCATTAGAAGGAGTAGTCATTCTCAGATTCAAACCAATTCAATCAAGTTTCAACAGATTTAGCACAAAAACACAACAAACTCAATATGAACCAAGAAGAATCTCAAATTGACTAACCAGAAGCAGCAGAAGACCAATCTCTATAACCAATTCTTGCAAATATGCTAATTCGATCAAACTTTAGATATCGAAATAGCAGTTTCAATGATCAATTGTTAAACCGATCAATGATTAACCCGCTCTGATACCATTTGTCAGGATCAGCGATCTAAGTTTGATCAATTAGAGTTGAATCGCAGCGGAATTAGAACAAGAATTAGACAAATATAGCAAGAACACAATAGATATTCAATGGAACAGTACACGGTTATAGAGAAAGAGGGTTTTCTGCAAAATGGATAATATCGTTCATGCACAAATGCTTCGGTATGGCGGCCGCTAAGCTTCACTAAGCTGCGCTGAGTTTCGCTATAGCTGCACGCCTTACAATTAGGTCAACATTCCTTATATAGAGGAATGTGACATCTGCTGATGTCACTTGATAGTGACATCTAACAGAATTATTACAAACAACTGAAAGTAAGGAAACTACTGAGAATGTTCACAACAACTGAGAACATCTCAGAGTATGCCAAGTACAAGATGAAACTAAAACTACTGAAACTACAAGTACTGATTACAAGAAACATAAAACTACTGAAAGGAAACCATCACAACTACTGAAGAGATCTTCTTCAGCTGTTGTGACAACATCTGAAACTTGGTCTTTAGTCTTTGTCTTCTGCTTTTGTCTTCAGACTTTGTCTTTAGCTCTTTCACTTCAGACTTTGTCTTCAGCTCTTTCACTTCAGACTTTGTCTTCAGACCTTGTTATCAGTTGATGTCTTCAGCTGTTGCAGACTACTTCAGTTGTTGTAATGTCCGTAGGACTTAAAGGTTTTTCTGATCAGGCTCATTGGTTCTTTTGGTCCAACAGTTGCCACCTTGAGCAATGAGCTCAAACATTTATGGGGCAAGGGCTGTTTCTACCCCAGAGAAGCCAACAGTTGGCTTCCTTATTATTTTGAAAATGTCGGGCTTCATTTGTCCTAACTTAAGAATATTACCTGTTCCTCTCAACTGTGTGCTCAGTTCAAAGTTGAGAATGTGCTGGACATATCTAGGGAACATGTAATACTCTAGGGAGCCCACGTTAGCAAGTAAATTGGTATATACAAATTGAGAATACCTGAACTTGAACCCCTGAACCATTCCATGGACTATGAAGGAGAGGTCTTCTGGAATTTGATTCCATTCTCCATGCTTGTTTGACAAGCTGTGTATGACAACATGAAGGAGGTACTTCCATTAGGATGAGACCTTCCCCTTCCTGAAGGTTTTGACTGAGAAGTCACCCTCATAGCCCATCTGCGCAAAGGATTGGTTTACTGCAGCTTTGGGGAAGGACAAGTCACCTTCTACATCATCCAGCTGAAGATGTGTGTTTATGATGGAAGGAGTGATGAAGATTGTCCTCCCCTACACTGTGGTAGACAGTGCCTTCTCCTCATCCATGGTGACCTCTTAGCAGGTCCGCCAGAACTCCAACAAATGATCCTCAAAAAGAGGAGGATCAATGGTGAGGGAGGTGAAGTAGTTGGTCAACGAAAGGTAATGACAAACCTCTGAGAAACCTGGATCTTTCTCAAAGTCTAACAGAGCAACTTGATTATGTTGCCTGTGAAGATGCATGGAAAAATCAAGTTGATTTCTGCGGTCAAGGTTGGCCATTTTAAGTAGCTTTGTGACGAAGGAAGATAAGAACGAAGGCGTTTTGTGGGTGAAATTAGGTTAGAGAACAATGTAGATGAAGATGAGAGTGAGAAGAGGGGTAATCTTTTGAGAATATATATGAAATAGATTTGAAACAAAGTTATTGGAAAAGGATAAACTTTGAAATCCGGATGTCGGTCCCACCTCTGAAAAAGTGCTCAAAAAGGTAGTTATTTTGGAAGTTGAAAATCTTCCGAAGGTAATTTAGCTTCGGAAGTTTTTAAGAAAAAGCTTTCGAAGGCAATTTGGCTCCTGAAGATATTCTTAAGAGTTGTGAAAATTTGGCTTCGGAAGAAAAAATGCTTAGAGTTTTTCTTCCGACACATATTTGATTTCGGAAGATATTAAGACTTGGGAGTTTTATTCTAAAGAGAATAAATCTTTAGAGACTTAATTGCTTTCGGAAGATATTTGTCCTTCAAATACACGCAAGTACGTAGAAGCCTATTTAAGCTTCGGAAGATATTCTCAGAATTTCTTCCGAAGGTAAATTTCTTATAAGTAGTTATTTGAGTTGAAAACATAAATTTCTTCCGAAGTCAACTTGAAATCTTCCGAAAGAAATTATGTTTGAAAAATTTTCAAAAATATAAGGAATAACATAAAAAAAATTCCTTCTGAAATAAACTTGGCTTATGAAGGTGATAAAATAGACAACTTAGGACACACAGGTTTTAGAAATAAAGTTGTCTTAAGTATTTAAGAAAATATACTCAAAGTTAATCAACCCAATAGCTGATACAAGATATTTGAATCTCTGTTCATCAAAAGCTTTAGTGAACAGATCAGCATATTATTCATTTGTGTTAACTTTGACTAGTTTGATTAATCCCTTCTCAAAATTATCTCTAATCAAATGATACCTGATGTTGATGTGTTTGGTCCTTGAGTGCTACATAAGATTCTCTGTAATGGAAATAGCACTGTTGTTGTCTATGTGGATGGGAGTCTCTTTGAAGTTGAATCCATAGTCCGGCATCTGATTCTGAATCCAAAGCACTTGAGCACAGCAACTTGCAGCAGAAATGTATTCAGCCTCAGTAGTTGATGCAGAGACACAGGATTGTTTCTTGCATTGCCATGAGACAATCCTTCCACCAAGGAATTGACATCCCCCAGATGTAGACTTTGCAGTCATGTTGTAACCTCCATAGTCACTATCTGTATAAGCATACAGAATGAAGTCAGAACTCTTTGGATACCATAGGCCAAGCTTGGGAGCACCTTTAAGTTATCTAAGAATCCTTTTGACAGCAACCAGGTGTGACATCTTGGTGTTGGCTTGATATCTTGCACAGATGCATGTGGCAAACATGATATCAGGCCTGCTGGCTGTTAGGTACATAACAGACCCAATCATAGCCCTGTAAAGATGTTCATCCACACACTCCCCCTCAAGATTAGGTCCTAGGGAGTGGTTTCTGGCTATGGGTATCTTAGCAACCTTACATTCAGTCATGTTGAATCTTGTAAGTATGTCTTGTACATACTTTGACTGACTTATGAAGATGCCATTGTCAACTTGCTTCACTTGAATTCCCAGAAAGAAATTTAGTTCCCCCATGGCACTCATTTCAAATCTGTTCTTCATCAGCCTCTCAAAGTCTTTGCAGAGCTTTGGATTAGTTGACCCGAAGATAATGTCATCCATATATACTTGAACCAGCATTAAGTCATTTCCTGTACCTTTGATGAAGAGAGTTCCATCTACATACCCCTCTTGTAACCATGTTGACAGAGATACTGAGATAGTGTTTCATACCACTTCCTTGGAGCTTGGTGCAGCCCATAAAGAGCTTTATCAAGCTTGCAGACATAATCAGGATGATCTGGGTCTACAAAGCCAGGTGGTTGTTTGACATACACCTCTTCATTAATCACCCCATACAGAAAAGCACCCTTGACATCAAGTTGGTAGACCTTGAAATCCTTGGATGCAGCAAAAGCCAGGAATATTCTTACAGCTTCAAGTCTTGCCACAGGAGCAAAAACATCTCTGTAATCAATTCCCTCTTCTTATGTGTACCTTTGAACAACTAGTCTTGCCTTGTTCTTGATGACAAGTCCTCTATCATCCTTCTTGTTCCTAAAAACCCACTTGGTTCCTATGACAGTCTTCCTATGAGAAAGAGGACATAGGTTCCTTTGCATTGCTTCAACCCATCTTCTATCTTTCAAAGCCTCATCAACTTTATTTGTCTCTACTTGGGACAAGAAGCAAGAATATAGGCAAACATTTTTGTCATGAGTTTGTCATTTTGTTCTCACCCCTATACCAACATTTCCAATGATGTTTGTGGTGGGGTGTAACTTGTGGATCCTGAATTGAGGGATCACGGCAAGTTGATTTAACAAATCTAGATTAGAGAAATTCAGATCTGGCAATGGAATGTCACCTACCACATCAGCACACTTATCAAGTGAGACTTGATCCAATGAGTGTGTGACATCATTTATGTTGTCTTCTATTGAGTGGTTATCAGCATCAAAAAATTCTTGATCACTATCACCACCTCTATTTCCTTCTACATTTGAAGCTCCTTCTCCTGAGTTTTAAGCCTCTGAGCTGGAATTTAAAGGCATCTCAGATGTATCAGCCGAATTGGTCATGTTTGTGCTGATAGGATCTTCATAGATGTGTATATATATATATATATATATATATATATATATATATATATATATATATATATATATATGTGTGTGTGTGTATATATATATATATAAACAAACCTCCTTAGCTAAAATTATTTTATCTCATAACTTTTGTTGTAGGTATTTTTAATTTACATACCATCTTCCGTAAGACTATCGACCATGATCAATATTTATTATTCATTGAACAAAATCTTGAAATTTCAAACTATTAATATATGTGTGTGTGACGAAATTAATATATATTCAAATCCCATCTACTTCATCTATTTTGCTTACAAATATAAAGACCAACCACCGTTGACCTTCCACCCAAGTGGAACTGATCCAGCTGAATTTTCAATAGCCGACTGTTCTTGCTTTGTTTTTGACTTTTGTTCGTCTGACCACCGTTTTCTGAGATTTTATGAGGTGTTTGACTCATATATAATAATATTAATAATAACCAAAAAATAATAATCATTTTATAATAACGCTAATAATACTAATACTCTAGAAGATTTCAAACTTTGCAGCCACCGTTCTCCATCTCATCATTGAATTCAAACAATTCGGCATGATTATAAAACTACTTTTGCACCATTAAATATCTGAACAAAGACGAACAACAACTACTCCCCCTTCCCAAGATTCATAGTTTTGTTTCAATATCCATTTAAACAAATTAATGGAAGCTGATGATATGGTGGAAGTACCCCGTTACTTCATCTGTCCTATATCACTTCAGATCATGAAAGATCCAGTAACCGCGGTCACCGGAATAACATACGATCGCGAGAGCATAGAGCACTGGCTATCAACCGCCGACGTGGTGCAGTGTCCCGTAACCAAGCAGCCACTTACGAAAGATTCAGACTTGACCCCTAACCACACGCTTCGTCGTCTAATTCAAGCATGGTGTGTCACCAACGTTAGTTATGGTATTGATCGGATCCCGACCCCAAAACCGCCTATAACCAAAGCACATGTCATGAAGCTTCTTCGCAACCTAAGGTCAGCCGAGCTTTACGCAATCTCTCTAAACGCGTTACATTTACTTGCAAGAGAGAATGAGAAGAATAGACTGTTTTTAATAGAAGCTGGAGCAGCTGGTGTGATGGTTTCTTTGATAACAAAGTTATCTAAAGAAAGTCACACCAAAAATACTGTGGGCCTGAGTCAGGCCCTCAGTATTCTTCACCTTACTTGGCAAAGTGTCCCGAAGAAAAAACATATCGAGGATTTTAAAGAAGAGGATGAGTTTATTGATGCTCTAGTAAGGATTTTAGGGTCCGACACGATTGAAGATGATGTTATTATTGAGGTCAGAACCCGAGCCATCTCAGTGCTAGGAATGGTCATGGAAGTTTCAAATACATGTGTTTTAGAGACGCTAAAGTTCGAGTTCTTTAAGCAAACGGTAAACGTGATACGGAAAAGAACATCACCACAAGCGGTGAAAGCAGCGCTACGAATGTTAATCGACGTGTGCCCTTGGGGAAGGAACAGGATGAAAACAGTTGAAGCTGGTGCAGTTTACGAGCTAGTCGAGTTAGAGATAAACGGGCTTGAAAAGAACATAACCGAGCTAGTATTCGGTCTCTTGGCTCAGTTGTGTTCATGTGCTGATGGGAGAGCACAGTTGATAAAGCATGCGTGTGGTATGGCAATGGTGTCTAAGAGAATGTTTAAGGTTTCACCGGGGACCGATGATCGGGCTGTTCACATACTTCTGTTGATCGGAAGGTTTTCGGCAACCAATGAAGTTGTGGGTGAGATGTTGAGAGTTGGGGCTGTGGCGAAGCTGTGTATGGTGCTTCAAGTGGACTATGCACCTTATTTGAAGAAGAAAGCAAGAGAAATCTTGAAGTTACATTCTAATGTATGGAACAATTTACCGTGTATGCCTATTTATATTCAAACAAAGTGAAAAGTTCTGTTTGTAGATTGAATTGTATACACGATAAACAATTTGGAACTCGTATACGTTGTTCAAAATAGTGATTAGGGATCCAACGTCATGTTTCAAGCAACTAGTAAGGTTGTTTGGTGGCATTGAAGACATTTTGTAACAGCTCAATCCAATTAGGGTTGGCATGTCAATATCATAGAAAATCAGAGACAAATTATATAGCATGATTAAATTCCTTAAACCAATTTAAATCCTTACATCATATAAAAAAAGTACCGTCTACCAAAACTAATTAAGTGTTTATCAAATCTCCTATCTTCCACTAAATATTAATTGCTCTTTATATATTTTTCTAATTCCCTTAATTAAGTATCTATAGTAAGAACAAAGGAAATAACACAAAGAAACACGGGTTAGCAAAAAATGCTCAATAACAAAAAGAGCAATAATAATAATTCTAAAATATACTATAGGATGACGAAATACAACAGATAAAAAGCAGAAGTATAATAGATGTAACTATTCTAACATATGCATAGTTAAAAACATGTCACACATAAAAAGAGGTATTAGATCTTATCAGTGGCGGATCTAGAAACTTATTTCAGGGGTAACGTAATTTAAAATTTTTTTACCGTACATTAATATAAATAAAAAAAACATGATAATAAAGATAGTTAAAGAAATACCTAATTGATCTCAGAACTCTCCTCTTCGTTTTTCATGGCTTGAAAACGAAGCATTACATCCTCATTTGTTACTTCGTCAAACGTTTCCCTTTCAACCGCACATACTAGAGCATTGTTCAAATATTCCTCCCCCATTCGAGTCCGTAAATCCGTCTTGATAAGCTTCAGTTTAGAAAAACATCTTTCAACGGTTGTGGTTGCAACCGGCAAAATCAATGCTAGCTTCAATATCCGATAAAATAAAGGAAAAGATAGTTTTTTTCCGATATCCACCATTAGCCGAGCAAGATGACACATTCCATTTAAGTTTGTAATCTATCATCTTCTTTTACCGAGTGATAAAACACCTTAAGCTCACCCAAAATACATCCTCTTTCATTCATATTTAAATCAACTGGATACATCTCAGAAAAAGCCACTATCTTGGATATGTCAAACTTTGAAAATCCATTACAAGGATTTAAACCCGACATATTTTCTACCAATGTAGTTGATACCTCATTAAATCGATTTCCCAATTCTTGAATTTGCATATCCAAAACCGTATTAAAAATCTCAACCTCAAAATGATGTCGATTAGTAATGACATTCTTCCGGTTTCTTGGGTTTCCATAACTTTCCATCATATCCAACACCTCAATATGATTTTTTTCACAAAAACAAGTTACTTTTTCTAATATAGCATCAAACCCCTTTTACCTTAAATCATTCAATGCTTGTTTTGTTCCATTTATCAACTTACTTGCTTCTAATAAGTATTGACGTTTTTTTTGAAGATGTTTAGATAAAACATTTGTGTGTCCCAAAATATGTTCCATCAAGTGTGCATAAAAAACAAACTCAAGTTTCTTAAAATAGGATAGAATACCTTTTGCACTAGTTCGTTGTTGAGTGCTATCTCCTTCTTTTTTAACATAACGAAGCACGTCAACAACTTCCGGAAATAATTTAAGCACACTTATGATTGTTGCATGATGAGAACCCCATCTTGTATCTCCGGCTCGTACTATGGAACTCTCTTAATTTAATCATTTTCCAGTCTTAATTTCACCTGAAAGAATTCCTTCCTCCACACTCTTTCTTGATCACTTATCGTATTTAACTTAACATCAATAGTTTGTTTTTGTTTCAAAAGATCATTACATTTTTGCATCGCCTTATTATGATGACTGTTAACTGATCCAACATGGTCTTTTAAGGCACCCGGTTTACTCTAATTATAAAATCCTTCACTTGAACTTGAAAAAGTATCTCTTCCACCTTGATTGCCAACATTTTCTTTAAACAAATAACAATATAAGTAATACGCTTTGTCCACTTTAGTACTATACTCTAACCATGGATATGCATCAAACCATTTTACATTAAAACGTCTTTGCCCACTAGAATACTCTTTGAAAGGAAATTTATGATTTCGTGGTTGAAAAGCCTTTTAACAAGATAGTGTCTTCTTATGTCATCCATTTGATTAGGATGATAACTAGCAATAGGAGGCCTATCAAAGGGGTCCGAAGGAAGATCATTCAAATCAAATCCATTTGGGATCGAAGGAATTAAACCCGAAGGAATTGAACCCGAAGGAATTGAAACCGAAGGAATTGAAACCGAAGGAGTTGTTGATCCAATATTATCATCATTATTAGAATCAATATCTTTCTCTTGAAATTTTCTTTTAAAACAATTGCCTATAAGAACTTGTTTTTTCATCTTCCAAATCCCTAATTCAATTTCAAATAACACAATAAGTTCACAATACAAATCTTGCAAATTTCAATACAAATCCAAATAACAAATAATCAATCATTCAATCTTCTATGTGTGAGCATCCTTAATCTCTAATTTCAATACAAATCCCTAATTGTCAATAAAACCTAAAATTTAAACCAAATAACAAATAATCAATCATTCAATCTTCTACTCTAAAAATCTTACAAATAACACTTAAACATAGAATGTAGTAACAATACCTTCAAAGATTCAAGGATTCAAATCTTACAAATAAGTAAATAACCGCCGAGCAGGGAAGGGTCGATTCAGGAGGATCGCAGCAGATTCGCAAGCCCCAGCAGCGGCGACGGAGCAGTAGATTCGCAGGCTCGCAGAGTTGTAGCAACAGGGATTCAGCCTTCAGGGCAGCAAACGAACTGGACCTACCGAAGGGGAGCAAGCCAGATTCGCAGGCCGCACTCCGCAGCAGCGGTGGACGAGCAGCACCGCCGAGCAGTAGCAGCAGATTCGCTGGATCGCAGCAGCAGGGATTCAGCCTTCAGGGGAGCAAGTGAGCAACCGAATGAAACTGCCGAGTCAAGGGAATGCGGGATTCAGTGGGTTATTGGGCTTTTAAAAATTAATTGGGTTTTAAAATAAATTGGTCTTTTAAATTAATTGGGTTTTTTTTTTAAATTGGGCTTTCAATGTTAATTGGGTAATTGGGTTTTATAATATTTTTATAAAAGGTAAAAAAATTTATAAAATAATAGATTAATTTTTATAAAATTAAAAATTTTCTATAACGTTTTGAGTTTAAAATTTTTTTAGGGGTAACGTAATATTTTCTCAGGGGTAACGTAAAACCGTAAAAAATTTTTTTTTTACATAAAAACGTAATTTTTTTAACTCTAAGCGTAAAAAGTTGAGGGGTAGCGGAGGCTATATAGGTCCGCCCCTGGATCTTATCCTATGTCAAATAACATCAAGATGTAGATTCAGATACATATTTAATATAATAATAGTATCATCGGAAAGTACCCTTGGCCAAATCAGAAGTATCATAGATATATTAAGTGAGGGTAGCTACTCCTATATACAATCACATTTATTTTGTTAATTTTACATAGAGATTTTTATATTTCACAAATCGGGTAATCATTGAATTTATAGGACGGTTGTTATTAAATAACTTAGTTGAAAATAATGCATCACATGACTTAAACAGTAGTATATAACAAAGGAGTGTTACCATACTCATTAACTGCCCTGTAGCATCCTTGCCCCAGAAATCTACAAGAGCCAACGCGGCTCACGAGTTGACCCAAATACAAGGTGCAGGGTTCGAACTACTATCTCTACCCTACTTGAACCTCGATCTTGGCTTCTGGTCCTTGCCTTTGGCTGACCATCCAATTTGTTGCCAGGGGTGAGGATCAAACCTTGGTCTCCTGATGTGTAGGGGTTTTTATATGTGTTAACATATTTGATTAAGCATTTTTATGTGTTTTAATGTGAAAAAATCAATTACTTTGAGAGTTAATTGATTTGAGATGTATGGAGCTAAATGAATGAATTCGGGTGTGTTTCGAGAGTTGCAATTAAAGCTGTAAGCTTGCGATGGAAACAAAACTTGGAAAAAAGAATAAACAAACACAAAGTAATGAAGGACGTAAATTATGTCCCTATGGACGTCATTATGTCTTACAAGGAATTCAACCAAATAGAGCATGTAAACTAGAACGTAAAACAGGGGCAAAAAATGATATCTTTAGGGGTAAATTCAGGGAGGAGAGAGCTTTGGCCTTCTTGAGTTTGTTCTTCACTTGAGCTCTAGCTAGGAAGAGGCTGTGAGACACTTACACCAACTGGTGTCTCACTTAGAAGCTAATCTTAGAGTCCAACTCAGTATTCAACTAAGGTTTCCCCTTCGAAGCTAATCTTAGAGTCCAACTCAGTATTCAACTCAGTATTCAACTGAGGTTGGTGCTGAAGGATTAGGAGTCTCAAGGTTCATAAGGTCCATAACTGGGCCTTCAACTGAGGTTTCCCCTTCGAAGTTAATCTTAGAGTCCAACTTAGTATTCAGTTAACCAACTGTTTTCCATGCTAGCCTTTGTCTATACAAGCTTGTTCTTCTTTTAAACTCCTTAGGAACCATCATTTGAATCCTCTCTGCCAACCTGTCAGCATGTCTGCTTTGACTTCGATTGATAAATGGCAGGATTGGCAGAGGGAAGCTTTCATAGAATCCCAGGTTATAGATGTTGAAAACTTCTTGTTGACCCTGGAATCTAGAAAGGACCAAGGCCCTTCTATCATTGTCGTACCCCCATCCTATGATTGGATTATCAGCAGCACTGGATGGAGGTGACATGGACCTTGGTATGAAACCCTCTTCAAATATGCTTTAAAGTATGGCATACACATTGAAGCTTCATAAGAAGTGTCAAGAGGTTGGGTTGTCATGGTTGAGGTCTTAATGATGTAATCACTTGTAGAAGTGAGAGCCTCTTCCACATGGACCTATTGAACTTGTTTAGAGAGATCCACCTTAGTAGTAGGTGGATGATTTTGGCTAGACATGGGAATGTTAAGAGCACTCATCTCTCTTTGAGTAGGGGAGGAGTAGAGAGACTCATGGTACTCACTGAATCCCATGTCTTCATCATCATAGAATTCAAGGTTTAGGATTGGTTGATTGAGGTCCAAAGGCTAGGGATGGTAACTTTCCCCTAAAGGTTGATCATCGGAGTGTTGAGACTTAGGATGATGGCTTAAGGTTGGGGTTATGAGTTCATCAGGCTGAGCATGAGGAACCTCAACACTGATCATAGAAGGAACGGGAGCGGTCTACTCCTTAGGAGAAGTAAGAGCTCTTGTTTCCACTTGCTCCTATATGGGTGAGTATATGGGGGCTGCTTAATCAAAATAGACTGAGCAGGGGTTTGTTTGGATTTTATTATAAAGGTGATGGTGATTTGTGGCTGTGTAGGTGGTGGTGAAAAAGATGTGGGTTCAA
Organism: Flaveria sonorensis; assembly: GCA_025506505.1. Lineage (NCBI taxonomy): Eukaryota > Viridiplantae > Streptophyta > Magnoliopsida > Asterales > Asteraceae > Flaveria > Flaveria sonorensis. Next base: position 40,153,137 of record CM046440.1, on the reverse strand, counting down.
TATTGACTAGGATTGCCAAGTTGTCACCTTGAGCAGCTTGCTCTAACATTTTGGGGACAAGGGTTGTTTCTACCTCGAAAAAACCAACAGTGGTTTTCCTTATTATTTTAAAGATGCCGGGCTTCATCTGTCCCAGCTTTAGATCATTACCTGTTCCCCTCAACTGTGAGCCTAATTCATAGTTGAAAATGTGATGGACATATCTATGGAACATGTAATATTCATGGGAATCTAAGTTGCAAGTATATTTGTATAAAAAAAATTAGGAATACCTGAACTTGATCCCCTGTAGCATTCCATGGACTATATAGGAAAGATCTTCTGGAACTTGGTCCCATCCTCTATGCTTATTAGATAGTGATTGGATGACTACATGGAGGAGGCATTTCTATTGAGAAGAGACCTTTCCTTTCCTGAAGGTTCTGACTGAGTAGTCACCTTTATAGCCTATTAGTTGGAATGATCCATTGACTTCCTCCTTGGTGAAGGACAATTCACCATCTTCATCATCCAACCGCAAGTGATGGTTTATGACGGCTGGAGTGATGATAAACCATCCTCCCTTGCACTGAGGGAGAGAGTGCCTTCTCACAGTCCTTGATGTCCTCTTTGAAGGTCCTCCAAAACTCCAAAAGTTGATCTTCATATAGTGGAGGGTCAATGGTAAGGGCGGTGAGGTAGGATGAGTTTGAAAGAAAGCGGTAGATGTCTGAGAAAGCAGGATCTTTCTAAGCAGATAATAGAGCAACTTGGTTGTGTTGTCTGTGTAGGTGCATGATGAAGGCTGGCTGGTTTTGGGGTTCAGGGTTGACCATTTTATAATGCTTTTAGAGGAGAGATTGGAAAAAAAAATAAGGGTTTGTGGATAATTTAGGGCTTGAAAATTGTAGATGAAGAAGAAGAAGAGAGAGGGAAATCCGTTGAAAAAGCCGTTTATATGTTTGGATTTGAGACAAAGTTATTGCAAAAGAAAAACTTTGAAATCCGGATGTCGGTCCCACCTCTGAAAAAGTGCCGAAAAAGGTAGTTATCGTTAAAGTTTAAAATCTTCCGAATGTAATTTCCCTTCCAAAGTTTAAAGAAAGATTCTGAAGCAAAATTGACTTTGGAAAATATTCCTTAGTTTTTTAAAAGAATTGCTTCAGAAGAAAGTGTACTTAGAGTAATTTTGCTTTCGAGACAGATTTGGTTTTTGAATATATCAAGCTTTAGAAGTTTTATTTAAGCAGTAAACAAAACTTCCAAGACTAAATTGCTTTCGGAAAAAAATTGTCCTTCATAACATATAAATACTTAGAAGTTGATTTAAGCTTTAGAAGATATATAAGAATTTCTTCCGAAGTTAAATTCCTTAGTAAGTAGTTATTTGTTTTGAAGACATAATTTTCTTTCGAAGTCAAATCAATGTCTTCCGAGAGAAAATCTGTCTATACTTCTTAAAAATGTAAAGAATATATACTTTAAAGAAATTTCTTCCAAAATAAATAGGGCTTATATGAGTGATATTTTAGACAACATAAAAGACATACACCTTTTGAAAAACAATTTGAAATTAATTTAAGAAAATCTACTCAAAGTTAATTATCCCAATAGCTGATACAAGATATTTAAATCTCGGTTCATCAAATGCTTTTATGAACAGATCAGCATATTGTTCATTTGTGTTAACTTTGACTAGTTTAATTAATCCTATTTCAAAATTATCTCTGATCAAATGATAACTGATGTTGATGTGCTTTGTCTTTGAGTGTTGCATTGGATTCTTTGTGATTGAGATAGCACTGTTGTTGTCTATGTGGATAGGAGTCTTCTTGAAATTGAATCCATAATCTAGCATCTTATTTTGAATCCAAAGCACTTAAGCACAGCAGCTTGCAGCAGCAATGTATTCAGCTTCGACAGTTGACGCAGATACATAGGATTGCTTCTTGTATTGCCATGAGACTATCCTTCCACCAAGGAATTTACATCCCCCAGATGTTGACCTTGCAGTCATATTACAGCCACCATAGTCATTATCTATATATGCATACAGATTGAAGTCAGAATTCTTTGGATACCAAAGTCCTAGTGTGGGTGCTCCTTTGAGTTATCTAAGAATCCTCTTGATAGCAACTAGGTGTGACATCTTAGGGTTGGCTTGATATCTAGTACATATGCATATGGCAAACATGATATCAGGCCTGCTGGCTGTTAGATACATAGAAGACCCAATCATAGCTCTGTATTGATGTTCATCCCCACACTCCCCCTCAAGATCAGGTACTAGGGAGTGGTTTCTAGCTATGGGAGTCTTAGCAACCTTACATACTTTGTTGGTTAGTATGTCTTGTACATACTTTGACTGGTTTATGAAGATGCCATTGTCAACTTTCTTCACCTTGATTCCTAGAAAGAAATTGAGTTCCCCCATGGCGCTCATTTCAAACCTATTCTTCATCAGCTTCTCAAACTCTTTACAGAGTTTTCCACTAGTTGAACCAAAGATAATGTCATCAACATAAACTTGAACCAGCATCAAGTCATTTCCTATTCTTTTGATGAAGAGTGTGTTGTTAATAGTACCTCTTTTGTAACCATATTGACTAGGTACTAAGACAGTGTCTCATACCACTTCCTTGGTTCTTGATGCAGCCCATAAAGAGCTTTGTCAAGCTTGTAGACATAATCAGGATGATTTGGATCTGCAAATCAAGGTGGTTGACAAAATACACTTCTTTATCTATCACCCTATATAGAAATGCACGCTTGACATCAAGTTGGTAGACCTTGAAATCCTTTGATGCAACAGAAGAAAGGAATATTCTTACAGCTTCAAGTCTTGTTGCAGGAACAAAAACATCTGTGTAGTCAATCCCTTCCTCTTGAGTGTACCTTTGGACTACCAGTCTTGCCTTATTCTTGATGACAAGTCCTCTATCAACTTCCTTGTTCCTGAATACCCACTTGGTTCCTATTGGCATCATCTCAGGTGGAAGAGGACATAGGTTCCAAACACCCTGTCTTTTGAATTGAAACAGTTCCTCCGACGTTGCTTCAATCTAGCTTCCGTCTCTTAAAGCTTCATCTACTTTCTTTGGCTCAATCTAGGATAAGAAGCTAGAGTATAGACAAACATTTTGATCATGGATTTGTCCTCTTATTCTCACCCTAGTCTCAACATCACCAATGATGTTTGTGGTAGGATGTAACTTGTGGATTCTTAGCTATGTAGTCACAGCATGTTGATTTGATAGATCTAAATTAGAGAAATTTAGATCTGGTGATTAAGTATCACCTACCACATCAGCACACCCATCAAGTATGACTTGATCTAGAGAGTGTGTATCATCATTGATCTTGTCTTTACTGGAGTGATTGTCAACATCATGAAATTCTTGATCACTTTCACCATCTCTATCTTCTCCTGCATTGGAAATCCTTTTATTTAAGTTTTTTGCCTCATTGCTAGAATTGGTTGGCACCTCAGATGTTCAGCTGAAAAATTTGTTGTTATATTTGTCTTGACAGGATTTCCACTTGCAGTGCATGTTCCCACTGGTATGGAAGGGATTCTATCATTTGTTCTTCTCAACTCAAATCTTGGATTAGGATCTTTTGCAGTCATATTTCATGTTGCTCCTGAAACATTTTCTCAAGATTTGTTAAAACAGTTGGTAACTAAATCAAGATCAAATAACCAGTCAGGACCAAAACCTTTCACACTGGGAGTGTTTTCATTGAAGGTCATATTGGTTGACTCCTCAACTACTCTAGTTCTATGATTGTATACTCTATAAGCTCTTGCTTGAGAAGAGTATCCAATGAAATATCCATCATCTACTTTCTTAGCAAACTTAGCTATGTGATCTTAGGTATTCATGATGTTGCATGGACATCCAAATAACCTGAGGAAACCAATGAAAGGTCCCCTTTTGTTCCATAGCTCATAAGGAGTCTTAACATAAGTTTTGACTACTAAAACTCTATTTTGCACATAACAGGTAGTGTTGACTGCCTCTGCCTAGAAGGTGATGGCTAGTTTAGTCAAAGAGCATGGTTCTTGTAGCCTTAATAAGTGTCCTATTTTTTCCTTTCAGCAACACCATTTTGTAAAGGAGTTCTAGGAGCACTATATTGCCTTGAAATATCTTTTTCATCACAAAATGAATCAAGAATTTGGTTCTTGAATTCAGTTCCTTGATCACATCTTATGATCTTTACATTGTGATCACATTGATTCTCAACTTTTAGAATGAAGGATTTTAAGTTTCTCATCCTTACTTCTAAGAAAGAAGATCCAAATCATATTTGAATACAAGGTAGTATGAAGTTCATCCTAAACTCATTACACTTATGGGGCCAAAGAGGTCCATATGTAATAAGTGTATGGGAGTAGTGATGGAGTTCATTTCCTTTGGCTTATGAGACACTTTGTGTTGCTTTCCTTTCAAGCATGCAACACAATGGTCATCACTTGTAAACTCTTTCTTTAGCATTCCAGTTACCAAATCATTCTTAATCAGTTTATTCATGTTCTTAAAGTTTACATGGCACATTTTTTATGCCAAAGGAAAGACTCATCACTATTTGCTTTAGATAGAAAGCAAGAAACTTCTTTAGAATGGGAGGTTTCTTGCAAGTCCATCTTATACATGTTCCCTTTCCTGGGGGCTCTAAGAAAATTATGCTTTTGGGGAATAATCACCTCAGGCTTGAGAACAATACACTCATGCTCAGTAAAGGGTATGTTATGTCTTCGGTCACAAAACTCATGCTCAGTAAAGGGTATGTTATGCGAACCGATTCTTATATGTTCTTTGTGCTCGGTTTTGTGTTTTGGTGTGTTTAGGTTGTTTGAACTCTTTGTGCCATCAAGTTAGGTAGAGTTTTGCTTGAAGGAAGCATTGGTGAGTTCTAGATCCTCGGTTTTCTTGTTTTAACAGTATTTTTGGGGCTGAAAATGCATATAAAAATATTTTACAGCATATATTTTGTAACCGTATGTATGTTTGTGTATGGTTGGCTGTGTTGTATAGTTTTATGCTTGTTTTAGGTGCTTAGTATGTTAGATTTAAGTTATGGACATGTTAGAATGATGTTTGGGACTGAAATTTATAAGTTTGAATATAACTGCTGCTCATGCGCCTGAAATTTTGCTCGGACGCCTAAGTCCCTTCTCATACGCCCAAATAGGGCTCATGCACCTGAGAATTTTTGCCAAAAAACCTAAGTGTTAGTTCATGCACCCCAATAGTACCCCATGCGCCCAAAATTTAGTCTAAGTGTTGCCCATGCGCCCGAACAGTACCCCATGCGCCTGAAATGTTGCTTAAGTGTTGATCAAGCGCCCAAGTAGTGCTTATTCCCCTAGGATTCCTCATGCGCTTAAAGTGCCTGTGCGCCTACATAGTGTTCGTGTTCCTGCATAGTGCTCATGCACCTAAATGCCTTAGAAAATTTTCTGAAATTTTGGGAAAAATGGAAATTTATGATTAAGCTCTGGGATGTTTTGATGGTTATGTTTGTTGGTGTTTTTCATGTTTGTGGCCTTTTGTTATGTTCCATATTACATATTATTACGTGACTTTATGTGGTGTGTTTATGCTCGTATGCGTAAAGTATTATCATAAACGAAGCAAAAGATTAATGATAATAAGAAGTGGAACATAAGGAATGAATGAAAGTCTTGCAAGAAAAATGTTTAAGGAGGTTCACAACTCATTGAGAGTTGTTAGCTTAACTGTGTGTTATATAAAGTGCATTTTGGCTAACCCATGAGGGTTCACACACAGGAGGGTCAGTCTTTGTGACTGATCGAGACGTGCGAAAACAGGATACTTGTCGCTTGACCCCAAGAGGTAGTTCCTTCGTGCACAATGATGGGGCATAGCATATGACAGGTCCAGATAAAGTGAAAGATAAAGATGAAAGAAAGTGCGAAAACAAATGATAATGAAAGATAATAATGAATATTATCTTGTTGTATGTATGATGAGTGAACACGTACGAAAGTAATGGATTTTATGAAAGGGAAGTATTTTAGGAAAGGGAAGTATTTTAGGAAAATTATATTTTTATATATAAACAAGGGACTTTAATTTTTTTTTTAAACTAGAACTCACTCAGCAACGCTGACTTTTATGCATTTTCAGTTGGCAGGTAACTTGTTGCTGGGGATGGCACGCGGGTGAGGCTACTTGGCGGGCAAAGACTAGCATCCATTCATGCATAATAATATTGTTGTTTTGTAATACAACTGAATGATTCTTTTTGTAACTTTTAAAACTACAATGATGTATTATTTGGCAACATCAAATAGCAATGCATGAATGGTTTTTGATAAATTAATCTGCTACGATGTTTTTATGAAATGTATTTATTTTATATGAAAAATGTTGTGATTGTCCAACTGTGAGGTCTCCAGGAAAGGGAAGTTGGTATCAGAGCCAAAGTTTAAGAGAAATGGGTAAAGTATTTTAAAAGAACCTAAACTTAAACTAAGATTGGGATCGAATGGAGGGATGCCAGCCCAAGTAGCTACGTGTTATCTGGTAATTCGTTTTCTTAAATGTTAACCGGTATTATGTGCGCGTGTTATGTGATTTTATATGCCCTTAGTAGAGTTGGATACTGATGTAGTCAGGATAGGAAATGCTTGGGAGATGAAGAGTAAAGTAAGTGGCTAATCATAACTGGCCACTGTAATTAAAGACTTACTATACTTGACATCAACTGAGCTATTACCTTTAATGACCGTGTTGGTGTTTGAATCTTATAGTGTTTTGAAGATGGCTGGTGGTAGATCATCAAAAGCTTTTTGAGGAGGAGTATGGGGTGGCCGTGGTGCTGGACCACATGTCATGAGGAACAAGACTAAGACTGCTGAGATGGCTCCTGCTGAGCTCTGGCGGTGATGAGAGTGCCAACTTGAGAGCCTCAGTAAAGGAGGCACTTGTGGAGGAAGTTCATCAGGTCATGCAGACGGTCCTACCTTCTGTGGTGACCGAGGTCATTCGTGCAGTGAGAGAAGATGAAAAGAAGGAGAAGGAGAAGGAGAGAAAGAAAACTGCTGGGAGAAAGAGGGATGATAGGGGTCATGATGAAGGGGAACAACTAGACACTAAGATGGTTGTCTCCAGCAATGAGGAGGAAGTGGTGCAGGACACCGCCAAGGGGTGTAGTTACGGGGCATTCCTGAGATGCAAGCCCCCAACTTTTGATGGAAATGGTAACGCTATTGCTGCTCACCGTTGGGTGAGAGAGATGGAGGCTGTGTTGGAGATCAGTGAATGTAGGAAGGATCAAAAGGTAAAGTTTGCCACCCATTCATTCGTGGACTCGGCTTTATGTTGGTGGGATAATATTGTCCAGGCTGAGGGTAGCAGGGTTATCGGGAGGATGAGGTGGAGCGAATTGAAGAAGATGGTGATCGAGGAGTTCTGTCCTCATAGAGTACTTGACAAGATAGAGAGAGTTCCTACAGCTGGAGGTGGGAACTATGACACACCAGCAATACACGACTAAGTTTAACGAGATGGCGAGGCTGGTGCCAGACCAGGTGACCCCGGTGTCGAGAAAGATTAAGAGGTACATACAGGGATTGCCAGCGGATATCCGCAGGCACATGATTTCTGCCCGGCCAAGCACGTTCAGGTCGGTGGTGGATTTCGCAGGGAGATTGTATGATGAGAGAGAGGTGGCGGTGGTTGAGGTGAGTAAGAAGGATGGTGGCAACAGGAACTGGAGTGGGAAGCAAATTGGACGTGGTGGTTTCACCCCAAATAACAAGTAGGCCAGAACGTATGACCGGCGGGTAGTGTCGGCGAGTACTGGGGCAAAGAAATGTGGTAAGTTTGGGAGAGACCACGTGGGAGAGTGTAAGTGGGGGTTGAAAGTCTGCTTCAAGTGTGGGAGGCCTGGTCATATGGGAAAAGATTGTGGGGTGATGAGGTGCTATAATTGTGGTGAAGAGGGCCATCTGAGTAGGGATTGCAAGAACCCAAGGGCTGAAAGTTCTGTAGCAAAGAAGGGGACTGAGAATCAAGGGCAAAGGGCAAGCGCCAGAGCATTTACGATGACCATGAAAGAGGCCAGGGTGGATCCCGATGTCGTGTCAGGTACGTTTCTTGTAAACCAAACTTATGCCTCTGTGTTATTTGATTCTGGTGCTAGTAGAAGTTTCATTTCTGCTGCTTTCTGTGCTAAGTTGCTTGTTAGTAGTAGAAGCATTGAAGAGCCCATCGATTGTAGAAACTGCCATTGGTAAGTCTACCAGGATTTCCAATTTGATAGAAGATTGCGACATAGAACTGGAAGGCCATAGGTTCTCTGCTAAACTATTTGTGATGCCCCTAGGCGGATTTGATGTAGTTCTAGGAATGGATTGGTTAGCAGCTTATGAGGCGAATATTGTGTGTCGCAAGAAGATGATCCGACTGACAGCGCCTGATGGGAGTTCAGTAACGGTCTACGGTGACTGAGTTACTACGATTCCAAAAGTGATTTCGATGGTGGTGGTAGAGAAGTGCATGAAACGTGGATGTAGTGCTTACCTGGCTTACGTGAAGGATGTTGATGCGTCAGTACCACAATTGTCCGATGTACAAGTTGTGTGTAACTTCCCAGACGTGTTCCCAGAAGATTTACCAGGTGTGCCACCGGACCGCGAGATCGAATTCCAGATCGATTTGATATCAAGTGCTCAACCTGTTGCCAAAGCACCGTATCGACTGGCTCCGTCGAAAATGAAGGAACTGATGGTTCAGTTACAAGAGTTGATGAACAAGGGTTTCATCCTACCGAGTATCTCTCCCTGGGGTGCTTCGGTCTTGTTTGTAAAGAAGAAGGATGGTAGTATGAGAATGTGCATTGACTACCATGAGTTGAACAAGTTGACGGTGAAGAACCGATATCCGCTACCCAGAATAGATGACTTGTTCGATCAGCTCCAAGGTGCCAATTGGTTCTCGAGAATTAATCTCCGATCTGGCTACCATCAATTGAAGGTGATGGAGCAGGATATCCCCAAAATAGCTTTTCGCACGCGTTATGGACACTACGAGTTTCTCGTTATGTCCTTTGGTCTAACTAACGTGACAGCTGCTTTCATGGATTTAATGAATCGGGTGTGTCGGCCGATGTTGGATAAATCAGTGATTGTGTTTATTGATGATATTTTGATTTATTGGAAGAGCGAAGAAGAGCATGCCGGTCACATTCGTGAAGTGTTGGAGACACTTAGAAGAGAGAAGTTGTACGCTAAGTTTTCCAAGTGTATTTTCTGGTTGCGTGAAGTTCAGTTTCTGGGTCATGTGGTAAATTTCAAAGGGATTATGGTAGACCCGTCAAAGGTTGAGGCGGTGATGCAATGGAAGTCTCCAAAGACGCCATCCAAGATCCGCAATTTCTTGGGTTTGGCAGGCTACTACAGGAGATTCATCCAAGACTTTTCCAAGATAGCCTCACTATTGACCAAGTTGACCTACAGGGACGTGAAGTTTGTATGTGGTCTGGAACAGGAGTATGCTTTTGGGGAGTTAAAGACAAGATTGACCCAAGCTCCTGTCTTGACATTGCCCGATGGGACGAAGACTTAGTGGTCTATTCAGATGCTTCTTATTCGGGATTGGGTGCTAATGCAAAGGGGAAGAGTGATAGCCTATGCGTCTTGACAGTTGAAAATTCACGAGGCTAATTACCCTACTCATGACTTGGAGTTAGCGGCCGTGGTCTTCGCGTTGAAGATTTGGAGGCACTACTTGTATAGGATGAAGTGCACTATCTTCACGGATCATAAGATTTTGAAATACTTCTTTGAGCAGAAGGACCTCAATATGAGGCAGAGGAGGTGGCTAGAATTGATCAAGGTTTTTATGATTATGAGATCCATTATCATCCCCGCAAGGCTAACGTAGTGGCAGATGCCCTTAGCAGAAAGGAGAGACCCGAGCCAATCCGGGTGAAAGCTTACTAGTTGGTGATAACCTCCGATGTGATAACACAGGTCAAGGGGTTCCAAGATGAGGTGTTGAAAGAAGATCGCGTTAACTCTGAAAGGATTAGAGGTCTAGTCACGGAGCTGGGTGAGAATACTCTCGGAGTTAGAACCCGCTTTGGGCGGATGTGGATCCCTCGTTATGGAGACCTACAGAGGAAAATCATGGATGAAGCTAATAAGACTCGGTACTCCATTCATCCCGGTACTACCAAGATGTATCACGATATGAATAAAGATTACTGGTGGCCGGGTATGAAGCGTGATGTGGCGGAGTACGTGAGTAAGTGCCTTACTTGCTTACAAGTAAAGGCAGAGCATCAGAAGCCATATGGGAAGATCCAACCTTTGGATATACCCAAGTGGAAATGGGAGAACATCACCATGGACTTCATTACGAAGTTACCACGTACGGCAAGGGGGTACGATACTATATGGGTGATAGTTGATCGCTTAACGAAGAGTGCTCACTTTCTACTAATCCGCGAGACATATACATCTGAGAGGTTGGCGGATCTATTCATCAAGGAAATTGTGACCCGTCATGGTGTACCAGTGTCTATTGTGTCTGACCGTGACACTTGGTTTACATCTAAGTTTTGGAAGAGATTCCATGATGCAATGGGTAAGAGGTTGCATATCAGTACGGCTTACCATCCTTAGATAGATGGTCAGTCTGAGAGGCCGATTTAGATGCTCAAGGATATGCTTTAGGCACGTGTCATTGATTTCGGAGGAAGTTGGCATGAACACTTACCGTTAGCTGAATTCTCATACAACAATAGTTATCATGCCAGCATTGGTATCCCACCATATGAGATGCTATACGGTAGGAAGTGTAGAACGCCCGTATGCTGGGGTGATATCGGACAGAAGGAGTTGGGGAGTGTCGAAGTGGTTGAGGCTACGACTGAGAAATTGGAGAAAGTCAAGGCCTTTATGAAGGTGCAAAAGATAGACAAAAGTCATATGCTGAAAAGAGACGTAGGCCGATTGAATTCCATGTGGGCGATAAAGTCATGTTGAAGGTCTCGCCTTGGAAAGGAATCATCCGGTTTAGAAGGCGGGATAAGCTCAGCCGAGATACATAGGACCTTTCCGAATCATTGCTCGAGTAGAAGAGGTGGCCTATAGGTTGGAGCTACCCGATGAGTTAAGTGGAATTCATCCAACATTCCATGTATCTCATCTGAGAAAGTGACTAGCTAATGAAGACATGATTGTACCACTGGAAGACATTGAAGTGGATGAACTGCTCAACTATGTAGAGCAACCAGTGGCAATCATTGATCGAAAGGAGAAGAGATTACGAAATAAAGTGGTTCCACTGATGCGAGTGCAGTGGAGGCACAGGAAGGGATCCGAGTTTACGTGGGAGACTGACGAAGAGATGAGACAACATTACCTATAACTGTTCGAAGAATGATAGGTTTCGGGGACGAAACCTCTATAAGGGGGGTGGACATGTAACACCCGAAAATTTGTTTAAAGTAAAGGAAAAGAAAAGTATCTTAAAAGAAAAGATAATGGATTCAAGTGGAGGGGGTAAAGTGTACAAAGTACAAAACCTTATTATTTTATGGTTTAAAACGCATGGCCGCCCATGCCACTGCCTTTTTCACATTTGCTTTCGGCTGGAAAAGAAGAAAGAAGAAGAAGAACTGAAGTTCTCTCGGTTTCTAGTGAGAGAAAGCTAAAAATTTCGAAGGTGAGTATGTTCTTGTGTAATTGGTTCGGTTTCAGCTGAATTTTCAGCTTTTGAACTTATTCTTATGTATTCTTTGTGCTTAGTTTTGTGTTTTGGTATGTTTAGGTTGTTTGAACTCTTTGTGCCCTCAAGTTCGGTGGATTTTTGCTTGAAGGCTGCATTGGTGAGTTCTAGATCCCTGGTTTTCTTGTTTTAACCGTATTTTTGGGGCTGAAAATGCATATAAAAATGTTTTACAGCTTATATTTTGTAACCGTATGTATGTTTATGAATGGTTGGTTGTGTTCTATGGTTTTATGCTTGTTTTAGGTGCTTAGTATGTTAGATTTAAGTTATGGACACGTTAGAATGATGTTTGGGACTGAAATTTATAAGTTTGAATATAACTGCTGCTCAGGCGCCTGAAATTTTGCTCAGACGCCTAAGTCCCTTCTCATACTCCCAAATAGGGCTCATGCGCCTGAGAATTTTTGCCAAAAAAAACCTAAGTGTTAGTTCATGCGCCCCAATAGTACCCCATGCGCCTAAAATTTATTTAAGTGTTGCCCATGTGCTCGAACAGTACCCCATGCTCCTAAAATGTTGCTTAAGTGTTGATCAAGCGCCCAAGCAGTGCTAATGCGCCTAGGATTCCTCATTCGCCTAAGAGTTCTCATGCGCCTAAGTGTTCTCATCCGCCTAAAGTGCCCGTGCGCCTATATAGTGTTCGTGCACCTACATAGAGGTCATGTGCCTAAATGCTTTAGAAAATTTTCTAAAATTTTAGGAAGAATGGAAATTTATGATTAAGCTCTCGGATGTTTTGATGGTTATGTTTGTTGGTGTTTTTCATGTTTGTGGCCTGTTGTTATGTTCCATATTACATATTATTACATGACTTTACGTGGTGTGTTTATGCTCGTATGCGTAAAGTATTATCATAAATAAAGCGAAAGATTAATGATAATAAGAAGTGGAACATAAGGAATGAATGAAAGTCTTGCAAGCAAAATGTTAAGGAGGTTCAAAACTCATTGAGAGTTGTTAGCTCAACTGTGTGTTATATAACGTGCGTTTTGGCTAACCCATGAGGGTTCACACACAGGAGGGTCAGTCTTTGTGACTGATCGAGACGTACGAAAATGGGATCCTTGTCGCTTGACCCCAAGAGGTAGTTGCTTCATGCACGATGATGGAACATAGCATATGACAGGTCCAGATAAAGTGAAAGATGACGATGAATGAAAGTGCGAAAATAAACGATAATAAAAGATAATAATGAATATTATCTTTTTGTATGTATGATGCGTGAACACGTACGAAAGTATTGGATTTTATGAAAAGGAAGTATTTTAAGAAAATTATATTTTTATATATAAACAAGGACTTTAATTTTTTTTAAAACTAGAACTCACTCCGCAACGCTGACTTTTATGCATTTTCAGTTGACAGGTAACTTGTTGCTGGGGATGGCATGCTGGTGAGGCTACTTGGCGGGCAAAGACTAGCATCCATTCGTATATAATAATATTGTTGTTTTGTAATACAACTGAATGATTTTTTTTGTAACTTTTAAAGCTACAATGATATATTATTTGGCAACATCAAATAGCAATGCATGAATGGTTTTTGATAAATTAATCCGCTGTGATGTTTTTATGAAATGTATTTATTTATATGAAAAATGTTGTGATTGTCCAACTGTGAGGTCTCCGGGAACGTACACAAAAGATTGTACTCAAGCTCCCTGACAAAGTCTACCTTCTCAATGCTGAGCTGACCATTTGTAACCCTGCCCCTTCTGGTAATGTAACCTCTTGATTCACCTCCAAAAGCAACTGGCCCTCTATTAATTTTCTCAAAGTCTTGAAGCAAAGAGCCATTACGAGTCATGTGCCTAGAACAACCACTATCAATGATCCATACATTTATATTGGTCTTCAGTTATTCCTGCACATGAAAAGACATGATTAGTTACATTTGGAAACCCAAGCCTTGCTAGTGTTAGCCTTATCAAGATAAATTGAAGATAGTTCAACAGTTATTAATCTTATTTGCAAGCTTTGAGGATCCATGGTTGTTGTTGATAAAGAAAGTTTAGTCATATGGCCTTCCTTCATCTTCCACGCCATCTTTGGAAGACTAGACTTGGCTTTCAAAACTTCAGAAGTTTTGGAGACTGAACCTTCAAAAGCTTTTGCATCCACTACAATAGACTTCAGTGCTTTGGATGTAGGGGTTTTCACAAGTTTATCAGAGTCATTTTATCCTTATAAAATGAAAAACACAGCGGAATATGAAAGAAAAACTTGTTACAGTTAATATATATAAACCAATTTATATATCTATTAAAACCCATAATGGATCGTTATATGAAAATTCATGCTTACAAACAACCATAGAGTGTTTAGAAATCTACCTCTTGAATGGGACAGAGGAAGAAGATCTTTGATCGGCAGCTTCCAAAACGTGAAACCTCAAGCTTGTCTACCCCAAGCTTCCAACAAAACACCAGGTTGCTAGGATTTTCTACACTTGAACCAAGTTCTGTTCATAGTTTTTCTCGACCGATCGAGAGAAAAAATACAGGAACACCGATCTGCACCTTTGTGTGTGTTGTAAGTTATCAGAGAGAGTGGTTGATTGCAATCATATATAGCACGTCCTATGAAACTGAATTTTAGAGTGAGAGAAAAGTGGGAGGGACCCATCCCTTTAACCCATCCGTATTTCTCTAATATTCATCCGCATTAGTAAATGCAGATGAGTAGTTCTATCAGCATTTCCAAAAATACACATCCGCATTAGTAAATACGGATGAAGAAATTTCTTTAGCATTTCCACAAATGCACATTCGTATTTGTAAATGCGAATGAGGAACATTCATCTGCATTTCCTCAAAAAGACATCCGCATTAGTAAATACGGATGAGTAACAAAGAAATGCGGACAAAAGGACTTGTATTGTTGATCAACCATTTGAATAACAATACCAAATTTTCTCTCTCTAGAATAAATTATCCATATAATTTATTCACAACACCAGTGCAAATATTTAGAAACCCAATTTGTCTAGCTTGTTATTGGGTATGACCCGACTTGGATCATAACGTACTAGCCACATCAATCCAATATATGTCTTGGGCAGACCGTTCCCAACAATCTCCCACTTGCACAAGATACATAGAGAATTGATGCAAGTCGTAAATACCGCCTAACAATGGTTTACTACCCCTAATACGCATGACGAAGTGCTATTCAATAACATAATCTTCCTCAAGTCCCTTACTTGAAAATGATTTAGGTGAAACAATCATTTATCCTTTTGTTACAGATGTCATGTTAAATCAGAGACACAGAATGACCATTCTATGTGATTTAACTTAATCAGGCCTTAGACATGATACTCAATGAATAAGAGGAACAAATCCCATCTTGACTACATACGTTTCTCACAATCACCTTGTATCACACCTGAAACTAGCCTTATGTACTGTCCATTATTTCAGAACAGCGAAGAACCAGATCAAAGTATAATATTTGGTGAATATCGAAACCCTTTATGTATCTCAGGTCAAAGGATACATCGATATTCGCCTTTACTAAAATTTACTTATGATCAATTACATAATTCTATGCAGTAAAATTTGAGAGCGGGCCAGTCTAATATTTGTATCCCACAAATATCTATGAACCTTGGTAGCAACCTCTTGCTCTATATTCATACCTTATGAATATCCACCAATCCAAGTTCATAATAGTCATACCTTCATATTTGTTCCCACAATATGACCGACTATAGACATTTAGAATAATAAACATATTCATGGATCTAAACATGCTAAAATGGAACATAACTCATAGTATCATAATCATATAATATATATATATATATAGATCAAAATACAATTAATTTTTCGATATTTAAATACTAAATAGATCAAATCCAATCACTAGAATATCGAAGTCCTAAGGCACAAGTATGACTCTCATGCTTGGCCTTTCAAGGAGCTTCGTGAGTGGATCCGCAATATTTTGATCAGTGTTAACTTTGAGAATACATTCTTCCCTTTTCAACTTCATCCCTTATGTAGTTGAATCTCCGCTCAATGTGCCTTGTCTTTTGATGTGCACGGGGTTCCTTGATTTGAGAAATCGCACCCTCGTGTCACAAAAGATCTCTAGGGGATCTTGAATGGTAGAGACTACCCCTAGATCGACAATGAATTTCTTTAACCATGCAGCTTCCTGTGCTGCCAATGAAGCGGCTATGTATTCTGATTCTATAGTGGACAATGCCACCACATCTTGCTTTGAACTCTTCAGGACACTGCCCTCCATTCATAATGAAGACATACCCCGATTGTGATCGAGAATCATCTCGATCAGTTTGAAACTCGCATCGTGTAACCCTTCGCATTCCGTGTAACTATTTACAACGAGTTCCTCTTCACTATATCCGTTATATTAGAAACATATCCTTAGTCCTCCTAAGGTATTTCAATATACTCTTAACAGCCATCCAATGGCTATTTCCTGGATTCTGCTGATATCTGCTTATCATGCTCAAAGAGCATGGCATGTCCGGTCTAGTGCATATCATTACATACATGATGGATCCTATAGCAGATGCATATGGGATTTCCTTCATCCTTTCTTGCTCATCCTTTGAGCTTGGACATTGAGATGCACTCAATATTGTCCCTCTTTGAATAGGTGCCAAACCTTTCTTAAAGTTCTCCATCTTGAACCTTTTTAAGATTTTATCAATGTATGCACTTTGGTTTAAACCTATCAACCGCCTTGATCTATCCCTATAGATCTTTATTCCTAAAATATAGGCAGCTTCACCAAGATCTTTGATGGAAAAATAACTTCCAAGCCAGCTTTTAACACCTTCCATGATTGGAATGTGATTTCCAAATAGTAATATATCATCAACATACAATACCAAGAATTTGATGATGCTCCCACTAGCTTTCTTATACACACAAGCTTCATCAGCGTTCTTGATGAATCCAAATTTCTTGATCTCTTCATTAAAACGTTGATTCCAACTTCTTCATGCTTGTTTCAATCCATAGATTGATTTCTTTAACTTGCATACTTTATTAGGATATTATGGATCGACAAAACCTTTAGGCTGAACCATATAGACATTCTCTTCGAGATGTCCATTAAGGAAAGCAGTTTTGACATCCATTTGCCAAATCTCATTGTCATAATATGTAGCTATGGTAAATAATATCCTAATTGACTTTAGCATTGCCACAGGTGAGAAAGTCTCATCATAATCAACCCCTTGAGTCTGAGTGAAGCCTTTTGCTACAAGTCTTGCTTTATAACTATCCAAGTTTCCATGCATATTAGTTTTCTTCTTGAAAACCCACTTACATCCACAGGTTTGGAGTTAAGTGGTGGCACAACCAATTCCCACACTTGGTTGTCATACATGGATTGCATCTCTACGTTCATGGCTTCAAGCCACTTGTCACAATCCGAATTGGACATTGCATCATGGTACGTAGTTGGTTCATTCGAGTCAACTACATAGCATCCATTCATGAAAAATCCATATCTTTCGGGTGGATAGCTAATTCTACCAGATCTGCGAACGTTTTGTGTGTATTGATTAACCATTTGATCATTATCAACAACCTCTTGTTGATTGCTAATATCAACCAACGTGTATTGGCTTGTGTTCTCGTTCCTCATCAAGTTCCACGATTCTATCGGTAGTTCCTTCCATAAGGAATTTAGTTTCCAAGAATTCAACTTTTCGAGCAATAAATACCTTTTGCTATGTTGGATTGTAGAAGTAATATCCCATTAGTCTTTGGGATATCCTATAAAGATACACTTAGTGGATCAGTTTTCTAACTTGTTTGAGGTGTTCTGTTAACATAAGCTTCACAACCCCATACCTTTAATATGATAACGATGGAACCCTTCCATGCCATATTCAAAAGGTGTCTTACCCACTTTCTTGGTTGGGGCCATATTCAGATACGGGTTGTGGAGAGCAATGCGAAACCCCAAATGACAGAGGTAGTGTGCTTCTAGCCATCATAGATCGAACCATATCCGATAGGGTTCGGTTTCTCTCTCTCCTCTCGACACACCATTATGCTGTGGTATTCTGGGGAGGCAAGGTTGTGAGACAATCCCACAACTCCTAAGATGATCTTGAAAAGCATCACTAAGGTATTCACCTCCTCTATCCGAATGAAGAACTTGATTGTTTTGTTGAGTTGATTCTCTACTTCATTCTTGAAGATTTTGAACGTTCAAAAGCATCATCTTTGTGTCTTAACAAGTACTCATAACCATAACGACTATAATCGTCGATGAAGGTAATGAAGTATCTTCACCACCTTGCTTGGCATTGCTTTAAAAAAACCACATACATCCGAATGTATGATTCCTAATATATCTTTTGCCCTTTGGTTAGTACCACTAAAGGGTTCCTTGGTCATCTTTCCTTGTAAACAAGATTCACACTTGTCAAATGAACCCTCTTCATTTGCTTCCAAAGACCATTCTTTGAAGTGTTGAATACGATACTTGTTTATGTGACCAAGACGAATGCCAAAGATATAATTCACTTAAACCCATTTTAAGTTTCTTGGTGCTTGACTGATATAACGAGTTATTAAGGATGAGTCATCATGAACCAATTCATAAATACCATTAAAAGGCATAGCCTTAAAGTAAAATATATCATCCATAAAACACACAAATACCATCGTTTACAAACTTTAATACATAACCATATTGTTTCAGAAAGGATACAGAAATTATATTCCTAGTCAAACTAGGAGCATACAAAACATTCTTCAAAATGACTTCCAAACCACTTGGAAGCTTCAAGATATAGTCTCCTTCTTCGACATCAACCTTTGCTCCATTTCCCATTTAGAGACTAGTATCCCCTTTCTTAAAATGCTTATTTCTTGTGAACCCCTGCAACAAATTGCATATAATTCCACATCCGATATCTAATACCCATGTGTTTTGAATAAATAACATTAAGTTCAATATGGATCATGAAAGTTGTACCTGAGGTCTGCCCAACATCCCTTTTGTTTCTCAACTTCTTGAGATAGACTGGACAATTCCTATTCCAATGTTCTATCTCACTACACTCAAAACATGGATCGTTCTCTGTAACCTTTGGCTTCTTAAGCCTCGGTTTTGGTGGTCCCGGTTTAGTCCTTCCTTTACCCTTTCCTTTGATGTATCCCTTGCCTTTGGCAACATTTGCCTTGGTTCGGGGTGATGCCTTTTCTTGTTGCCACCCTCATTGATCGTGAGAACCGGTAAAACCCTTTTACCCATCCCTACCTCGTTGTTTTGAGCATTGCATGAAGTTCCCCAATGCTCTTGTTCCATCCATTCATGTTATAATTCATGATAAAAGTCTCAAACTTCTTGGTTAGACCATTGAGGATCAAATCAGTGGCCAACTCTTTTGAGATGGGACAATTTAGCCTTTCAAGGCGATTAATGTGGCTTTTCATCTTCATCACATAAGATGACACAGATTGGGTTTCTTCCATTCGACATGCATGAAGCGCTCGAACCGTTTCGAAGCGCTCTACTCTCGCTTGTTGAAGGAACATTTCCTTTAGCTGGGTAATCACGTCGTATGCCCCGTGATGTTCAAAATCCTTTTGAAGCTTGGGAATCATAGTTCCCAATATGAGGCAAGAAACTTGCACAGAATCCTCAGTGTGCTTAACCCAATCTTCGTAGGCATCAACATCATCAGCGTTGGGTTCATCGAGAATAGGATCGTCCAACACATATGATTTCTTTTCTTGCTTAAGAACAATTCTCAAGTTTCGAAACCAATCAATGAAATTATTTTTGTTTAGACAATCCTTTTCCAGGATAGTTCTTAGTGACAGGTTATGGATGATCGGGGAGGCAGCGTTGTTATTATTTGCGGCCATTACTACAATATAAACAAAGTTCAATATTAGTATTTATAAAAAGACATTTTAATTATTAATACCCTTTGATGTCTCAAAGACAATTAATAATTAAAATCTAGAATCCAACGTTACATTCAAATAATGGTTAGGTGACCTTTATCCTATTATTTAAATTAACAAGGTAGTCAACTTTTGACAATTGCAATCCTTTGCAACTTCTAGTTTATGGGATTGGTTAAATGTCTTTATGTTTAGTCGGCATGTTTAATCCCATCAACACCATTGTACGCCATGCTTCGGTGACCCTATTCATATGGTTTCCAACTCAAGTCGTCCTAGTACACACACGTGTGAGTTTACACATATAGGTGGTTAGGTGACCTTTATGCCACAAATATGCTAAACCCACCTCAAACACACAAGTTCCCTAAATGGTGGTTAGGTGATCTTTATCCCACAAATAGTTCCCAAGTGATTTGGGTGTTGTATAAAATAATGGTGTTAAACTCGTTTAAAAGGGATTTTGTTTCCATTAATTATAGTTATGAAAACATTTTGTATCTTACATTTCCATGCATTCAAATGCGTGGTACACTAGTGAAACCAATTTCCAAGGTTCTTTTAATAAAACCCAATTTTATTGTAAAAACATTAGCCTTTAATAAAACCATTTTATTACCCATATTAATGTTTCCAAAAAAACCGTTTGAAGCTTGTTGTTGATTTGAAATTGTTTAATAGTGCATATTCAAATATCACATGAACAATAAATTAAATCAACCATACAAGAAACACATACAACAACAAGTTCATAACCACATCCAACTAATTTAACATCACTTGTTGACCAAAACAAGTGAGTTATTAGGTCCTTCCTAAGGGAGGTACACTTGTGTCGGTGAACTCCCACTTGATCCCGCATCCAAATGCTTCAAGTGTCCACTTTATATTGTGATTCTCCCATTCGATTTGAGCTTTCAAATGGACTTAAAATTCTGCACCAACCCCTTTGGGCCTTCAAATATGATTTTGGTTATTGGGCTTAATCCCATTAAAAGCTATGAAGCCCTTTGGGCCTAAAATTGGCCCAAACCGAAAAAACATTCTTGTTGCATTTTTCTTTACAAAATTATATATCCTATATATATTTTTTAGTAAAAGTGAAATGCAATTAATCTATTTATTTTACATACCAAATGAAAATAAATAAATTACATAGCCAATATGAAGAACAAATACATTTAATTATTACAACCCTTTGAATAATTAAATACAAATCACAACACAACCAAACACAAGGTCTTGGCTAGTTATGAACATCAAGATACATATCCAAATATGTAAGCAAAATCTGAGAGTTTTCCCCTTGAATCACTGATTTTCGGTTAATGTTAAAACAAACCGAATATCTTGATTCTTGTCAAAACAACTAAATCATACAAATGATTAAATTTTTCAAGATTACAATATGCATGTAAAGTAGAATCTTGAAAAACCAGGGAAAACATAGACCAGAATTCTAGGTCTGTTGGTGAATTAACAACAAGAAATCGAGATTTCAGTCCAGATGAAGCATGTATCCATATAACCGGCTCTTGATGCCATTGTAGGGGTTTTCACAAGTTTATCAGAGTCATTTTATCCTTATAAAATGAAAAACGCAGCGGAATATGAAAGAAATATTTGTTACAGTTAATATATATATAAACCAAAGTATATATATGTTAAAACCCGTAATGGATCGTTATATGAAAATTCATGCTTACAAACAACCATAGGGTGTTTAGAAATCTACCTCTCGAATAGGACAGAGGATGAAGATCTTTGATCGGCAGCTTCCAAATCAGAAAACCTCAAGCTTGTCTACCCCAAGCTTCCAACAAACACCAGGTTACTAGGATTTTCTGCACTTGGACCGAGTTCTGTTCATCGTTTTCCTCGACCAATCGAGAGAAAAAATACAGGAACACCGATCTGCACCTTTGTGTGTGTTGTAAGTTATCAGAGAGAGGGTTGATTGCAATCATATATTATACGTCTGATGAAACTAAATTTTAGAGAGAGAGAAAAGTGGGCGGGACCCATCCCTTTAACCCATCCCATTTCTCTAATATTCATCCCATTAGTATATGCGGATGAACAACCTCTAACCGCATTTGTAAATGTGGAAGAAGAAACTTCATCCGTATTTCCCAAATGTACATCTTTATTTGTAAATACGGATGAGTAGTTTCATCAGCATTTTCAAAAATGCCCATCTGCATTAGTAAATGCGGATGAAGAAATTCCTTCAGCATTTCCACAAATGCACATCCGCATTTGTAAATACAGATGGGGAACATTCATCCGCATTTTCTCAAAAACACATCTGCATTAGTAAATACGGATGAGTAACAAAGAAATGCATATAATTTATTCACAACACCAGCGCAAATATTTAGAAACCCAATTTATAAATACTTCAAGTGTAAATATTTATTTACATGATCATATCATAAAATAAATATTGTAGGTGTTTGTCTAGCTTGTTATTAGGTATGACCCAACTTGGATCATAACGTACTAGCCACATCAATTCAATATGTGTCTTGGGCAGATCGTTCCCAACATCGGAAGCATTCCTTTCTTCCAAGGCCATACTTGCTTCCGAAGACAGTTTTCCACCTATCTTCTTTTGGGTCACCTTGATGCTTCCGAAATAAAATGATTTTCCTTTCGAAGCTATTTTCTTCTTCTTCTCAGAAGTCTTTTTTCTTGTTTATTTGGATGGTACTCTTAGGATTGTAAATGCAATACTTAGCATAATGAGTTGTACCACCGCACATGATGCATTCCATAGGCTTCCTTCTGATAGTCTTGTCTTGAGGAGAAGGTTTGTGTTGATCATTTTCCATCTCCTTCTTCATTTTCTTGGATGATACAGCATACTTCTAAGGGTGAAGCTTGCCTTTGAAGTTGGATGGTCCAGCCTATGTAGCAATGATGGATAATGGCTCAGCCTTCTTCTCCTTACAAGGATGGCTTGGACTTGAACTAGGACTCCTGGTACTTGAGTCCTTGGTTAAGTCTTTATCCTTACTCACTTCAAACCCAGTAGAGATGAAAAATTGTTTTTGCCTGGGGTTGAAGGTGGCCTTGATCTCCTGCACTTTCTTTGATCTTCTTTTTGCAGCCCTCATCAAGTTCTTTCTTACAGAATAAGCCATCCTTGGTTTATTCTTCTCTTCAGGCATATAGTGACCCTTATTAGAATGAACCTCTTCACTCACTCTTGGTTCATCCTTCACTATATCCTCTTCATATTCATCTTCATGTTCCTCTTGGATAGGATCAATGGGAGGTAGCTCATCTTCACAATTTCCACACCTTGGTTCTCTAATTGATAGTAATGTGCGTGGAGGAGCTATTTCATTTGATCCAAGTCCCTACCAATTCTGATAACAAACTTTTACTTGCAAGGATGAAGATTTAATGTTCTTGAAGGTTTCCTCTTCATGAACACATTTTTCTGCCTTGGCTTTGCTAATCGTAAGCTCAGCCTGGCATTCATTACTTGGTAACAAGATCTTTAATCTAAGTCCTATAGTTTGTATGCTCATGTTTTAGACTAGAAATGGCTTCTTGAAGTCTTGACATCTTCACCTAAAAGCTCCAGTCAAAGCCTCCTTCTTCAACAGCAACTACAGCTTGCTGCTTTGGTTGGTGGGCTTCTCAGTTCTTAGAGCTGCCTCATTGTAGTTTGGCCCGGACTGTGTTGCCACCATTTGTCTTGGTGCCTTACACTCCCTAGCAAAGTGACCCATTTGGTTATAGTTGTAACATTTTACTTTGCTTTAGTCCAGTCCAAACTTTCCACTGGTCATATTGCTTGGAAACTTCCTCCCTATCCTCTTGTAAAACTTGTTGGCTCTGTGAGTGAGAAGAGCCATCTGCTGAACTATCTCCATGCACTCCAGATCAACTGGATGGATGCAGTCCAGGTATTTAAGGGTGAAAAGAAAGTTGCTAGAACTTTCATTTGAAGACACAAAGGCTTAAGAAGAGCTGGGCTCATGGAATAGGCTTCCTTGAGTATAGCTCTCCCTTGGTGTCTCTGGGAAGGTGATGAAATGACCCTTTGGTGAGTTGTCAAGGTAGCAAATGAGATGTGTTGTAGTAGTTCTACTATCCTATTCAATCACATGAAGGTCTAAACTCTTTTGGGTGTTGGATGGCAGTAATAGGATTTTTCATGTTCATCTCTATTTGGTAACCTTTCAGGATACCATACAGCTCAATGAGAGTAAGGGTAGTGAGGTTCTCACTTCTTTTGATGGCCATACAATAGTGGTCCATTCTCTGGAAAGAGAGAACATGAACTTCCTTACTATATCCCTATTCTCAAGTTTGACTCCAACATCCATTAGAGTATCTACAATCTCAACATACCTAAAGTATTGTTAAGTCGTAGTTTCACCTGTCTTGAAGGTGAATTTTTCAAACTGATGCTTTATAATGTCTTTCTTATTCTCCTTAGATTCCACAGATCCTTCATACATCAGCATCAGTACATCCTAAAGTCCTTTTGCAGTCTTGCACTTCTGATCAATATCTATTTTCTTCTAGTCTTCTTTAGAATAATCAGCCACTTCCTTGGGTATCATCCCACCTCCAGCAGTTACTGAAGTAGTACTTGGGATGTGAGGTCGAGAAACTACAGATCTCCATATCCTACTGTCTTGATACTTGATAAAGCCTTCCATCCTCATGCACCAAGTGTCAAAGTCATCAAGAGTGATCAGTGGAGACTTAGTCATTATGCCAGTTTCTATATCAGCTTTAGTGAGAGCTGCCATTTGAGCAAGTAAGTGTATGTAAAACTGAAGAGTGATTCAAGATGGTGATATCTTGCAATCAAGAGCCTGAGAAGTTATGATACCAATTGCAGGACCGATATGGCTGTTCAACAACAGTTTCACAGTTGGAGATAACACACTTACTAGATCAAATAGGGAACCAAGCAATAAAACAATGAGACAGAAAGTAAGAACACTTAAGAACACAAAGGTTAATTTCAAGGATGATGTATATTGCTCTCAAGTGTTTTACTAATGTTACAACGTTTAGTTTTAAGACTGATACAATGAGATACTTTATAGTACATCCTAGCCGGCCATACTTTGAAGGCTAGCTGGACACTAATCTAGACAACAAGATCAATGTAAAGTCAAAATGCAGATTGCCTTTTGACATGTGACTATGACCTACCATAGCTCACATCCTATTGTATTATAATAAGGATAAATGTATTAAAGTAGAAAGTTACAAATAAAAGATCATATTGTACAGTTGACAAAAGTAAAAAGGTAATCACCAACTTATATAAGTTGGTGAGTCTTCAAAGTGGCAGCGAAAAGGTGGTCTGCTTTTGTCAAAAGTGTGTCAATAGACACACGGCTTCTTAATCTTCAGAAGAGTTCAGTCTTCAAGCTTCGAAAGACTTTGTCTTAAATCTTCGAAAGACTTCACTTTTGCCTTCGGAAGATTTGACACTTAGTCAATTTTCATTGTACATTGTCAAATCTTCCAAAGTAACTTCCTTGTACTTCAAGCAGTGGTGAGAGATCTTTGGTAGCATCAGCCTCTAAGAAAACTCTTACATTAAGGTTCCCCAACCCAATTCTAATCATACCAAGGTCTATTTTTGGAGCTGAAAACACCTATGGATCCATCTTTTCATACCATAAATTCTTACAACATCTGATTTCAAGTGCACGACGACCATGAGAGGCTAAACCACTTGTGATCTTCTCCGGGTATAGGGTTTATGTTTATGATACGTTTTTAACATTATATTCTTAGTTTGGTTTGCAGTTTTGATTGGGGTGTTAAGCCATATAACTTGATTTATTGGTTGATTTCTTTAAACAATTCTGATTTGTTTTGAGTCTTAATCTATTTTTTATTAGTTTTTGGTTTCTTTACATTATGAATATTATGAGTGTTAGATTTTATTAGCAAATGAAAGTTCGTAG
Source organism: Flaveria sonorensis (assembly GCA_025506505.1). NCBI lineage: Eukaryota > Viridiplantae > Streptophyta > Magnoliopsida > Asterales > Asteraceae > Flaveria > Flaveria sonorensis. The sequence goes on along the minus strand of CM046440.1, from coordinate 40,127,524 downwards.
CTTATGAGTGGTTCATTTACAACTCGTTCTATCTCTATCACTAAAATCGATCAAATTAATATTATTATGTCTATGTGATTGTTTGCTAAGTGTAACTAATTTGGAACGGTGTTATATACTGAACCCAGAGTAGATTATTTTCTAAATCATTATTTTTCAAACCCTCTATCACTAAAATCGATCAAATTAATATAATTATGTCTATGTGATTGTTTGCTAAGTGTAACTAATTTGGAACTTGTGTTATATAAACCTGAAACCCAGAGTAGATTATTTTTCTAAATCATTATTTTTCAAACCCAATCGAGTTTGTTACTTTGCAATTTTGCTTTCTAAATCAATCGTGAAATTCAAAGTTGTTTTCTTAATTAATTTAAAATCATTGACTATAGTTACACTTTTCACATATTTCTCGTGGAGACAACCTTACTTATACGTACTAGTATAGGTGAGCTAAATGATAGTTTTAATTTGTTTTTCAGTAAACCAAGGCAATTTACATCATCTCCTTTGAAAAATCCTAGTGCCCTACCACCAGGCCACAATGAAGTGGTTAACAATAGTATATTGTTGCCAAAATAAAGCACCAAAAAAATCCATGGATGGGATTTGGACCCAACACTTGTTTTATACCTACTTGCTATTAAGTATGTGTAGTTAATGTAATTTAGTGATTCTCGACTCTTGGCATATCATGATGTATGCTACTTGTGTATATATTCATATCTTTGCATACGCTTGGGGTAAGCATTTCAATCAGTTTATCCATATATTCATGATTATACCAATCACAAACTTGCACCTCACAACATTGCATCTATATTTACGGGCTATTTTTCCCAATATAAGGTAGCGTTTGGTATGTAGGAATGAAGGGCGGAATGAAATGAATCATTGAGGGTGAATGAAAAAAGACATGTTTGGTTGGCAAAGGTAATGGAATGAACCATTACATAGTTGATTTCATTCCCTCGAATTCATTCCATCCACCCCCCTTCTTTTTTTTCATTAAATCCTTTCTTGTCACCAACAGCACCCACTCACCCAACACAACAATCACCACCGGCCACCTAGATCGTTCGTCACCGGCAACCACCACCACCACCATCGACCACCGGCCGCCGCCAAACACCGGCCACCGCCACCGCCAACCACCAGCACCCCCACCGCCTCCAACCACCGACCACCACTGCCGCCAAAAACCACCGCCACCTGGAACCACTACCGGCCACCTCCTCCAACTACCTACCACCACTGCCACCGAAAACCACCACCACTCGGAACCACCATCGCCGCCGACGCCGCCAACCACCGGCCACCGCCGACGCCGGGAACCGCCACCACTGGGAATCACCACCGGCCACCTCCGCCGCCGGAAACATCCATCGGCCACATCACCACCATAACTACTTTTACATTTTATTTTTTTGTTTTTTCATACGTAATAAAAAACACAAAATAATGATTCATTTCATTTCTAATGGGTAACCAAACAGGACTATGGTATGTAATGATTCATTTCATTCTCTCATCAATTCCATTTTCTCATTCATTCCATTTCTTCATCCATTCCATTACCCTATACCAAACAAACCCTAATGGTTATTAATGCCTTGAACCTTCAATGTAAAAGATAACATCACACATGCCTACATTGATGAATAAACCTTTCCATTTTCTGGTGTTGATTCTCAAATAGATCTATCATTACTGCAATTATACAGATTTTTGGGTGTCACATTTCAAACCACCACATATACTATTACATCACCAGCAAATAAAATATTCCTATGGACCCTCTTTAAACTTTTGTAGACAGTGGTGGACGCCTAGCTGCACCTCACTGCCCCTAGAAAGGTATGATGTTTTATAGTCGTCAACTATTTCCTTGTGTTCAAGCAACTTCTTACTTAACCAAGTACTACTACCTTGTTAACCTTATCAGTTTATCCCTTTTGTATCGGATATTAATTGAACATAAGACGTGGATCATATTTCATTCTTATATATTGTTTAACTATTCTATTTCTCATTTCCAATTTTTAAGTTGTCTAGCCATTTACTCTTAGTTTGAGCATGGCCATGCATTCAACACTAGCTCAAATCAAAGGGGGCGCTAGAATATCCAGCTCCCATTTTAGCAAGAGTATAGAATTTCTTTAACCATATACAACTCCCACTTAACCTCACATTTATTCTCAACCATTGACCTTATAACTGCCTTTTAAACCTTATAACTACCTTTGACGGAATAATGTTAGATAAGGTCAAAAAAAAATATTTAGTTAAAGCTGGTTAAAGTATGTGTATTGGGTCAAAGGATAGATAGATCATACCTTTTTTAAAAATTCTTATGAATTAGATCGATGAAGAACCTTTTGAAGTGAGTTACATCCTGATATCATTCATAAATGAATGTTAGTGAATATTGGTCATCAATCACTTGAGCTTTCATCTATATTAACCAACAAACTATTCAATATAGTCTTAATTCAGATTTATTCCCATGAATCTGATCAACTACGGACAATTAGAATACAATATTCAAGTATTCTTAAACGTATAAAATTCGAACACAGAAATATATGTTTATAAATTATTAACCACTAGTTTTTTCTAACCCGCGTGTTGCGCGGAGAATTTTACAATGATCTCAAATATCAAAAAGTGAATGCAACAACACGTTGTGGCGATATTATACGTTATATGATAACGTATAGACTAAGAATCTACCCGACTTATCTTTGGACTAAATTTACGTCGAACCGTAGAGTAACTCGAATTTTCACCATTGAACGAAAACGTGTTATACTTTACCCGACTCTTTTCCAAATAAAATTATGTCGAAGTAGTCCAACTCAAAACGTACATAAAAAACACGTGTAGCTGCTCCATATTTGGCGTGATAAAGTATAGATTACAATTCTCTCTACTGGTTTTTGAACTTAAATTATGTTGAAATGTAGAGTAATTCGGATTTATACCATCAAATAAAACGTTTATATATTACCCGACTCATTTCAGAGTTGCAGCCTGCTATCCGAACTGAGGACGGGTTTTTGGAGAATAGAATTTATGTCAAAACGTAGGAGAACGTCAAAACGAAGGCGATCGTCAAAATGTAGATCATCTTAAAACATATATATATATATATATATATATATATATATAGATATATATATATATATATATATATATATATATATATATATATATATATATATATATATAAAGATGCAAGGAAATGTTTTATACCCAACTCGTACTGGTACGTAAACCCAAAATTTTAAAAATCTGAAGTTTACCATTTTAATAAACAAATATATTGTAATTAGTATTTAATATTATTATTATTTTATTAATTTCATTATTGTAGAATCCTTCACCAAATATATATATATATATATATATATATATATATATATATATATATATATATATATATATATATATATATATAACGCGTGCCCGCGCCCGTTGCGGCGCATGCGTCTTGTTAAATGAATCAAGGGTACTTAGTAGTAATGGACATGCCTTAAGGCTCTGTTTGATTCACAGAATTCTTAGGAATTGGAAAATTTTCCATCAAAAATTCTGTTTGGATGGTCAAATTGGAAATTTTTCCCTCAATTATTGGAATTCCTTTCATTTACCCATGGAATGTTTAACAATTCAATAGAATGTTTTAAATTAAAATTCCAATTTCACTCAAAATTGACCAACAAATCACGTTATCAATTTTAACAAGATTCCAATTCTATTTTCAATTTCAATTCCTTTGCAAAATATTCTACGAACCAAACGGCCCCTAAGACTTTTAAATGAGCACGGTGTAGTTTGCAGGGTTGAGAATTATGATGTGGTCGTACTTAGAGAGGCGATCACATTGTTTTTAGTAAACATAGAATGTAGTTTTTATTTTATAAGCGAAAAGGGAATGTCTTTTGAGAAAATTTAAGGATATGGTTTAAGTTTTTAAAGATAAATCTATAAATTATTTCTAAACATGACATAATAATCTGATAGACTTCAGGTAATAATGCGGTAGGAAGATCATGGTTTGTCATAAGTCTTGCACAACTCGCTTATCTCGTTCATATGGGTTGTTCACTATTCGTCATCCCAAGCGTTTCTAGTAATTTCCTTGTGCCCATCATTTGTTACTTTCTTGGACGTGAAAAGGGTTCCCTGTTTTTCGTCCTCCTTCTTCACTGTGGTTACTTTCGGAGGAGGCGGCGCTAAGACAAAAAATGTTCAATTAGCAAGTATTAATGTCATGTCTAATGTGTCGTGTTGAGTGTATGTATGTGTGGATACATATGTACATGTATCTGTGTATATTGTATCCATATATATATATATAATATATATAATATATATATATATATATATGTATGTATGTATGTATGTATGTATATATATATATGTATGTATATATTATGTATGTATGTATATATATAGATATACATATATGTATATACATATAGTATATGTATATATATTATACATATATATATAATATTGTATATATATATATATATATATATATATATATATATATATCGTCTATTTATGGTTACAATCACAGTCGAATTTGGAATCCCATACCTGTATAACAAATAATATAATTAAAATAAGAGTAAATTTCACGTTTAATCCTTGCGGTTTCAATAAAATCTTACTAAAAGACTTTGTTTGCTTAAAATGAAATAATTGTCAAATTGCATTTATCCAAACATTTTGCATAAATGAAAGAACATTTTGGCCATTTATCATTTTCTTTTACTTGAGGTGTATACAGATAACCACACAAAATAATATGCAATTACTGGATCTAGTAAGCAGTTATAGTGGGTTAAATGTGAATTTTAATAGAACCACATTAAATCAATGCACAAAATAAGGTGGTTTTTGAGTTGGTGAGATTGAATCAAACTTTCAAATGGTTTATGATAGTTTGACTTCTAAAAAGAATGACTTTTGAAGTTCATATCTTTGAAAAGAATTGACTTTTCACTAAAATGAGAAACCAATACTAAAAAGTTAGGTTATATTCAAATACATGAAAATATTGATATGATAAACATTAACTAAAAACATCTACATCATAGAAGTGTGAAGTTGTAATGTGTTCGGTTTAGCCATCAGAGAAAAATCAAATGATAGTTTACATTGTCCCGATTCTTATGCTTTTTTATGCAATGTAAAAGAGTAAAAAATCAATAATAATATTGGATGTGGTTACCTCAACCAATAAGGATCAAACGACAGTGACCATCACATGTTCCTACTTCTCTTGTGATTGTTTTGACCAAACACTCCTTAACAAAAACCATGTTACCAATTTTTACAATACATGCTACATGGTGATTTATTGACTACTTACCTAAATTTAGTCTTCATCTCTAATATTAACACGAAAGTAAACAGATTTACTTCAAATACCACATAGTGTTCCTAAAGAGCATACATTTAGCTGGACTTGCAGCCCCAAAAAACGTGTTTATGCTCCAGTTGGTATGGGTGCTATACGTATTGTTTTGTTTCTGGCTCTTTTCCCGGGTCTGCATTGAGAAAATATATAAATATATAGATAAGTATACATAACTAAGCAATTTGATTAGGTTTCGGGTCAAAGGAATGCTGAAAAATATATATACGGGTCAAAACAGATTAGTTTAGAAAAAAGTTAAAATAACCAAAATTGTCACAATAGAATCACTAATCTTTATAGAATCTATCCAACCTGTAAACATTCTTATAAAAGCTCAAGCAATTATCCATGACTGAACATAAATCAAATAATAATAAAATAAGTACTTGCAAACACTTACCTCAGTCCTGACGTTTGATTTAGAGTCTCGACCATTTGATCTAAAACACAACCCAAACCATCTCATTCATTGAATCATCAATCGACTTCAATCATCCAAGAAGCAACCATGCATCATATAAAGAACAACCCTGCTACATCTCTATAGCAACGGGAAGACTTGAGGCTTCATTATCCTAATAACCATTATTCACTGCAATTCAATACCCATAAATCAAACAACCAAATAAATATCTTTTTCTTAATTTATTATGTCTTCTTCCGATGACCAACCTCCTTTCTTGCAATCAGAATTCAAATAAGTAATATGTTAAATAAAAAACACATTATGCCACATGGCATATATTAAGAGTTGTTTGGTTACGCCTAGAAACAAAACCCGCATACCATTTTGTACATTTATGCATACATTAAAAGATATGAATAATGACACAATGCCTTGTATGAATAAAATAAAAATATTGATGTGAATAGCTAAAACTAACCTTGACGCAAAAGGTTGTACAATATCATATGATCAACTACATTAAGCGGGAGGATATGAGTCATAAACAATTAAGCATTGTAGCTCAGCCACCATCCTCAAGAGCTGGCTTTGGTATTTTCGTAGACCATATAAGGCATACCCATGATAAATATGTGTTTGCTTTTTATTACAGAAATATGAGTATATGACACTTTATCACGCTATGTTGAATCAAAACAAACCTACTTCTTTGCTAATGAAATGTTGCAGCCTGGACACGAATAGTCAAAACTATAATCTCAAGACACCTATGGAATATGGAGTGCAGAGAAGGCATCTTTCAAAAACTAAAATGAAAAATAAATAATAAAATTCAAACAAAAATATTTAAAATGCATGATGAATGTGATTAAATGATAATACACCTGATAGAACTATAAACAAAATAAAATAATATGTTTAAATTTCTATAATAATCTAGAAAACATAAATGATTCGGTCGTACGATAACATACTTTTCTTGGTGGTGGACGATTGCTACAACAATTTATAGTAGATGTGTACATAAAGCATGAGACATCACGATTACAGTACTGTGAACAAAACCAAGCTAGGATAAGAGCTGATTTGTACCAAGGAATTATGGATTTTGTCCATGCTAGAGAAGTTCATCCAAATAGAGTCGGACAACGGATTGTCTTGCCAGCGTCTTTCATCAGAGGACCTCGTGATATGCGCCGTCGTTTTCTGGACGCCATGACTTTAGTTCAGATGACAGAAAACCTGATCTATTCCTTACGATGACGTGTAATCCTCACTGGCCTGAGATATATGACAATTTAATGGCCGGACAAAACGCACAAGATCGTCCTGATCTTGTGGCTAGAGTGTTTCGTGCTAGACTCGAGCATCTTAAAGAAGTTCTTTTCAAAAAACATATACTCGGTGAGGTTAAGGCTTACGTTTACGTCATCGAGTTTCAGAAGCGTGGTTTGCCACATGCATATTGATAAAGTAGTTATCAAGAACATGGTTCATGTCCTTGCGGGTTTACGAAAAAATAGTCCATGTATGCAAGGTGATGCACGGGTCTGTCGATTTCGTTATACTAGACAATTTAACGACAAACAACCCAAGGAGAAGATTCATATCCTATATACAGAAGAAGAAACAACAGAATAAATGTTGACGTACGAGGAACAACTCTTGAAAACATATGGGTTGTGCCGTATAAACTAAGACTTTTGATGATGTTCAACTGCCACATGAATGTCGAGGTCTGCTCAAGTATAAAGTCTGTTAAATATCTTTTCAAATATGTTTACAAGGGACATGACAAACAGGTTATTCACATCGATGAAGCCGAACCAGATGATGTTATTAATGGGATAAAAAGATACAGGGATGCACGTTATGTATCACCACAAGAGGCTATATGGCGTATTTTTTTCCTTCCCACTTTCTCACATCCATCCTGCAGTCTTGGCCTTACAACTTCATCTCCCTAATAAGCAAATGGTTAGATTTAGATAGGATGATATCATGTCTGAAATTGTTGATAGGGAAAGAGATAAGATAACCATGCTAACTGTGTTTTTTGAAACAAATAGATTGGATGTAACTGCAAGAAGGTATTTATATAAAGATTTCCCAAAACACTTTACATGGAATTCTACCACACGTCGTTGGAATCATCGTGTAGCTAGGCCACAGAGAGGTCGTATTGTTTCTGCAAATCCAGCTGAGGGGGAGAGGTACTACTTATGACTACTATTGTCAAATATCAAAGGACTTAATTCTTATGATGATCTTTGCACGGTTAACGTGTAAAACACGCAACATTCAGGAAAGCAACACTTGAGGTTGGGTTAATAGAAAATGATGACAGTTTATCACAATGTCTTGCAAAAGCATCATTATTTCAGTTTCCTAACCCTCTTAGAAGTTTATTCGCAACAATAATGATATTTTGCGAACCTGGTGAGATTCGTAGGCTTTGGAATGAACACTTCGATTCACTTTCTAAAGATTATTGGTTGCAATATCAAAGTGTTCAACGTGTTCAAGATATGGTTCATACAGACATTAGGGTGTTCTTACAATCCATGGGTAGGAATATAAGTGATTTTGATCTTCTAGACATAACAGATGAAACACCAAATCCTCATTGGTTGCAGCCACCTCAAGATATGAAACACCCACCTACATTCTCCCGCATGGTCTCTCCCACACTTGTTGCACACCTTCACCCCTACATCAATTGCAGGCACCTTACGACCCTCTAACTTCACCTTTTTGCTCGTGGGAATGAAACCACCACTACCAAAACATTTTCCACTATAGTTTCTCCCCTCTCCTTTCATCTTCCCTTATGGCCCTAATGACCCCAGTCACCACAGATGGTAGAATTATGTGCATGACTTGATGGACCCCTTCAACTATAGCCTCCTTCACTAAGGCCTTTAGATTAGCGCTCTCATCCCCACCTTCATGGTGATGAAGCTCGGGCTATCCTGGTCCTGTTTCGGTAGTCTTAGCCCTGTTCCTCGTGACACGCGGCCCAGCACCACGTCCACCATGACCTCCATCTCGTAAAACCTTCGAAGACCTTCCACCAGCCATCTCCTAAGTACTATAAGATCCAAACACCAACACGATCATTCAAGGCAATAACTCGGATTATGTCAAGTATAGTAAGTCCCTAATTATAGTGGCCAGTTATGATTAGCCACTTACTTTACTCTTCATTCCCCAAGCATTTCCTATCCTAACTACAATAGCATCTAAATCTACTAAAAGCACATAATTCAAATAGCACACGCACATAATACTGGTTAACTTTAAGAAAATTACCTGATGGCACGTAGCTACTTGGGCTGGCATCCCTCTATTTGGTCCTATTTTTAGTTTAAGTTTAGGTTTTAGAAATAATTTACCTAATTCTCTTCAACTTTGGCTCTGATACCAACTTGTAAGGCCCTGATTCCGGGAAACCCCACAACTGGATACATTGAAGTAAGAAATCATGGCAGCGGAATAGTTAAACAAAAACCATTTCATGCATTAATAATAACTTTTGCCAAGAAATACATCATTGTTACGAGTTTCAAAAGAATATTTAGTTGTATTACAAGACAAAAATATCATTTCTGCATAACATGGATGCCAGTCTTTATTTGCCAAGTAGCTTTAATCTCGTGCCATCCCCAGCAACATCATTACCTGCCAACTGATATGCATATAAAAAGTCAGTATTGCTGAGTGACTTTTAGTTTTGATATATAGAAAATATCCATTTTGGAAGCTTCACTTGGTGATCATCCATCATTGTACATAATCATTCATTAAGAAATTCATTATCTTTCTTTCTTTCATTATCTTTCTCTTTCATTAACTAGGATTGCACAAAGCAAGAGCCTACATTGTTGGTTGGCAAAAAATTCCAAACCCCTGCCAGTACACGTTTATCATGGTAGCTAACCCCTGACAGTTGGCCCACACTGCTAGGCACGAAGCCTGCTCATGAATACGGGTCCTATTCATTCATTGGTCAATCACAAGGATTAGACCCCAGATGTGCATCCTGAAACAGCCACACGTCAGTTGAGCTAACAACAATAAGGTCGTGCGTCTCCATTCATTGTGCTTGCAAGGCTTTTCATTTATCATAAGGGCCCGGGTGTAACATTCATTAGGTTATACTGTCTTTCTTTTATTCCTTTGTGACCATTGATTATGCATAATACTTTTAAGTTATCCGGTCATTAGAATCACATAACATGAAATATTATTTATTCATAATAGCACATATAAAAGAATCAAACATTAGAACATTAAACAAGCATAATCTTTCCTTATACATAAGTACTTATCACTTAAATTCTATTCCCAAATTTCAGAATAAATCTAAGTGTTAACAGCATATGAATAAGGTATACAGCGATGACTTAAGTAATAAGTTCCCACAGCGGACAGCCAAAGTCCATAGCGGATGGCTAAAGCTCCACAGCGCATGAATAAGACACTAAGTGTGTCCACAACGGATGACTAAGGTTCATAACGAATGAATTAGACATTACAAGTGCCCAAAGCGGACAACCATAATCCACAGCGGATAGTCTAAAGTATTTAAGGGATCCACAGTGGACGACTAATGTCCACAGCGGACATGCATGCATACTTAAGTGTCTACAACGGACATGTATGCATACTTAAGTGTTTACAGCGGACAATCTAAATGCTTAAAGTGTTCACAACAGAAATTCTAACAATGTTCAAGTGTCCACAACGGACAGTTAATGTCATAGCGGACAACATATTCAACACTTACGATCCAACTTATGCAGTTTCTTGTTCCATGCACCATCTAAGTGTATTCTTAGCATAGATCTACCAGTTACACACTTAGTACACTCATTTATCATCACAGAATCATGGAAACACATGCAATATTCGTATAAAGTAATCATTTTCATGAAAAACATAATTTTTGTTTAAGATATCTTTGTAATACAGATATCAGCCCCAAATAAGTAGAAAACAAGTAAAAGAGGGGATCTAGAACTCACCTTAAACAGCCTTCAAGCAAAACACCACAAACCCAAGAGCAAACCTGGAGTTCTAACACCTAAACACACGTAAAGAAGCAACTAAACACATAGAAATCGGTACAGAAGCTTGAACCCGACTGAAACCAAGAAGAAAACACCTTAAAAGCTTACCTTTTGAAGATTTTCTCTACTTTCTCACTCTAGAACCGGTGGGAGTCTTTTTTCTCTCTCTAACCGAAGGTTGAGTGCATGGGAGAGAGGTTATAGGCGGCCTTACTTTCTTTTTAAACCCCATTATGGGCTGGTTTGGCCGTTGAACACTTTTAACCCTTGCTTTTTGAAATAAAATCCTATTTGCTCCCTTACTTTTCTTTTATTTTATTTTTTTGAAATTTTCGGGTGTTACAAGTCCACCCCCCTTATATAGGTTTCGTCCCCGAAACCTGTCACCCTTTAAAGAGATCTGGGTAGTGCCGTCTCATTTCTTCCTACGACTCCCATTTGGCCTTTGATCCCTTGCGATGCTTCCATTGCACCTTTACTTGACTAATCACTTTATTCCTTAACTGTTTCTCCTTCTAGTCCTAAATGGCCATTGGTTGCTCCACATAATTCAACCTTGCACCAACCTTGATGTCTCCAAGTAGCACGATTACGTCGTCATCTGCCAAACACTTTCTCAGATGAGACACGTGAAATGTCGGATGTATTCCACTTAGCTCATCCGGTAGCTCTGACTTATAAGCCACCTCACAAACTCTGGCCATTTTGAATGGCCCGATGTACCTTGGGCTCAATTTCCCTTTCTTTCAAAACCTGATAATCCCTTTGTAGGAACCTTTGAAGTTAAGAGGATGATGCAACCAAAGGATACCAAAACAACCAAGTCTTCCAACATGCACTTCGAAACAAAGGTGAACTAGCTTCGGAAGTTTTACACACTCAAGAAAACTGCTAAGTGTAAAATCTTCCGAAGAAAGTTCAGAAGAAACCGTTGCTGAAGCTTTACACTTAACTTGGAAAATATTCTAAGTGTAAAGTCTTCCAAAGCCAAAGACTCAACTCTTCCCAAGGTAAAAGATGAAGTCTTCCCAAGCTCTGAAGACAAAGGCTTTCAAAGCTGTTTAAAGACAAGACAAATTTTCTTCTGAAGAGAGAGAAAATATACCTTTTCCATCAACTTTATCATAAAGCAACCTACTTTCCGCTGCATGCTCTGGTAATTCACCTGCTATCACTAGTTGGTGAAACTTCCATACTTTATGATAAAGTAGATAAGGTCTTCGCCTGCAAGTTTCTATTTTTGTTCCTTCTTGGCTTTTTGTAATAGGAAAGTCAGTGAGCTATGGCATGTCATAGTCACTAGTTAAAAGGCAATCTGCCTTTTGACTTTAGGCTGATCTTGTTGTCTAGATTAGTCACTTCCAACTGTCTTTTTGCATATTGATGGTTGTAGGATGTAGTATAAGTAGTCTCCGCTTCTTGTATTCAAACATACTTGTACAACACTTGTAATAGAACTAGAGAAGCAATATACAACTTCCTTGAAAATTTATCTTGTGTTCTTGTTCTTGTTTTTACTTGTGTTTGTCTTGTATCTTTAGTAAAAGTTCACAGTTTCCTTTTTGAATTGTTAAGTGATCTTAAGATCCTCCTAAGTGTGTTAACTAAGTACAAGCTTAAGTACCCTTTAACGGTCATGTATTTGGTACCAGAGCATTCCAGGCTCTTGATTGTAAGATCTCACCATCTTCAAATCCTCTTAGTTACCACATCACTTAACTCTTTAAATGGCAGCTATCTCCAAAGCTGATATGGAAACTGGAACTATGAAAAAGTTCCCACTGATCACTCCTGACGATTTTGACATTTAGTATCAAAGAATGGAAGGCTTTACAAGTCTTAAGATTCCAGGATGTGGGAGTCTGTTGTCAATGGACCTCATGTACCATGCACCTCTTCAGCTGCTGGTGGTGGTGGCATGATACCAAAGGAGAGGACTGACTTTTCTGATGAAGACTGGAAAAGAATTGATGTTGATCAGAAAGCCATGACCGCCCTCCAAACTGCTCTTCCAAACTCCATCTACAAAGGTTTCAAGAAGTGCAAGACCGCTAAACAGCTATGGGATGCACTGAAACTGATGTATGAGGGTTCAAATGAAGCCAAGGAGAACAAGAAGGATCTCTTGAAGCAGCAGTTTGAAAACTTCACCTTTAAAACAGGTGAGACCATGACTCAACAATACTTCAGGTATGTTGAGATTGTGGATACTCTGGCTGATGTTGGGGTAACTATTAAGAACAGGGATATTGTAAGGAAGTTCATGTCTTCTCTTCCCAGACAATGGACATACTACTGTGTGGTCATTAAGAGGACTGAAAACCTCAAGACCCTTACTCTCACTGAGTTGTATGGGATACTCAGTGGATACCAGATGGAGATGAACATGCAAAATTCATCTGGTAACTCCAACATTCACCAGAGTTCAGCCCTTCATGTGGTTGAAAGGGATAGCAGAGAACCACAACATCATCTCATCTGCTACCTTGAAACCTCACAAAAGGTTCCTTTCATCACCTTCCCAGAGACACCCAGAGAGAGCTACATCCAAGGAAGTCCCTTCTAAGAGACAAGTTCTTCTCAAGCTTTTGTCTCTACTAATAAAAGTTCAGGCAACTTTCTTTTCACTCTTGAAGACCTGGACTGTATCCATCCAGATGATCTGGAGTACATGGAGATAGTCCAGCACATGGCTATTCTTACTCACAGGGCCCAAAAGTTCTACAAGAGGACTGGGAGAAGGTTTCCTAACAATGCTGCCAGTGGCAAGTTTAGGCTGGACAAGAGCAAAGTCAAGTGTTACAACTGTAACCAGATGGGACTCTTTGCTAGAGAATGCAATGCACCTAAGTCAAATGGTGGCTAAGCTTCATCCAGGCCGAACTACACTGAAGGAGGACACCAGAATGAGAAGCCAAGACAGCAAGCTGCAGTTGCTATTGAAGAAGAAGGCTTTGACTGGAGCTTTCAAGCTAAAGATGCATCTCCAAACCAAGCACTCATGGCTGATCATGATGAAGCCATGGTACTTGAACATCTTTGCTCTCCTGAATGTATTGCTAAAGTAAATAGATACAGGTCCTACAACTTGGAAATGAGATCTGACATTGAGTCTTTAAATATTTTAAAAGCTGATTTTAAAAGAGCTAAAAATGACTATAAACTTAAGATAGAAGATCTAGAGAAAACAGTTTCAACTCTTAACATGAGCAAACAAACTACAGGACTCAAATTAAGGATCTCATTACCAAGTTGACTGAATCCCAGGCTGAGCTTGTGATCAGCAAAGCCAGGGCAGAAAAATGTGTTCTTGAAGAAGAGACCTTCAAGAACATGATATCCTCATCTCTGCATGCAAAAGTGTGTTATCATAATAAGCAGGGACTGGGATCTAGTGAGATAGCTCCTCCACACACTCTACTATCAGTCAGATCTCCTAGGTGTGGAACTGGTCAAGATGAGCTGCCATCCATAGACCCCAGTGATGAAGAGGATGAAGAGGAGAGGTGAGGGATGACTCTGAGGTGAGTGAAGAGAGTCAATCCAAAAGGGTCACCATTCTCCTAAGGAGGAAAAAGAAGCTGGTTTGAGCAAAACCAGGAGAAAGAACTTGATCAGAAGAGCAAAGAGAAGATCCAAAAAAGCTCAAGAGATCAAGACCACCTTTGATCCCAAATAGAAACAAGTATTTATCTCTGCAGGGTTCAAGGTGATGAAAGCTAAAGATCCTGTTAAGAATTCTAGTACCAAGAGTTCTACTTCAGCTTCAACTCACTCCAGCAACAACAAGAAGACTGATCAGCTGTGTGTCACTGCTGCACAGCCTGAACCATCCATTTCAAAGAGCAAGCTTCACCCTAAGAAGCCTGTTGCATCATCTGAAAAGGTGGAGAAAGAAAAGGAAAGTGTTCAAGCTCAGTCTTCTTTGGGAAAGAAGACTCTCAGAAGGAAAGATTTGAATTGTGTTATGTGTGGTAGTACTTCACATCTGGCTAAGGATTGTCAATACAATCCCAAGAGTACTATCCATATGATCAAGAAGAAAACTTCTGAGAAGAAGAAGAAACAAACTGCTTCGGAAGGAAAATCTGTTTCCCTTAAAAGCTCCAAAATGAAGAAAAAGGCAAATGAAAAGTTGCCTTTGGAAGGAAAGTTGGTCTCGGAAGAAAGGAATGCTTCCGAAGCACTGAAGGTTGCTGCAGTGAAGGCAAGATCTTCCAAAGGTCCAGTCACCAAATCTTCCAAAGTTACCAAAACTTCTAAAGCTTTGAAGGTCAAGCCCAATCTTCCAAAGGTGGTGTGGAAGATGAAGGAAGACCATGTGGCTGAAAGCTCATCATCAGAAACAGCAAATTATCCTCAAAGCCTGAGCATAGGATCCATTACTGTTTCATTGCCTTCAACTCATTTTAACAAGCCCAAGACCAATGAGGCTTGGGTTTCCAAATGTAACTAAATCATCTCTTTTGTGCAGGGATAACTAAAGACCAACAGAAATATCTGGATCATTGATAGTGGCTGCTCCAGGCACATGACTGGCAATGAGCCCTTACTTCAAAACTTTGAAAGAATTGATAGAGGACCAGTTGCTTTTGGAGGAGATGCAGTAGGTTACATCACTGGCAGGGGCATGGTCTCAAATGGTAAGCTCAGCATTGAGAAGGTAATTTTGTCAAGGAGCTTGGATACAATCTTTTGAGTGTGTCCTAATTTTGTGACCAAAAACATCACATGCTATTTATTGAGCATGAGTGCATTGTTCTCAAGCCCGGGGTTGACATTCCTCAAGGGCATATTTTGCTCAGAGCCCCCAGGAAAGGGAACATGTACAAGATGGACTTGCAGGAAATATCTCCCTTTGGAGAGATTTCTTGCTTTCTATCTAAAGAAAATAGTGATGAGTCTTTCCTTTGGCATAAAAGAATGTGCCATGTAAACTTTAAGAACATGAATAAACTGATTAAGAATAATTTGGTAACTGGAATGCCAAAGAAAGAGTTTACAAGTGATGACCACTGTGTTGCATGCCTGAAGGGGAAGCAACACAAAGTGTCTCACAAGCTAAAGGAAATGAACTCTATCACTACTCCCCTACACTTGTTACATATGGATCTATTTGGCCCCACCAGTGTAATGAGTTTAGGAAGGACCTCATACTGTTTGGTGATCACAGATGATTTCACAAGATTCACTTGGGTGTTTTTCCTTAGAACTAAGGATGAAACTCCTGAAATCTTAAAGAATTTCATTCTGAAAATTAAGAATCAATCTGACCACAAGGTCAAAATCATAATATGTGATCAAGGAACCGAATTCAAAAACCAAATCCTTGATACATTTTGTGATGAAAATGGTATTTCAAGACAATACAGTGCTCCCAGGACTCTTTAGCAAAATGGTGTTGCTGAGAGGAGAAACATGACACTTATTGAAGCTGCAAGAACCATGTTGTCTGACTCTAAACTGCCGATCACCTTCTGGGCAGAGGCTGTCAACACTGCCTGCTATGTGCATAACAGAGTTTTGGTAGTTAAGACACATGGTAAGACTCCTTATGAACTATGGCACAAAAGGAGACCATTCATTGGTTTCCTCAGAACATTTGGATGTCCCTGCACCATCTTGAATACCAAAGATCAAATAGCCAAGTTTGTTGAGAAATCAGATGATGGACACTTTGTTGGGTACTCTTCTCAAGCTAAGGCTTATATAGTATACAATCTCAGAACTAGAATCATTAAGGAGTCAGCCAATGTGACTTTCAATGAACACACACCCTGTGTAAAAGGTTCTGGTTCAGATTGGCTATTTGATCTTGACTTAGTTACCAACTGTTTTAGCAAATCTTGTGAGAATGTTTCAGGATCTACAGATAACAGGTCAACAGAAGATCCTGATCCAAGATTTGAGCTGAGAAGACCAAACAAGAAGACTACTTCAGCTCCAATGGTGACTAACCCTGCAATTGAAGGTCCCATTAGTACTAGCATGACAAATACTACTGATTCAAATGAATTGCCTTCAAATTCCAACTTAGAGGCTCAGAATTCAGGAGAAGGAACTTCAAATGCAAGAGGAGGAACTGGAGGTGGTGACAGTGATCAAGAATTTCTTGATGCTGATAACCACTCCATTGAAGACAACATGAATGATGTCACAAATCATTGGATCAAGTTTCTCTTGATAGGTGTGCTGATGTGGTGGGAGACACCATATTGCCAGATCAGAATTTATCAATTTTAGATCTGTCTAACCAACTTGCTGTGATCCCTCAACTTCAGATCCATAAGTCACATCCCACCACAAACATCATTGGAAATGTTGACTTAGGGGTAAGAACAAGAGGACAAGCTCATGACAGCCATGTTTGTCTACATTCTTGTTTCTTATCCCAGATAGAGCCGAAGAAGGTTGATGAGGCTTTGAAGGATGGAAGCTGGATTGAAGCTAGGCAAGATGAGCTGCTTCAAATTAGAAGACAGAAAGTTTGGAACTTATGCTCTTTTCCTCAAGGGAAGTCTGTTATAGGTACCAAATGGGTATTCAGGAACAAGAAGGATGATAGAGGAATTATCATCAAGAACAAGGCTAGACTGGTTGTCCAAGGATACACCCAAGAAGAAGGGATTGATTACACTGATGTATTTGCTCCGGTTGCAAGACTTGAAGCTGTAAGAATATTTCTGGCTTATGCTGCATCCAAGGATTTCAAGGTCTACTAGCTTGATGTGAAGTGTGCCTTTCTTTATGGGGTGATTGATGAAGAAGTTTATATTAAACAACCACCTAGCTTTGCAGACCCAGATCATCCGGATTATGTCTGCAAGCTTGATAAAGCCCTTTATGGCTGCATCAAGCTCCAAGAAAGTGGTATGAGACACTATCAACATATCTCTGTCAACATGAATTCAAAAGAGGTACTATTGATGGGACTCTCTTCATCAAAGAAACAAGAAATGACACATTGCTAGTTCAGATATATGTAGATGACATCATTTTTGGTTCAACTAATCCAAAGCTCTGCAAAGACTTTGAGATGCTGATGAAGAATAGATTTGAAATGAGTGTCATGGGGGAACTCAATTCTTTCTAGGAATTCAAGTGAAGCAGGTTGAAGATGGCATCTTCATCAGTCAGTCAAACTATGTACCGGATATACTTACAAGATTCAAGATGACTGACTGTAAGGTTGCAAAGACACCCATAGCCAGAAACCACTCCTTTGGTCCTGATCTTAAGGGGGAGTGTGTTGATGAACATCTCTACCGGGCTATGATTGGGTCACTTATGTATCTTACTGCGAGCAGGCCTGATATCATGTTTGCCACATGCATATGTGCAAGATATCAAGCCAACCCCAAGATGTCACACCTAATCACTGTCAAAAGGATTCTTAGATATCTCAAAGGTGCTCCAAATCTAGGCCTTTGGTATCCAAAGAATTTAGACTTTAATCTGTATGCTTATACAGATAGTGATTATGGTGGCTGCAACATGACTGCAAAATCCACATCTGGGGGGTGTCAGTTCCTGGGTGGAAGGATAGTCTCTTGGCAATGCAAGAAGCAATCCTGTGTGTCTGCATCAACTGCTGAAGCTGAATACATTGCTGCTGCCAGCTGCTGTGCTCAAGTGCTTTGGATTCAGAATCTGACTATGGGTTCAATTTCAAAGAGACTCCCATCCACATAGACAACGACAGTGCCATCTCTATTACAGAGAATCCTGTGCAGCACTCAAGGACCAAACACATCAATATCAGGTATCATCTGATTAGAGATAACTTTGAAAAGGGTTTGATAAAACTAATCAAAGTTTACACAAATAAACAATATGCTGATCTTTTCACAAAAGCTTTTGATGAACAGAGATTTAAATATCTTGTATCAGCTATTGGAATGATTAACTTTGAATAGATTTTTCTTAATAACTTAATCAACATTATTTCTTAAAACTGTGTGTCCTAGGTTGTCTATTAGATTACCTCATAAGCCAGTTCTCTTTGGAAGAAAACAAAACTTTTAAAATGATATATCTTAGAATGATGAAAATTTACCTTTGGAAGAAGAAAAAGTTGCCCTTTAAAAAAATTTATGTCTTTAAATCGTTTAAATAGCTTATCTGAGATTTACCTTCGGAAGAAATTCTTGAAGTAACTTCCGAAGCTTAAATTTTGGTATAAGTACTTAAGTGCATTTTAGGAACAAATTTCTTCCGAAAGC
The DNA here is from genome assembly GCA_025506505.1 of Flaveria sonorensis. Classification (NCBI taxonomy): domain Eukaryota; kingdom Viridiplantae; phylum Streptophyta; class Magnoliopsida; order Asterales; family Asteraceae; genus Flaveria; species Flaveria sonorensis. The sequence continues at coordinate 40,108,390 of CM046440.1, read as the reverse complement.
AATTTAGTCTCCGAAGACTCATTTACTTCTTCCGAAGCCAAAATTTTCAAAACTCTTTGAAATATCTTCCGAAGCAAAAATTGCCTTTGGAAGCTTTGATTGCAAAGCTTTCGAAACCGAAATTGCCTTCGAAAGCTTTTACTACTTCCAAGAAAACTAACTTTTTGGGCGCCTTTTTCAGAAGTAGGACCCACTTTCGGATTTCAAAGTTTATCTTTTTGTCATAACTTTATCTCAAATCCACAACATATATCTTTCCAAACGGTTCTATTTCATCTCACTTCTCTCATTGTTCCTTAACCTAAAATTACCCCTAAATTTCATCTTCTTCTTCCTTCCTTCACTACAAAGCTTCTTTAAATGGCAAATCTTGATCATCGTAACGACCTGGATTTCACCATGCACCTACACAGGCAACATAATCAAGTTTCCCTGTTAAACTCTGAGAAGGATCCAAGCTTCTCAGATGTGTGTAGGTATCTTTCTTTGTCTCACTACTTCACCTCCCTTACAATCGATCCTCCTCTCTATGAGGATCATTTGCTTGAGTTCTGGTGGACCTGTCAAGAGGTCACCATGGACGGGGAGAAGGCGCTGTCTACCACAGTGCAGGGGAGGACGGTTTTCATCACTTCAGCCATTATAAACACCTATTTGCAGCTAGATGATGAAGCAGGTGAGCTATCCTTTCCAAAAGCTGCTGTCAACCAATCCTTTGCATAGATGGGCTACAAAGGTGACTTTTCGGTCAAGACCTTCAGGAAGGGGAAGGTCTCATTCCAATGGAAATACCTCCTCCATGTCGTCATCCACAGTAGCTGGTGATGGTGCTCATAACCTCTCTCTGGCCAGAGCTTGACTACTGAATCAAGCAATGATGGCCAAAGCTCTCCTCAAGCTGAGTCATCAAGATCTACAATTGACAAAGGCAAAAGGAAGATGACTCCTGAAGAGATTGAAGAAGAAAAGAGAGAGAGGAAGAGGAAGCTGAGGGGAGAGAGTTCAAGTGGTTCCCTAGGATTCATGCAAGCTGCAATTCTAGCTACCCGTGTACCAAACACTCAAGAAGATGAATTAAGGGCAGCCAGGCTAAACTATCTGGGGACTAGGAACCTCAACATAGATGAACTCATCTCTCTCCCCTTACAGGAGTTAAATTAACTGGCTGACATTGAATTGTCAAAGGAGAGGAAGAAAGCAGAGGATATAGCCTTGACTCTCAAACACAAGGAAGAAATGAGGAGAAAAAGGCTTTACAAGAACATTCCTGTCCTCTCCCCAGTTCAAGAAATTCCAGAGTCAGAGACTGTGGCTGCTGAACAACCTCAGGTAGTTGATGAAGAAGAAAGATTAAAAATGATCAACTACCTGAGTGCCACAAGTCTCTATCAGACACCTGCACTCCTTCCCTTGCCTTATGATTATATATTATTTGAATACAATAACCAGCTGGAAGAACAAGCCAAAAAGGAAAGGCAAGCTACAAGGAAGAGACAAAGGGAAGAAGTTGCAAAATCAAGAGCCATCATCCAGAAAAGTCAAAAAAAGTCTGCAGATAGGCAGAGGATGATGAGCTTCTTGAAGCTGTATGGGTTTTCCAGAAGGAGGCTTGGTCCCATGTTTCTATCCATAATGGATGAGCACATAAGGGTGATCAAGCAGAAGATAAAAAGGGGAGAGCTTATGGACCTTCATTCATCATCAAGTCAAGCTCAACCTGAAGTTGAGGTAAAGGTTGAACCTACAAAGACAACACCACCTGCACCTGAAGCTGCACAACAGCCAACTTCATCTTCTAACCCATAACAGGGTTCTCCTCCCTCTCCTTCTGAAACTGGGAGAGAGGAGATCCCAACTGAGAGGGAATCCACTGAAGAACTTGGTACTAAAGACCAACCCTCTCAGTTAAAATCATCAGGGAGGAGAAAAAGGATGGCTAGAAGAAGATCATCTTCAATGAAGAAAAGAAGAAAGGTATCCTCCTCCCAACCTCAGGATGAGTTAGAACATCTTAAGGAAGTGCATGAGGAGGACTCTCAACCAACTCCTATCATAGTAGAGCCTCTCTCTGTTAGAAGACAAATTCTATCCTAGACATTTTCTGAAGATCCAGACAGATGGTATGTCACTAAGATCAGGAAGAACAACATGTCTACTTCATAAGTGACATGCTTGAACTCCCTCTGCATGATCTCTATGACATGAGAAGGTACTTCATGAGTCTGAAGAATTCAGATCTGCTGATGAAGGGAGGAAAGGAATTCTAAAGATCCTCATGTGGACTATCCCAGTCTAAAGAACCTCTCTGTTTTGGTAGCATCAGCCTAGAGGGAGTTTGTAGGAACCTCTAAAGTTAAGAGGCTGATGCAATCGAAGGATACCAAAACAACCAAGTCTTCCAACATGCACTTCGGAACAAAGGTGAACTAGCTTCGGATGTTTTACACACTCAAGAAAAATGCTAAGTGTAAAATCTTCCAAAGACAAAGTTAAGAAGAAACTGTTGCGGAAGCTGTCACTTAACTTGGAAAATATTCTAAGTGTAAAGTCTTCTGAAGCCAAAGACTCAACTCTTTCGAAGGTAAAAGATGAAGTCTTCCGAAGCTCTCAAGACAAAGTCTTCTGAAGCTGTTTAAAGACAAGACTGATTTTCTTCTGAAGAGAGAGAAAAGATACATTTTCCATCAACTTTATCATAAAGCAACCTACTTTCCGTTGCATGCTCTAGTAGTTCACCTGCTATCACTAGTTGGTGAAACTTCCATACTTTATGATAAAGTAGATAAGGTCTTCACCTGCAAGTTTCTACTTTTGTTTCTTCTTGGCTTTTTGTAATAGGAAAGTTAGTGAGCTATGGCATGTCATAGTCACTAGTCAAAAGGCAATCTGCCTTTTGACTTTAGGCTGATCTTGTTGTCTAGATTAGTCACTTTCAACTGCCTTTTTGCATATTGACGGTTGTAGGATGTAGTATAAGGAGTCTCCGGTTCTTGTATTCAAACATACTTGTACAACACTTGTAATAGAACTAGAGAAGCAATATACAACTTCCTTGAAAATTTATCTTATGTTCTTGTTCTTGTTTTTACTTGTGTTTGTCTTGTATCTTCAGTAAAAGTTCACAGTTCCCTATTTGAATTGTTAAGTGATCTTAAGATCCTCCTAAGTGTGTTAACTAAGTGCAAGCTTAAGTACCCTTTAACGGTCCTGCACCCTTTCCAAGAGACACTTTCAACATCACCTTATATCCTACTTGGAACTCAATTGGCCTCCTTCTCTTATCAGCGCAGGACTTCTGTCGATCCTTTGCTGCTTTCCTAAAGGCCTTGATCTTTTCCAACTTTTCCGACATGGCCTCGATGATCTCGATACTTCCCAACTCCTTCTGCCCGATATCACCCAAACACACCAGAGGTTCTGCATTGTCTCCCATACAACATTTTGAATGGTTGCATGCCTATACTGGCATGATAACTATTGTTGTAGGAGAACTCTGCCAACGGTAGGTGTTCATCCCAACTTCCACCAAAATCAATAATGCATGCCCGGAGCATGTCCTCCAAGGTCTGAATGGTCAATTCTGATTGACCGTCTGTTTGAGGGTGGTAAGTTGTGCTAATGTGTAATCTCGTCCCCACTGCATCATGGAATTTCTTCTAGAACTTGGATGTGAACTGAGTGTCCCTATCAGAAACAATGGACACCGCCATGCCAAACAAATTCAAACAAATTGATCATCCGCTTGAATCCTTATTTTGCTAGCATCTTTTGGACCTGTTTACTAGTACTAATCTTTGGATTCATAGAACCTTGAGATATTTCTTTGGTTTTTGAGTTTCTTGAATTTTTCCGTGAGATTTTTTAGTTTTATCAGTTCTAACAATTTGTTAGAACTTTCACCACAATAAAATTGAATCTTGAAAAGACAAGAAATACTAAGAACGTGTTATATAACCTCATTAAAATGGTAATTTATAACATGATTAACTTAGAGACACATGATTATCTTAACCATGGCTTAAAAGAAATTCTCCAACTAAATGCTCATAAAATAGGGAAGAAAAAAAGAGTAACTGCATACCTTTAAAAAATTTAATATTTTTTCATAGATTCTATAGGTTCAATTCTTTCATAACTAATGCTAGTGTTTGTAATGTGAAATTTAAGAACTATGAGGAAGTGACAACTTAGAGTTTAGTAAATACTCTATAAACCTTGTTTGGAGCATGTGACACCATAAATCACCACCTCTACATGGATCATCTCCAACCCATGCATTGCAAGACCCCGTTCCTTGAGACCTCACAGTTGGACCATCACAGCATTTTTCATATAAAATAAATACATTTCATAAAAATATCGCAGCGGATTAAGTTATCCAAAAACCATTCATGCATTATTACTTGATGTTGCTAAATAATACATCATTGTATTTTAACAGTTACAAAAGAATCATCCAGTTGTATTACAAAACAACAATATCATTAAACACGAATGGATGCCAGTCTTCGCCCGCCAAGTAGCCTTACCCGCGTGCCATCCCCAGCAACAAGTTACCTTCCAACTGAAAATGCATAAAAGTTAGCGTTGCTGAGTGAGTTCTAGTTTTAAAATTAAAGTCCCTTGTATATATATAAAAATATCATTTTTCTTAAAATACTCCCTTTTCATAAAATCCATTACTTCCGTACGTGTTCACGCATCATGCATACAACAAGATAATATTCATTATCATCTTTCATCATTTTCCCATTTATTTCATACTTTCACCATTATCTTTCACTTTCTTCCGAACCAATGTGCAATACCCCGAACATTGTGCACGAAGCTGGTACTGGGCCTAGGGCCTATAAATAGACCCCCAACATTGTGCATTAAGCTGACTCCAGTACCTGGGGCAAGCAACAAGGGTCCCATCAATCTCTAGGATTGACCCTGTGTGCATCCTTCGGGTTAGCTAAACCGCACACAGTTGAGCTGACAACCCAGTGGCTGTGAACCTCCTTTCATTTGCTTGTAAGACTTTCATTCATTTGTTTTGTTCCACTTTTCATTATCATTAATCTTTCACTTCTTTTATGATAATACTTTACATATACGAGCATAAACACACCACGTAAAGTCACGTAATAATATGTAATATGGAACATAACAACAGGCTACAAACATGAAAAACACCAACAAACATAACCATCAAAACATCACAGGGCTTAGTCTTAAAATTTCTATTTCCTAAAATTTCAGAAATTTTTCTAAGGCATTTAGGCGCATGAGCACTATGCAGGCGCATGAACACTATGTAGGCGCACGGGCACTTTAGGCGTATGAGAACACTTAGGCGCATGAGGAATCCTAGGCGCATGAGCACTGCTTGGGCGCTTGATCAACACCTAAGCAAAATTTCAGACGCATGGGGTACTGTTCGGGCGCATGGGCAACACTTACACTTAATTTTAGGCGCATGGGGTACTGTTCGGGCTCATGATTAGGTACTTAGGAACATGAACAAAATGCATGGGCACTATGTTGGGCGCATGGGCAGTTGTAATTTCGAACCTTCACTATTTTCAGACCCGATCATCGTTTAAAATATACCTAACCCAATTCTATCATGCCAAACACCTACATCAAGCATAGAAACACGAAACACAACAATTCATACACAAACATACAATCACCCTTAAAAATAGAATATAACATATGGTTTCATACACATAATTTGTAAAACATCTTTACATGCATTTCAGCCCTGAAAACAAGTTTAAAAACAAAAAACCGGGGATCTAGAACTCACCTGTAGCAGCTTTCGAGCAAAACTCCTCCAAACTCAGAAACACATGGAGTTCAAAAACCTAAACACACCAAAAACGCAGAACCGAACATAAAGAACACATAAGAATCGGTCCCGAAGCTGAAAACTCAGCTGAAACTTAACAAAAACGCAAGAAAACACTCACCTTTGAAGGTTTCTCTCACTAGAAACTAATGAAAACCCTGTTCTTCTTCTTTTTCTCTTCTTTGCAACCGAGAGGACATGAATGCAGATGTAGTGGGCGGCCATGCCGCTTTTAAACCTAAAATAATAAGGTTTTGTCCTTTATACACTTTAGCCCCTCCAATTATGCAAATTTTCCTTTCTTTCTTTATACTTTTCTTTTCTTTTTTTTTTTGCAAATTTTCGGTTGTTACAAGTCCACCCCCCTTATAGGGGTTTCGTCCCTGAAACCTGTCACTCCTCGAACAGTTGTGGGTAATGTAGTCTCATCTCTTCCTCAGTCACCCACGTAGACTCGGATCCCTTCCTGTGACTCCACTGTACTCACACCAGTGGAACCACTTTATTCCTAATCTCCTCTCCTTCCGGTCAATGATTGCCACTAGTTGCTCTACATAATTGAGATGTTCATCCACTTCAATGTCCTCCAGTGGTACAATCATATCTTCATCGGCTAGGCATTTTCTCATATAAGATACATGGAATGTTGGATGAATCCCACTTAACTCATCGGGCAGCTCCAACCTATAGGCCACCTCTCCTACTCGAGCAATGATTCAGAAAGGTCCTATATACCTCGGGCTCAGCTTACCCCGCTTTCTAAACCGAATGATCCCCTTCCAAGGTGAAACCTTCAGCATAACTTTATCACCCACCTTGAATTCAATCGGCCTACACCTCTTATCAGCATATGACTTTTACCTATCTTTTGCCACCTTCATAAAGGCCTTGATCTTTTCTATCTTTTCAGTTGTAGCCTCGATCACTTCCACGCTCCCCAACTCCTTCTGCCCAATGTCACTCCAACATACGGGCGTTCTACACTTCCTACCGTATAGCATCTCATATGGTGGCATGCCAATGCTGGCATGATAACTGTTGTTGTATGAGAATTTGGCTAACGGTAAGTGTTCGTCCCAGCTTCCTCCAAAATCAATGATGCATGCTCGGAGCATATCCTCAAGCGTCTGTATAGTTCTCTCCGACTGACCATCTGTCTGAGGATGATAAGCCGTACTGATATGCAACCTCGTACCCATTGCATCATGGAATCTCTTCCAAAACTTAGATGTAAACCGAGTGCCATGGTCCGACACGATAGACACTGGTACACCATGACGGGTCACAATTTCCTTGATGAACAGATTCGCCAACCTCTCAGATGAATATGTCTCGCGGATTGGTAGAAAGTGAGCACTCTTCGTTAAATGATCAACTATCACCAATATAGTATCGTACCCCCTTGCCGTACGTGGTAACTTCGTAATGAAGTCCATGGTGATGTGCTCTTATTTCCACTCGGGTATATCCAAAGGTTGGATCTTCGCATATGGTTTCTGATGATCTGCCTTTACTTGTAAGCAAGTAAGGCACTTACTCACGTACTCCGCCACATCTCGCTTCATGCCCAGCCACCAGTAATCTTTCTTCATATCATGATACATCTTGGTAGCACCGGGATGAATGGAGTACCGAGTCTTATGAGTTTCATCCATGATTTTCCCCCGTAGGTCTCCATAACAAGGGATCCACATTCGCCCAAAGCGGCTTCTAACTCTGAGAGTATTCTCACGCAACTCTGTGACTGGACCTCTCATCCTTTCAGAGTTAAGGCGATCTTCTTTCAATGCCTCATCTTAGAACCCCTTGACCTGCGTCATCACATCGGAGGTCATCACCAACTGGTAAGCTTTCACCCGGATTGGCTCGGGCCTCTCCTTTTAGCTAAGGGCATCTGCCACTACGTTAGCCTTGCCCGGATGATAATGGATCTCACAATCATAGTCCTTGATCAATTGTAGCCACCTCCTTTGCCTCGTATTGAGGTCCTTCTGCTCAAAGAAGTATTTCAAGCTTTTATGGTCCGTGAAGATAGTGCACTTCGTACCGTACAAGTAGTGCCTCCAAATCTTCAATGCAAAGACCACAGCCGCTAGCTCCAAGTCATGAGTAGGGTAATTAACCTCATGGATTTTCAACTGTCGGGAGGCAAAGGCTATTACTCTTCCCCTCTATATTAGCACGCAACACAATCCTGAATAAGAAGCATCTGAATAGACCACCAAGTCTTTATTCCTTTTAGGTAACGTCAAGACAAGAGCTTGAGTCAACCTTGTCTTTAAGTCCTCTAAAGCGTTCTCCTGTTCCAGACCCCATACAAACTTAACGTCCTTGCGGGTCAACTTGGTCAATGGTGAGGCTATCTTGGAAAAGTCTTGGATGAACCTCCTGTAGTAGCCCGCCAAACCCAAGAAACTGCGGATCTCAGATGGCGTCTTTAGAGACTTCCATTGCATCACCACCTCAACCTTTGCCGGGTCTACCATGATCCCTTTGGAATTTACCACATGACCCAAAAACGGAACTTCACGCAACCAGAAAGCACACTTCGATAACTTAGCATACAGCTTCTCTCTTTTGAGTGTCTCCAATACTTCACGAATGTGACCGGCATGTTCTTCTTCACTCTTCAAATAAATTAGAATATCATCTATAAACACAATCACTGATTTATCCAACATCGACCGGCACACCCGGTTCATCAAATCCATAAAGGCAGCTGGACCGTTAGTTAGACGAAAGGACATAACGAGAAACTCATAGTGTCCATAACGCGTGAGAAAAGCTATTTTGGGGATATCCTGCTCCTTCACCTTCAATTGATGGTAGCCAGATCGGAGATCTATTCTCGAGAACCAACTAGCACCTTGGAGCTAATCAAACAAGTCATCTATTCTCGGTAGCAGATATCGGTTCTTCACCGTCAGTTTGTTCAACTCACGGTAGTCAATGCCTACCCTCATACTACCGTCGTTCTTTACAAACAAGACCGGAGTACCCCAGGAAGAGATACTAGGTCGGATGAAACCCTTGTCCATCAACTCTTGTAACTGAACCATTAGTTCCTTCATTTTTGACGAAGCCAATCGATACGGTGCTTTGGCAACAGGTTGAGCACCAGGTATCAAATCGATCTGAAACTTGATCTCATAGTCTGGTGGCACACCTGGTAAATCTTCTGGGAACATGTCAGGAAAGTCACATATAACTGGTACATCGGCCAATTATGGTACTGATGCATCCACATCCTTCACGTAAACCAGGTAGGCGCTACATCCCCGTTTCATGCACGTCTCTGCCACCACCATCGAAGTCACCTTTGGAATGGTAGTAACTCGGTCACCGTAGACCGTTACCAAACTCCCATCATGCGCTATCAGTCAGATCATCTTCTTGCGACAAACAATATTTGCCTCATAGGCTGCTAACCAATCCATCCCTATAACTAAATCAAATCCACCTAGGGGCATCACAAATAGTTTAGCAGAGAACCTATGGCCTTCTAGTTCTATGTCGTAATCCTCTATCAAGTCGGAAATCCTGGTAGACTTACCAATGGCATTTTCTACATCGAAGGGCTCATCAATGCTTCTACTACTAACGGGCAACTTAGCACAGAAAGCAGCAGAAATAAAACTCCTACTAGCACCAGAATCAAATAATACAGAGGCATAAGTTTGGTTTACTAGGAACATACCTGACACGACATCGGGGTCCACTCTAGCCTCTTCTCAGGTCATCGTGAATGCTCTAGCACTTCCCCTCTACCCTTCATTCTCGGTCCCCTTCTTTGCCCTAGAACTTTCAACCCTCAGCTTCTTGCAATCTCTGCCCATATCGCCTTCTTCACCGTAGTTGTAGCACCTCCTCACCTTACAATCCCTTGCCACATGACTAGGCTTCCCACATTTGAAACAAATGTTTAGTCCCCACTTACATTCTCCCATATGCCCTTCCCGCACTTACCACACCACTTCATCCCCGTACCTGCTGACACTACCCTTTGATCATCCACCCTTGCCTTCTTGTTGTTCAGGGTGAAACCACCACGACCAAATCATTTTCTATCCTAGTTCCTATCACCACCACTCTTCTTGCTCACTTCCACTACCACCACTTCTTCTCTCTCATCATATAGCCTTCCTGTCAGATCAACCACCTACCTAAACATACTAGGCCAGGCAGCAATCATGTGCCTGCAGATATCTGCCGACAAACCCTGTATGTACCTCTTGATCTTTTTCGACAATGGCGTAACCTGGTCTAGCACCAACCTTGCCATCTCGTTAAACTTAGTCATGTATTGCTGGTGTGTCATGGTTCCCGCTTCTAACTGCAAGAACTCCCTCTCTATCTTGTCAAGTTCTCGGTGAGGACAAAACTCCTCGATCACCATTTCCTTCAATTCATCCCACTTCATCTTTCCAATAGCCCTGCTGCCCTCGGCCTAGACAATATTGTCCCACCAGCATAAATCCGAGTCCATGAATGAGTGAGTGGCAAACTTCACCTTTTGGTCCTCTCTACATTCGCTGATCTCCAACACAGCCTCCATCTCTCTCACCCATCAGTGAGCAGCAGCAGCGTTACCATTACCATCAAAAGTTAGGGGTCTACATCTTTGGAATGCTCCATAGTTGAACCCCTTCATGATTTCCCACACAGCCTCCTCTTCCTTATCGCTGGAGGCAACCATCTCGGTATCTAGTTGTTCCCCTTCATCATGACCCCTATCATCCCTCCTTCTCCCAGTAGTTTTCTTTCTCTCCTCCTCCTTCTCCTTCTTTTCATCTTCATTTACCTCACAAATGACCTCGAACACCACAGACGGCAGAATCGTCTGCATGACCTGATGCACTTCCTCCACAACCGCCTCCTTTACTGAGGCTCTCAAGTTGGCACTCTCATCACCACCCTCCTGGTGATGATGCTCGGGCTCAGTAGGAGCCATCTCAGCAGTCTTAGTCTTGTTCCTCGTGACACGTGGTACAGCACCACGACCACTCCGTACTCCTCCTCGAGAAGCTTTCAATGATCTACCACCAGCCATCTTCAAAACACTATAAGATTCAAACACCAACACGGTCATTCAAGGTAATAGCTCAGATTATGTCAAGTATAGTAAGTCCCTAATTACAGTGGCTAGTTTTGATTAGCCACTTACTTTACTCTTCATCCCCCAAGCATTGCCTATCCTGACTACATCAGTATCCAAATCTACTAAGAGCACATAAATCAGATAACATACGCACATAATACCGGTTAACATTTAAGAAAACGAATTACCTGATGGCACGTAGCTACTTGGGCTAGCATCCCTACATTCAGTCCCAATTTTAGTTTAAGTTTAGGTTTTTAAAATAAATTACACATTTCTCTTAAACTTTGGCTCTGATACCAACTTGTAAGACCCTGTTCCCGGAGACCTCACAGTTGGACCATCATAACATTTTTGATATAAAATAAATACATTTCATAAAAATATCGTGGATTAAGTTATCAAAAACCATTCATGCATTAATACTTGATGTTGCTAAATAATACATCATTGTAGTTTAACAGTTACAAAAGAATCATCCAGTTGTATTACAAAATAACAATATCATTAAACACGAATGGATGCCAGTCTTTGCCCGCCAAGTAGCCTCACCCGTGTGCCATCCCCAGCAACAAGTTACCTGCCAATTGAAAATGCATAAAAGTCAGCGTTGCTGAGTGAGTTCTAGTTTTAAAATTAAAGTCCCTTGTATATATATAAAAATATCATTTTTCTTAAAATATTCCCTTTTCATAAAATCCCTAACTTCCGTACGTGTGTTCACGCATCATACATACAACAAGATAATATTCATTATCATCTTTCATCATTTTCCCATTCATTTCATACTTTCACCATTATCTTTCATTTTCTTCCAAACCAATGTGCAATACCCCGAATATTGTGCACGAAACTGGTACTGGGCATAGGGCCTATAAATAGACCCCGATCATTGTGCACGAAGCTGACTCCATTACCTGGAGGAAGCAACAAGGGTCCCCTCAATCTTTAGGATTGACCCTGTGTGCATCCTTCGGGTTAGCTAAACCGCACATAGTTGAGCTGACAACCCAATGGCTGTGAACCTCCTTTCATTTGCTTGCAAGACTTTCATTCATTCGTTATGTTCCACTTTTCATTATCATTAATCTTTCGCTCCTTTTATGATAATACTTTACATATACGAGCATAAACACACCACGTAAAGTCACGTAATAATACGTAATATTGAACATAACAACAGGCCACAAACATGAAAAACACCAACAAACATAACCATCAAAACATCCCTGGGCTTAGTCTTAAAATTTCTATTTCCCAAAATTTCAAAAATTTTTCTAAGGCATTTAGGCACATGAGCACTATGCAGGCGCACGAACACTATGTAGGCGCATGGGCACTTTAGGCGCACTTTAGGCGCATGAGAACACTTAGGCGCATGAGGAATCCTAGGCGTATGAGCACTGCTTGGGCGCTTGATCAACACTTAAGCAAAATTTCAGGCGCATGGGGTACTGTTCGGGCGCATGGGCAACACTTAGACTTAATTTTAGGCACATGGGGTACTGTTTGGGTGCATGATCAGGTACTTAGGTGCATGAACAAATTTCCAGGCGCATGGGCACTATGTTGGGCGCATGGGCAGTTGTAATTTTGCACATACACTATTTTCAGACCCAATCATCGTTTAACATATTCCTAACCCAATTCTATCTTGCCAAACACCTACATCAAGCATACAAACACGAAACACAACAATTCATACACAAACATACAATCACCCGTAAAAAAGAATATAACATACAATTTCATACACATAATTTGTAAAACATTTTTACATGCATTTCAGCCTGGAAAACAAGTTTAAAAACAGAAAACCCGGCATCTAGAACTCACCTGCAGCAGCTTTCGAGCAAAACTCCTCCAAACTCGAAAGCACATGGAGTTCAAAAACCTAAACACACCAACAACGCAGAACCGAACATAAAGAACACATAAGAATCGGTCTCGAAGCTGAAAACTCAGCTGAAACTGAACAAAAACTCAAGAAAACACTCACCTTTGAAGGTTTCTCTCACTAGAAACTGATGAAAACCTTGTTCTTCTTCTTTTTCTCTTTTTTTCAACCGAGAGGATGTGAATGCAGATGTAGTGGGTGGCCATGCCTCTTTTAAACATAAAATAATAAGGTTTTGTCCTTTATACAACTTTAGCCCCTCTAATTATGCAAATTTTCCTTTCTTTCTTTCTACTTTTCTTTTCTTTTTGCAAATTTTTGGGTGTTACATGGATACACCAATCTCCTTCCAAGAGAAGCTTTAATATCATTAAGCAATTTCACTACAGGCAGTAAAAGAATTTTAATTATCACCTCTACATGGATCATCTCCAACCCATGCATGTGACACCTTACCCTTGCCTCTGCCCTTGCCCTCACCCTCGCCCTCACCCTCGCCCTCGCCCTCGCCCTCGCCCTCACCCTCGCCCTCGCCCTCGCCCTCGCCCTCGCCCTTGCCCTTGCCCTTACCCTTGCCCTTGCCCTTGCCTTTTCCCTTGCCCTACCCCTGGCCCTGGCCCTTGCCTTTGCCCTTCCCTTTTGCAGGACCGGGTAAGGGTACTTAACACTTAGTTTCACACTAAGGAGAGATCTTAGATCACTTAACTAAAGACAGATGATACTAAGAACATAAGTAAATTAAAGAGACAGAACTAAGAACAACACAAGAACACAAGATTGGTTTTCAAGGATATTATATATTGATCTCAAGTTCTTTTACAAGTGTTACAAAGCATAAAGAAATTACAAGGACATAAGACCCTTTTATACTACAACCTACAACCGTCACTTATATGTAAAGATAGTTAGGATTTGACTAATCTAGACAACAAGATCAATCTACAGTCAAAAGGCAGATTGCCTTTTGACTAGTGAATATGACATGCCATAGCTCACTGACTTTTCCAAATACAAAAAGTCTACAGAAACAAGTAAGGTAAGTTATAGACAAAGACCATTCCAACTTTTTGATAAAGCATGGAAGTTTCACCAACTTATGTAAAGTAGGTGAACCACCAGAGCAGGCAGTGGAGAGTGTGTCAGCTTTATCAAAAGTTGATTCAAAGAAAGCATATTTTCTCTGTCCACTAAAGAAATCAGGCTTCACAGCTTCGAAAGACTTTGTCTCTGAAGCTTCGGAAGATTTCATCTTTGGCTTCGGAAGATGCTGGTCTTTGGCTTTGGAAGATTTCACACATAGAGTATTTTTCTCTTTGAGTGCGAAACTTCTGAAGTAACTCCTTCTGAACTATTAACTTTGGAAGATCTTACACTTAGACATATTTGAGAGTGTAAGACTTCCAAAGTTAGTTCATCTTTGTTCCTTAGTGCATGCATGGAAGACTTGGTTGTTCTGGCCTGTTGGTTGCATCAGCCTTATAATCTTCAGATGATCTTACAAACTCCCCCTAGGCTGATGCTACCAAAATAGAGAAGTTCTTCAGATTTTGATAGTCCACATTAGGATCCTCAGCATACCTTTCTTCATTATTAGGTTTGGATCCTTCAGACTAACATAGAACCTTCTCATGTCAAAGAGATCATGCAGAGGAAGATTGAGCATGTCTTCTAAGGAATAGACATGCATGCCTTCCTGATCTCTCATGACATACCATCTGTCTTGATCTTCATCATAAGACCATGACATAATTTGTCTTCCAATACTAAGAGGCTCTACTATGATTGGAGTTTGTTAAGAGACCTCTTCATGCACTCACTCAGGATGCTCTGACTCATCCTAAGGTTGGGAGGTGGATACCTTTCTTCTTTTTCTCTTTGAGGTTGATCTTCTGGCCATCCTTTTTCTTCTCCCTGATAATTTTAACTGAGGGGACTGGTCTTGAGTACCAGGTTATTCAGTTGAGTCCCCCTCAGTTGGGATCTCCTCTCTCACAGGTTCAAAAGGAGAGAGAGGAGGACCCTGCTATGGATCAGAAGATGAAGTTAGCTGAGATGTAGCTCCAGGTTTAGGTTATGTTATCTCAGTGGGTTCAACCTTCACCTCACCTTCAGGTTGAGCTGGACTTGGTGGAGAATGCAAGTCCACCAGCTCTCCCTTCTTTATCTTCTGCTTGATTATCCTAATATGCTCATCCATTATGGATAGAGACATAGGTCCAAGCCTCCTTCCGGAGAATCCATACAGCTTCAAGAAGCTCATCATCCTTTGTCTGTCAGCAGAGTTCTTTTGGCTTTTGTGGATGATGGCCCTTGACTTTGCAGCTTCTTCCCTTAATCTTTTCTTTTCAACTTGTTTTTCTCTTTTAGCTTTTTCTTCCATCTGCTTATTGTATTCAAACAATATGTATTTAGATGGTAAGGGTAGAAGTGCATCTGCCTGGTAGAGACCTGTGGCACTCAGGTAGCTGATCATCTTTAGTCTTTCTTCTTCAGTTGCTACCTGAGGTTGTTCAGCGGCCACAGTCTCTGGCTCAGGACTTTCTTGAACTAGGGAGAGGACAGGAATGTTCTTGTAGAGTCTTTTCAGCCTTATTTCTTCCTTGTGCTTGAGGAGCAATGTTGTATCCTCTGCTTCCTTCCTCTCCTTTGACAACACTGTGTCAGCCAGTTCATTTAATTCATCTAAGGGGAGAGAGATGAGTTCATCAACATTATAGTTTCTGGTTCTTAGGTAGTTTAGCCTGGCTGCCCTTAACTCATCTTCCTGAGTGTTTAGCCTGGGGGCAGCCCTGATTGCAGCTTCCATAAACCCTGGGGAACCACTTGAACTCTCTCCCCTCAGCTTCCTCTTCCTCTCTCTCTTCTCCTCCTCAATCACCTCAGGAGTCATTTTCCTTTTGCCTTTGTCATCCACAGGCTTTGGTGACTCAGGCTGGAGAGAGCTTTGGCCTTTATTGCTTGGTTCAGCTGTCAAGCTCTGGCCAGAGAGAGGTTGTGAAACACCATCACCAACTGGTGTTTCACTGAGGGTAATGGGTGCAGGGGGAGATCCTGTCTCAAGGTTCACAGGTTCAACCTCTGGGCCTTCAGTCAAGGTTTTCCCTTGTTAGAAAGGCTGTTAATGACGACATGGAGGAGGTATTTCCATTGAGATGAGACCTTCCCCTTCCTGAAGGTTTTGACTGATTAGTCACCTTCATAGCCCATCTGTTGAAAGGAGTGGTTGACAGTAGATTTGGGAAAGGACAGCTCACCTGCTTCATCATCCAGCTGCAAATGGGTGTTTATGATAACCGGAGTGATGAAAACTGTCCTCCCCTGCACTATAGCAGACAGTGCCTTCTCCCCGTCCATGGTTACCTCTTGACAGGTCCTCCAGAACTCAAGCAACTAATCCTCATAGAGAGGAGGATCAATTGTAAGGGAGGTGAAGTAGTGCGACGAAGAAAGGTACCTACACATATCTGAGAAGCTTGGATCCTTCTCAGAGTGTAATAGGGCAACCTGATTGTGTTACATGTGTAGGTGCATGGAAAAATCAGGGCCGTTGTGACGATCAATGTTGGCCATTTGAGGAAGCTTTTGCAGTGAAGAAAGGAAGAAGAAGATGAAATTTGGGGGTAAATTTGGGGTAAGGATCAGTGAGAGTAGAGAGAAAGAAATAGAATCGTTTGGTAGATATATGTCGTGAAGTTGAGACAAAGTTATGACAAAAAGATAAACTTTGAAATCCGCAAGTGGGTCCTACTTCTGAAAAAGTGCGCCCAAAAAGTTAGTTTTCTTGGAAGTTGTAAAACTTCCGAAGGCAATTTTGGCTTCGAAAGCTTTGTAGCAAAGCTTCCGAAGGCAAGTTTTGCTTCGGAAGATATTTCAAAGAATTTTGAAAATTTGGCTTCGAAAGAAGTGAACAAGTCTTCCAAGACTTAGTTGCTTTCGGAAGATATTTGTTCTTTGAATACATTTAAGTGCTTATATACAAATTTAAGCTTCGGAAGATACTCCAAGAATTTCTTCCGAAGGTAAATCTTAGATAAGATGTTAAATGATTTAAAGACATAAATTTCTTCTGAAGGCAATTTGAGTTCTTCCGAAGGTAAATTTTCACAAATCTAAGGAATATCTGTTAAAAGTTAGTTTTCTTCCAAAGAGAACTGGGCTTATAAGGTGATCTAATAGACAACTTAGGACACACAATTTTAGGAAATAAAGTTGATTAAGTTATTAAGGAAAATCTATTCAAAGTTAATCATCCTAATAGCTGATACAAGATATTTAAATCTCTGTTCATCAAATGCCTTTGTTAACAGATCAGCATATTGTTCATTTGTGTTAACTTTGATTAGTTTGATCAATCCTTTTTCAAAATTATCCTTAATCAAATGATACCTGATGTTGATGTGTTTGGTCCTTGAGTGCTACACAGGATTTTCTGTAATGGAGATGGCACTGTTGTTGTCTATATGGATGGGAGTCTCCTTGAAGTTGAACCCATAGTCTAGCATCTAATTCTGAATCCAGAGCACTTGAGCACAGTAGCTTGCAGCAGCAATGTTGACAGGATCAGCGATCTAAGTTTGATCAATTAGAGTTGAATCGCAGCGGAATTAGAACAAGAATTAGACAAATATAGCAAGAACACAATAGATATTCAATGGAACAGTACACGGTTATATAGAAAGAGGGTTTTCTGCAAAAGGGATAATATTATTTATGCACAAATGCTTCGGTATGGCGGCCGCTAAGCTTTGCTAGGCTTTGCTAAGCTGCACTAAGCTACGCAGGGCATCGCACCTTACAATTAGGTCAACATTCCTTATATAAAGGAATGTGACGTCTGCTGATGTCACTTGATAGTGACATCTAACAGAATTATTACAAACAACTGAAAGTAAGCAAACTACTGAGAATGTTCACAACAACTAAGAACATCTCAGAGTATGCTTAGTACAAGATGAAACTAAAACTACTGAAACTACAAGTACTGATTACAAGAAACATAAAACTACTGAAAGGAAACCATCACAACTACTGAAGAGGTCTTCTTCAGCTGTTGTGACAACATCTGAAACTTGGTCGTCTTTGTCTTCAGACTTTGTCTTCAGACTTTGTCTTCAGTTCTTTAGCTTCAGACTTTGTCTTTAGCTTTGTCACTTCAGACTTTGTCTTCAGCTCTTTCACTTCAGACTTTGTCTTCAGACCTTGTTATCAGTTGATGTCTTCAGCTGTTGCAGACTACTTCAGTTGTTGTAATATCTGTGGGACTTAAAGGTTTTTCTGATCAGGCTCATTGGTTCTTTTGGTCCAACAAACTCCCCCTGAACCAATGCAGCCAAAACCTTTAAGCTTATTGAGGTCCCACTTATTCTTGGCAGAAATACTCTCTTGATCAGCTTCAGAGATATCAGATAAGCACAGGCCAGGGAATAGGTTTCAGTAGATGTGAATGTCAAAGGATGGAAGGGAACTCTGTCTTGGGGAACTGGACACAGAGCTGTTATCCCAACCATGAAACCTACTTCCCATTGATGAGTCTATAAGACTCTCTGACGTAGGCCTCAAGGAGAACAACTTGTTCCTCCTTAGTGAGTTCTTCTGCTTCTCCTTCGAAGAAGAACTCTGGGCCATAGTACTCTGATAGGTACTTTACTATCTTTCCATTTTTCAACTCAACAGTTGTTATCTCTCTGTAAGCAAATTCATCTGGGTGAGTCCCTTCTAATAACAACTGGAGTTCATTTTTCTTGATCTCTTCAAGCCTCTTGTATAACAACCCCTTCTTGACCATTTTGTTCTCCATTAGAGTTTGAGGGGTCATCTTTGACTTGTAGGCTCTCTTGAAGTCTTCAAGTATCTCCCAGGGTGAGACTACAATGGCCAACATAATAACAGCATCTATGGTCTTTCTCACTTGGCCATTGTATCTACTTGGTATGGATTTCTTATGAATTCTAGAACTAACCCTGGGGTCTGGCCAAATCCTTACTCTCTCCTTTTGATATTGAAAGGTATGCCTGAGAGCATACAGCCTTTGAGCGTGTTTCTTCATGGCTTGTATAGATGATGACTGAGGAAACTCTTTGTCAACCATCTTCAAAAGTTGCTCATCGTGCTGTTTCTGCTGTTCTTCTTCTTCAATCTTAACTTTCACCATTTGCCTCTGAAAGTCTGGTGTGATCATTTGTTGACTTCTGGGCTCAGGTATTTTTAGAACAGCAGAGATTGGCAGACTGTCTTCTTCATCATCATCTTCTTCTTCTTCTTCTATCCTCAACACCCTTCTCCTCCTTCTGGGTGCATCATTGGATGTGGTTTGAGGTGGTTTTTGGGGTAAGGGAGTTGGTTTTGAGGGTTGAGTTGGTTTAAGTTTAGGTTTAGGGATTGGTTTGGAGAGTTGTGGGGTTGGTTGTTTTTGAGTGGGAGTTTGGGAAGGCTGATCTAGCATTTTTGTGGTAAGTTTGGCTTTGGAAAGCTTGGCCATATCAGTTCTCTTCCCAGCACCTGCTTCATCTAAGGCTTCGATAATCAACCCCTTATTGAATGCTTCAGAAGCACAGATTCTGGTGGTTATTGCCAGAATACTGTCTCTGGTCCATGATTTAATCTCAATTAATGATCTTCCCAAGTATTTTGCAATAAACCTGATCATTATCTCCAACCTCTCCCTTTCCATCACACTGTAACTGGCCCATCTTTCTTGTATCTCTTTAATCTCCAGCCTTCTGATCTCAGTGTCTAATGTAGCTGTATCAAAGCCCTGTCTGAAGAGTTGGTCTATTATTCTGTCCATTGATCTGCTGTGAGCTTCATCAGCTTCTTTAACCAGATCTTCCAATGATTTCTCTTCATCAGGCTTTTGAGTTTCAGCACTTTTCTTTCTCTTGTATGTGATCAGCTGTTTTTCCTTTTCTAACTCCTTTTCTTTCTCTTGTTGTTTCTCATCTTCCACTCTCTTTCTCTTTCTTTCTTTCACTGCCTTAGACTCCCCCTTTTTGGGTGCATTGGGTTCAGGGGTTTGAATGGCAGAAAGCTTCTTTTGCACAGCATCATCAACAAGTGTTTGTAGATTTGAGGAGATCCTCTCATCAATGGCTTTATGCACAATCTCATTGATGATGGGAGTGATGAGAGGTAAGGAATGTTGAAAGGTAGCAACCATCTGCTCAGAGGGGTTCTGTCCCTGAGAGGTGGTGCCAAAAGCAGTGGCTGGTGGCTCAGTTGAGTGTAGTGGCTGAGTGTTTGGTGAACCTTCAGATGAAGGTGCCATCTGTGGGTTTATTGGGGCAGATGGACTTTGATCCTGAGACATTTTGGCAAGCAGTTCTTTGAGTCTGCTCACCTCAGCCTCAAGGATTGTGTTATGGGCTAAGACATCGAAGAAAAAGCCCAGGTCATCATCAGTCTTTGCTGAATCACCTGACCTCCTGATTGAATCAGGATGTACATGCCCTGAGTGTAGATCAGTTGTAGCATGTGCCCCTTGTTCTTGGTTCTGGGGACTTCCTGCCTCAGGACTGAGTCCTTCATCGGCAGTTGCCTCTGGTGAGGTCTTAGAGATGTTACCAACTGCATCCTGTTCATTTGCTGAATCAGTAGAAGTGGCAGCCTCACCAGATGTTCTAACCTCCTCCTCTACACGGGGAGATTGAACATTATAACCCCTGTGCTGTGGGTTATCAGCAGCATTTTGGTCCTCTTCCTCAGCTGTTGAGGTTCTCCCCATTGTAATTGGTTTCTGGGGAGGAGGAGAGGAATGCAGCTGACTCAGCACTTGTGCAACTATAATGGTTGGGCTTTGAGGGGCGGTTGCATTTGGAGATAGGTTTGAAGCAGATTGCACCCGGGGTGACTGGTGCTCTTCAATGGTAACCTTCTCAATTGAGATAGGTTCCAGCATTGTGGTATCCCCAATTATGGTTGCATCAGGATCCTGTTGAGAGGATGCCTGAGCGGCTAGGGCTGGTGGAGTCTTTGACACTACTGGGGGGTTAGAACCAGTAAGTGTTTCCTGTATTGGTGGTACAGGGGCATCCTCAGGGGACTCATCTCCCTGAGTAGCCTTTTTGGGCTTTTTGGTGTTGGGTTTGGTGGGGACTTTGGATCTGGAAGTGGAGGCTGTGGGTTCCCGCTGCTTGGGTTTTAGCAGCCGGGCAGCCCCTTTCAGTGTAGGGTCAGAGTTGTGCCTGGAGTATACTTCAGGCAATACAGCCGGAGCAGGGACTCCAAGGCCAACAAGGCCGTCTGATTTTAGCTGATTTAAAATTATGGCCATGAGAAACCTGGGATATAATATCCATCTGTTTGCCACAGGTTTCAAAGCCAGATCCTTTAGTTCCATGAAAACTATCTCAGAAAAATTTAGATTTTGTCGTTCAAAGATAGAGTATAATACCTGTTGCCATCGGGAGGACATCTGATCCCATGAGGAGGTTTTTGATGCAAGGCAGACATTCACCATGTGGAATATAAGACGTTCAGCATCATGGAAGTGCTTCTTCAGAATGGTGGTAGCACTTAAGTCTCCTTCATACCCGTTATTGATGAAAGACATATCAGTTGTGCCTTTCGGGTATTCTGTGACACAGGTGGCATCATGTAGATTTAGGGTTTGTCGAATGATGTCTGGAGTGATGACCACCTGTTTCTGGTTAACCAACGACTGGAGAGTGATTTGGCTATCATTCTCACCAGTTTGCACAGAGACGTTGGTCCAGAATTGGCTTAGGGAATCGGGGTATATGGTAGGATTCAGAAGAAAAGCGGTTCGGTACTGGGAATCTACCATAAGATCGTTGGCCGATTTCGAGAGGTAGGCAACACAGTTGTGTCTGGGTTTGAGTTTCATGGTCGCCATTGTTGAGAGAGTGAAGGACATAAAACGGCTAATGAAACGTTTGAAATTAGGTTTAGGTATTTATAGGGTAAGAAAAGGCTGATATAAAACGACTGAAAGTGTTGGTGCTGTCATCAGTTGTTTGAAAACAACTGAAGACCTGGTTTTAACTTTCAGAAGTTGTAACAACTGAAGACTTGGTATTAGTCATCAGTAGTTGTGAAACTACTGAAGACATGGTTTTGGCTTCAGGTGTTGTAAACAACTGAAGATTTGGTGTTAGTCATCAGTAGTTGTAAAACTACTGAAGACATGGTTTTGGCTTCAGTTGTATGAAGTGAAACAGCAGTTGTAGAAACAACTGAAGAGAAAAGTTTCTCATCAGCTGTTGTCGTCAATTCTTAGCTCATCAGCTGTTTCATTCTGACCTCAACACTTATCAGACTTTTTGTCTGATTTTCAGACGTTTCATTGGTCATCAGTACTTATCTGTTATACTGACATCAGTAGTTGTAACTACATCAGTAGTTGTAACCACATCAGTTCTTTTCAACAGATAGAGTACTTCAGTACTTTTAAGTAATTTAGTCTTCAGTAGTTATGAAAACTACTGAGGATAAAAGAACTTATCAGTACTTATTTGTGACAATAGTATACGAATGCTCATCAGTACTTGTTGACTGAGATCATCAGTAGTTGTCACTTATTCTAGCTGCAGCATACCAAGCCTTAACACTAGGTTTTGGAAAGTTGAACTGTCCAAAGGCTTAGTAAATATGTCTGCAAGCTCATCAGCACTAGGAACAAACTTTGGATCAATCAGACCTTTTTCAAAACAATCCCTAATAAAATGGTGTCTGATCTCAATATGTTTGGTCCTAGAGTGCTGGACTGGATTCTTGACAATACAAAGAGCTGAAGCACTATCCATTAGTAATGGAGTCTTAGTCTCTGTAATGCCATAATCCAATAATTGATTCTGAAGCCAGAGTACCTGAGATGTACAACTTGCAGCAGCAATGTACTCGGCTTCAGCAGTGGATGTAGCAACAGATGTTTGTTTCTTACTCTGCCAAGAAACCAAACAGTTGCCTAGGAATTGACATCCACCAGAAGTTGATTTTCTAGTTAATTTACACCCTGCATAGTCACTATCAGAAAAAGCAACTAATTTGCAAGAGTGCCCAGTGGAATACCAAAGACCTAGAGATTGAGTACCTTGCAGATATCTAAAGATCCTCTTGACTGCAATCAAATGAGACTCTTTAGGAGCAGCCTGAAATCTAGCACAAACACAAGTTGCAAACATAATATCTGGTCTAGAAGCTGTTAAGTACATCAAGGACCCAATCATACATCTGTAAAGTGTTTCATCAACAGCTTTACCTTTCTGATCTGCATCCAGTTGTGTGGTGCTGCACATGGGAGTAGAACAGGGCTTACAGTTTTGTAAATCAAACTTTTCCAAAAGACTCTTTGTGTATTTTGACTGATGAATGAAAGTTCCATCAGCCTTTTGTTTGATTTGCAAACCTAGAAAGAACTGTAATTCTCCCATGGCACTCATTTCGAATTTTTGTTGCATCAACTTTGTAAATGCATCACACAACTGTGGATCAGAGGATGCAAAAATAATATCATCAACATAAATTTGAACAAGGAGCTTATGCTGACCCACTTTCTTAATGAACAAAGTTTTATCTATGGAGCCTCTAGTGAAATTATTCTGAAGAAGAAAATTTGACAGTGTTTCATACCAGGCTCTAGGAGCTTGTTTCAACCCATAAAGAGCCTTATCAAGTTTATACACCCAATCAGGATGTTTATTATCCTCAAAACCTGGTGGTTGACACACATAAACCTCTTCTTTTATTTTACCATATAAAAATGCACTTTTGACATCCATTTGAAAAACTTTAAGATTGTGGAATGCAGCATAGGCTAAGAACAATCTAATTGCCTCCAGTCTGGCTACAGGGGCAAAGGTTTCATCATAATCAATACCTTCTTCTTGTGAAAACCCCTGGACAACCAGTCTGGCCTTGTTCTTGACAATTTGCCCATTTTCATCTGTTTTATTCCTAAACACCCATTTAGTGCCTATTGCACACTTACCTGGGGGTAGAGGAACCAGTTCCCACACTTGCTGCTTTTTGAACTGAAGAAGCTCAAGCTGCATGGCATCAACCCATCCATTGTCTCTTAATGCAATATGATAGTTCTTTGGCTCTTGCTGACTGATGAAGAGAGCATAGAAGCAGAAGTTGGACACTTGACTTCTAGTTGAGACACCAGCATTGATATCACCAATGATTTGAGACATTGGGTGATTCTTCAGCTCTTGGTACACTATGAGATCTGTGCAAGTGTTTGTAGCACGCTCAGCAGCAACAGATGTTGATCCAGATTCTTGAAACCAAGTATTAGATGGCAAGTCAAATGAAGTAGAGGATTCAGAAATCTCATCAGCATTTGTTGTGGATGGTGCTACTGAAGCTACAGGAACATCAAGTTTAGTAGACTCAGGCAGTTGATCACTAAACTTGAATAGGTGAGTACTGGGATCATCATCAACATCAGTACCACCAGATGGATGACTAGCTGCAGAAGGTGATGAATTCACATGATCTGCAACAGCTGGAGGCTGATAAGGAACATATTGCAGTATGTCCAGATCAAACAACTCCACAGGGTTTTGTGGGATTTTGTCCTTAGGGATTCATTGAACTTCACATGCAAGGTTTCTTCAACCATCTTTGTTCTGCAGTTGAACACTCTGTAAGCCTTGCAAGTGGATGAATACCCAACAAAATACCCTGCATCCACCTTAGAATCAAACTTTTGGAGTTGATCCTTTGTGTTGAGAATGTAACAAGGACACCCAAATGCTCTGAAGAATGAAATTAGAGGAGCCAAATGATGTAGAACTTCATAAGGAGTCTTCATCAACCTCTGATTCACTAAAGCTCTATTTTGCACATAGCATGCTGTGTTGACAGCTTCAGCCCAAAAGGTCAGTGGCAAACCAGAGTCAGCCAACATGGACCTTGCAGCTTCAATTAGGGTCCTGTTCTTTCTCTCCACTACTCCATTTTGTTCTGGAGTCCTTGGGATGCTATACTGCCTCTTGATTCCTTTTGAAAGGTAGAAATCATCAAGTGTATGGTTTCTAAATTCAGTTCCATTATCACTTCTTATACACTTGACTGATAGGGAATACTGCTTCTCAACATACAACACAAAGTTAATAATTGTCTGAGCAGCCTCATCCTTTGAATGCAAGAAGAAGGTCCATACAAATCTGGAGTAATCATCCACAATTACCAGACAGTATTTCTTCTTTGCCATGCTCATTACTCTCACAGGACCAAAGAGATCCATGTGCAGTAATTGCAAGCAGGCAGTGGACTTTGGTTCTTCTATAGGAGGGAATGAAACTTTGTGTTGTTTTCCTTTTAAACAAGCAGTGCAGGTTTCATCACAGTGGAACTCCTTTATTGGTAGACCTCTCACTAAACTATTGTGGATCAGCTGATTCATGTTTTTGAGATTAACATGACCCAGCCTTCTATGCCACAGTTTAGATTCCTGAGGAGAGGCCTTGGAGAACAGGCAAGGATGACCTTTTAAATCAATCTTCTTTGACAAATCCAAGGCATATACTCTTCCTATCCTGTTGGCCTTCAGGAGAGTATGTTCATCCAATACCTTGTCAATCAGCCTCAGAACTTTGGAAGACAGAATCCGGCAGTTCTGGCTTGTGAAAAGTGCAACATGCCCTTTATCACACATCTGACTGACACTCAGTAGATTATACTTGAGATTCTCCACATGGTTAACATCATCAAATCTGATTTCTCCATTTGACACAAATCCTTTCCCGATGATGTAACCCTTAGCATCATTTCCAAATGAGACAAATCCCTTCTTTCCTTGAGAGTAGTCATTAAGAAGAGAACTGCTCCCAGTCATATGCATAGATCCTCCACTGTCTACATACCAGATGCTTCTTTGGCATGCTGAAGAACCCTGCATTTATCATAAGAAACTAGTTAGCTTTAGAGACCCAAACCTTTTTGGTTTTGGGTCTGTTTTCATCAACAGATTTAACCATAACTTGTTTCTCATGATTAACAGCTGATGAAGGTGGAGATGGTGCTGAAATGGATTTCTTAGATTTGGGCTTGGATTTCCTTTTCAGTGGTTTGATCACAGGTGCATCTAGTTGGTTAACTCTCCCCAACAAATGCTGAACCATCATAACAAGTTGTGTCTGATTTGTTGCTAAAGCCTTCAGCTCATTTGACACATCAGTACTTGTTTTTGATGAGTTCCTGTGACCCACCATTTCCTCCTTCTTGAAATTCACAGACTTAGTCTGATGTTTATCATGAGGAACACTATCAGCTGTTTTCTGATAAACCCCATCCTTCTTTTTGGATTTTGGCGAGGCCTTGGGTTTATCAGTTTGAGATGACTGTGGTACAAACTTGGTCTCAAACTCATTTTTCATTTTATTAATCTCTTCTTTAATGAGCTTATCTCTGTTGAGTTTGGAACCCTTTTTGTACCAGCATTCATCAGATAGATGATTGAATTTACCACATATTTCACATGGCTTATTCTTCATCTTGGATTGATCAACTGCTGAAGTGGAAACTACTGAAGGTGTGATCTTCAGTACTTTCCTCCTTTCAGTACTTGTGTTAAGTACTGAAGGATCGGTAACAACTGAAGACTTGTTCTTCAGCTGTTCTCTATCCGTCCTGAAAGACCGTATGATAGATTCCTCAGCAGTTGTTAATCCTTTTATTTCAGCAGATTTGAAATGCTTTTCAGATGTTGTGACTTGCCCTTCAGTACTTGGAGTACTTTGAGGGACAACATCTGAATTGCTCAGCTTCATGTGTTTATCAGCATTTAAACCATCAGGCAATTGATTTGCTGAGATCTTAACACTGACTTCATCCTCTAATTTTGTATTATCATTTGAGGATGAATCACATGATGATGTGGTTTGGAAATTACTTTCACCTTCAGATTTTACTATTGATTTTGAAGTAAAATCAGTAGGTGGTGCAGTATGATTGTAACCTATTCCAAACTTCACATTTGAAGCTGTTTGCTTGCTGAGAAGCATTTCAAATCCCTTGCAGGATGTTACCCAGCGGTCACACTCAACTTGGGTAGCTGCAAGTGTCTCTTTGAGACTTCTGTGGTTCTCAAGTATGACCTCTACCTTAGCCTTTTCATCATTAAGTTGGCATTTAAGCTTGTAAATCTCATCATCTTTGTCATTAAGAGCAGACTCATACTCAGCTTTTCTTTTGGAAATAGTTTTCTCAAGCTCAAGATTTTGATTGATTAAAGCTACATTTGCCTCTCTAATAGAGACAAAGGCAGCTATGCATGATTCAAACATAACTTGGCTTTAGCCTCAGAAGATACCTGGGTTACCTGTGAAGATGATGCATTGGAGCAGGAACCCTCAGTAGACTCCAGGGCCATGAGAGCAAGATTCCCAAAAGGATGTTCACCACCATGTTGACCAGCACCAGCAAATAATTGCTCATTGAAACCAGAAAGATCATCTGGTAAGCTGCTCCAGTCAACAACTCCTGGTGTGAAGAAGCTGTGATGAGGTTGAGATTGTGATGGAGATGGTTGAGGCTCAGGTAGGGCTTGAGGTTGTTGTGCTATAGGAACTTGAACTGGATTTGGCTGTGGCATGTAATAGCAGGGATATGGATATGGCATTGGACCCTGAGGGACAAAATATGCAGGAGATTGAGGTTGTGAGTGATGACCAGAACTAGCAGGATGTTGCCCTTTGTTTTGTGAACTATTGCTTGGAAAGGTCACAAAGGGTGCAGAGGAGTTAGATCCAGTTGATCTACACTCTCTTGCAAAGTGCCCAAGCCTGTGGCATTTGTGACACCTCAACTTACTCTTGTCAAAACCAACTTTGGTTTTGCCAGAGAGTCCTGGAAATTTCCTACCAGTTCTCTTGTAGAACTTTTGAGATCTGATATTGATCAAGGCCATTTGGCTCAAAATATCCATCTCTTCTAAATCATCATCAGCAATACCCATCAAATCATCCATGATAAAGCATAAATTATCACTATTACACCCAGAATGACTGTCAACACCAACAAATGCATGATCAGAACTGTTTGAAGAGAAATCTATATGCTCATCATAATGGCTTTCTGATCCAGCATATTCTGACTCATGACCGACCAAGGCAGTGTTCCCTGGTACAAAGTCATCAGTGAGCTTTCCTGATGATGCCAGTTTCCTTTTCTGCTCTATCTCTCTTTCAAATGTAAGCAGTTTCCCATGGAGTTGGGTGAGAGATAGGCTATCCAGATTTGCACTGGAGCGTAGGACAATGGTGTATGTGTCCCATCTCTCAGGCAGTGATCTGAGGAATCTGTTGTTCATCTGGCTGTTAGTATACTCATGCTTGACCATTTTCAGCTCAGAGATCAAGCAGGAGAAACGCTCAAACTGTTGAGTCAGTGTCTCACCCTTCCTATGAGAGAATGTCTCATATTGTTGGGCGAGGATTTCTCTGTTGTTTGCTAAGACCTCATCAGTTCCTCGAATTGTTCCTTCAAAGCATTCCAGAGGTCATGAGCAGTTTCATGATGCATAAGCCCAGAATAGATTTCATTAGGCAGTGCCATGGCCAGAATTCCATGGGCTTTAGCATCAATCTCAAACAGTTTACGATCTTCATCTGAGTATTGCTCCTTCTTCTTCGGAACCATTTGGTTGGTCTCCGGATTGTTCACCATAGGCTTGTGTGGACCGTGAACCACAGATGTCCAACAACCTGAACTGTTAACAGACAGGTGATGGAGCATTCTTCGTTGCCATATGTTATACTCACTCCTAACCAGCATCGGAGGCTTGGTTGAGGAGCCAGTATTGTGAGGGTCATTAGAAGGAGTAGTCATTCTCAGATTCAAACCAATTCAATCAAGTTTCAACAGATTTAGCACAAAAACACAACAAACTCAATATGAACCAAGAAGAAACTCAAATTGAATAACCAGAAGCAGCAGAAGATCAATCTCTATAACCAATTCTTGCAAATATGCTAATTCGATCAAACTTTAGATATCGAAATAGCAGTTTCAATGATCAATGGTTAAACCGATCAATGATTAACCCGCTCTGATACCATTTGACAGGATCAGCGATCTAAGTTTGATCAATTAGAGTTGAATCGCAGCGGAATTAGAACAAGAATTAGACAAATATAGCAAGAACACAATAGATATTCAATGGAACAGTACATGGTTATATAGAAAGAGGGTTTTCTGCAAAAGGGATAATATCATTTATGCACAAATGCTTCGGTATGGCGGCCGCTAAGCTTTGCTAGGCTTTGCTAAGCTGCACTAAGCTACGCAGGGCATCGCACCTTACAATTAGGTCAACATTCCTTATATAAAGGAATGTGACGTCTGCTGATGTCACTTGATAGTGACATCTAACAGAATTATTACAAACAACTGAAAGTAAGCAAACTACTGAGAATGTTCACAACAACTGAGAACATCTCAGAGTATGCTAAGTACAAGATGAAACTAAAACTACTGAAACTACAAGTACTGATTACAAGAAACATAAAACTACTGAAAGGAAACCATCACAACTACTGAAGAGGTCTTCTTCAGCTGTTGTGACAACATCTGAAACTTGGTCGTCTTTCTCTTCAGACTTTGTCTTCAGACTTTGTCTTCAGTTCTTTAGCTTCAGACTTTGTCTTCAGTTTTTTCACTTCAGACTTTGTCTTCAGCTCTTTCACTTCAGACTTTGTCTTCAGACCTTGTTATCAGTTGATGTCTTCAGCTGTTGCAGACTACTTCAGTTGTTGTAATGTCTGTGAGACTTAAAGGTTTTTCTGATCAGTCTCATTGGTTCTTTTGGTCCAACAAATGTATTCAGCTTCAGCAGTTGATGCAGACACACAGGATTGCTTCTTGCATTGCCAAGAGACTATCCTTCCACCAAGAAATTGACATCCCCCAGATGTGGACTTTGCAGTCATGTTGCAGCCACATAATCACTATCTGTATAAGCATATAGATTAAAGTCTGAATTCTTTGGATACCAAAGGCCTAGATTTGGAGCACCTTTGTGGTATCCAGAATCATTTTGACAGTGATTAGGTGTGACATCTTGGGGTTGGCTTGATATCTTGCACATATACATATGGCAAATATAATATCAGTCCTGCTAGTAGTAAGGTACATAAGTGACCCAATCATAGAGATGTTTATCAACACATTCCCCCTCAAGATCAGGACCAAGGGAGTGGTTTCTAGCTATGGGTGTCTTTGCAACCTTACAGTCAGTCATCTTGAATCTTGTAAGTATGTCCTGTACATACTTTGACTGACTAATGAAGATGCCATCTTCAACCTGCTTCACTTAAATTCCTAGAAAGAAACTGAGTTCCCCCATGGCACTCATTTCAAATCTATTCTTCATCAGCATGTCAAAGTCTTTGCAGAGCTTTGGATTAGTTGAACCAAAGATGATGTCGTCTACATATATTTGAACTAGCAGTGTGTAATTCCCTGTTTCTTTGATGAAGAGAGTCCCATCAATAGTACCTCTTTTGTATCCATGATGACAGAGGTATGTCAATAGTGTCTCATACCACTTTCTTGGAGCTTGATGCAGTCCATATGGAGCCTTATCAAGCTTGCAGACATAATCAGGATGATCTGGGTTTGCAAAGCTAGGTGGTTGTTTAATATAAACTTCTTCATCAATCACCTTATAGAGAAAAGCACATTTCACATCAAGTTGGTAGACCTTGAAATCCTTGGATGCAGCATAAGCCAGGAATATTCTTATAGCTTCAAGTCTTGCAACTAGAGCAAAAACATTAGTGTAATCGATCCCTTCTTCTTAAGTGTATCCTTTGACAGCCAGTCTAGCCTTGTTCTTGATAATAATCCTTCTATCATCCTTCTTGTTCCTGAATACCCATTTGGTACCTATGACAGTCTTCCCTTGAGGAAGAGGGCATAAGTTCCACACCTTCTGTCTTTTGATTTGAAGCAGCTCATCTTGCAAAGCTTCAATCCAGCTTCCATCCTTCAAAGCCTCATCAACTTTCTTCGGCTCTATCTGGGATAAGAAACAAGCATGTAGACAAACATGGCTGTCATAAGTTTGTCCTCTTGTTCTTACCCCTGAGTCAACATTTCCAATGATGTTTGTGGTGGGATGTGACTTGTGGATCCGTAGTTGAGGGATCACAGCAAGTTGGTTGGACAGATCTAAATTAGAGAAATTTTGATCAAGCAATGAGGTGTCTCCCACTACATCAGCACACTTATCAAGAGAAACTTGATCCAATGACTGTGTGACATCATTTATGTTGTCTTTAATGGAGTAGTTATCAGCATCAAGAAATTCTTGATCAC
The DNA here is from genome assembly GCA_025506505.1 of Flaveria sonorensis. Lineage (NCBI taxonomy): Eukaryota > Viridiplantae > Streptophyta > Magnoliopsida > Asterales > Asteraceae > Flaveria > Flaveria sonorensis. The sequence continues at coordinate 40,077,274 of CM046440.1, read as the reverse complement.
TGTCACCACCTCCGGTTCCTCCTGCATTAGAAGTTCCTTCTCCTGAATTCTGAGCCTTTGAGCTGGAATTTGAAGGCAATTCAGTTGAATCAGTAGTATTTGTCATGCTTGTGCTGATAGGAGCCTTAATTACAGGGTTAGTCACCACTGGAGCTAAAGTAGTCTTCTTGGTTGGTCTTCTCAGCTCAAATCTTGGATCAGGATCTTCTGTTGATCTGTTATCTGTAGATCCTAAAACATTCTTACAAGACTTGTTAAAACAGTTGGTAACTAAATCAAGATCAAACAGCCAATCCAGACCAAAACCTTTCACACAGGGTGTGTGTTCATTGAAAGTCACATTGACTGACTCCTCAATGATTCTAGTTCTGAGATTGTATACTCTATAAGCCTTAGCTTGAGAAGAGTATCCAACAAAGTGTCCATCATCTGATTTCTCAGTAAACTTGGCTATTTGATCTTTGGTATTCAAGATGGTGCAAGGACATCCAAATGTTCTGAGAAAACCAATGAATGGTCTCCTTTTATGCCACAGTTCATAAGGAGTTTACCATGTGTCTTATCCACTAAAACTCTGTTCTGCACATAGCAGGCTGTGTTGATAGCCTCTGCCCAGAAGGTGATAGGTAGTTTAAAGTCAGACAACATGGTTCTAGCAGCTTTAATAAGTGTCCTGTTTCTCCTCTCAGCAACACCATTTTGCTGAGGAGTCCTGGGAGCACTATATTGTCTTGAAATACCATTTTCATCACAAAATGTATCAAGGATTTGGTTTTTAAATTTGGTTCCTTGATCACATCTTATGGTCTTGACCTTATGATCAGATTGATTCTCAATTTTCAGAATGAAGTTCTTTAAGATTTCAGGGGTTTCATCCTTAGTTCTAAGGAAAAACACCCAAGTGAATCTTGTGAAATCATCTGTGATCACTAAACAGTAAGAGGTCCTTCCTAGACTCATTACATTGGTGGGGCCAAACAGATCCATATGTAACAAGTGTAGGGGAGTAGTGATAGAGTTCATTTCCTTTGGCTTGTGAGACACTTTGTGTTGCTTCCCTTTCAGGCATGCAATACAGTGGTCATCACTTGTAAACTCTTTCTTTGGAATTCCAGTTACCAAATCATTCTTAACCAATTTATTCATGTTTTTAAAGTTTAGATGGCACATTCTTTTATGCCAAAGGAAAGACACATCACTATTTTCTTTAGACAGAAAGCAAGAAACTTCTCCAGAAGAAGATGTTTCCTGCAGATCCATCTTGTACATGTTCCCTCTACTGGGGGCTCTGGTCACAAAATTAGGACACACTTAGTAGATTGTATCTAAGCTCCTTGACAAAGTTTACCTTCTCAATGTTGAGCTTACTATTTGGAACCTTGCCCCTGCCAGTAATGTAACCTCCTGCATCTCCTCCAAAAGCAACTGGTCCTCCATCAAATCTTTCAAAGTTTTGAAGTAAGGACTCATTGCCTGTCATGTGCCTAGAGCAGCCACTATCAATGATCCACACATTTCTGTTTGCCTTTGGCTGTCCCTGCACAAAAGGAGATGACTTAGTTATATTTGGAAACCCAAGCCTCATTGGTCTTGGGCTTGCTAAAATGAGTTGAAGGCAATGAAACAGTAAGTGATCCTATGTTTAGGCTCTGAGGATCATTTGCTGTTGTTGATGAAGAATCTTCAATCCCACGGTCTTCCTTCATCTTCCACACCACCTTTGGAAAATTTGGCTTGACCTTCAAAGCTTCGGAAACTTTTGCAGCTTCGGAAGATTTGGAGACTGGTCCTTCGGAAGATCTTGCTTTCACTGCAGCAAGCTTCAGTACTTCGGAAGCATTCCTTTCTTTCGAGACCAAATTTTCTTTCGAAAGCAATTTTTCACTTGCCTTCTTCTACATTTTGCAGATTCCGAAGGAAACAGATTTTCCTTCTGAATCTTTCTTTTCCTTCTTCTTCCCAGAAGCCATTTCTTTGACCATGTGGATAGTACTTTTAAGATTGTAAAAGCAATCCTTAGCTAGATGAGAAGTACTACCACACATGATGCAGTCCATTTGCTTCCTTCTGGGAGTCTTCTTCTGAGACCAAGACTGAACTTGAACACTTTCTTTCTCCAGCTTCTTCTTCAGAGATGATGCAGCAATTTTCTTAGGGAGAGAATTGCTCTTGGAGGAGGATGGTTCAGACTGTGTAGCAATGGTACATAGCAATTTAGCCTTCTCTTTGCTGGAATGATTTGGAACTGTACTAAAACTTTTGGTACTAGAGTTTGTAGTTGATTCCTCAACCTTTACCACTTCAAACCCTGCAAAGATGAACACTTGTTTCTGCTTGGGGTCAAAAGTGGCCTTGATCTCTTGAGCCTTCTTTGATCTTTTTTTTGGTCTTCTGATCAAGGTCTTCCTCTTTGTCTTTGTCATACCAGCCTTCTTACTCTCCTCTGGATCATGGTGACCCTTTTTGGATTGACTCTTTTCACTCATTTTAGAATCATCCCTCACCATCTCCTCTTCATCCTCTTCAACACTAGGGTCTATGAGGGGAAGCTCATCTTCACCAGTTCCACACCTTGGAGATCTTACAGATAATAGAGTGTGTGGAGGAGCTATCTCACAAGATCCCAGTCCCTGCTTATTCTAATAACAAACTTTTGCATGCAGAGATGAGGATATTATCTTCTTGAAGGTCTCTTCTTCAAGAACACATTTTTCTGCCCTGGCTTTGCTGATCACAAGCTTAGCCTGGCATTCAGTCAACTTAGTAACAAGATCTTTTATTTGAGTCTTGTAGTTTGTTTGCTCATGTTTAAGAGTTGAAATTGTTTTCTCTAGATCTTCTATTTTAAGCTTATAATCATCTTCAGCTCCTTAAAATCAGCTTTTAAAATGTTTAAAGACTCAATATCATATCTCATTTCTAAGTTGTAGGACCTGTATCTGTTTACTTTAGCAATACATTTAGGAGAGCAAAGATGTTCTAATACCATGGCTTCATCATGGTCATCCATGAGTGCTTGATTTGGAGACGCATCTTCGGCTTGGAAGCTCCAGTCAAAGCCTCCTCCTTCAACAGCAACTGCAGCTTGCTGTCTTGGCTTCTCATTTTGGTGCCCTCCTTTAGTGTAGTTTGGCCTGGATGATGCTTGGCCACCATTTGACTTAGGTGCCTTGCATTCTCTGGCAAAGTGTCCCATCTGGTTATAGTTGTAACACTTTACTTTGCTTTTGTCAAGCCCAAACTTGCCACTGGCTGCATTGCTAGGAAACCTTCTCCCAGTCCTCATCTAAAACTTCTGGGCTCTGTGAGTGAGAAGAGCCATCTGCTAGACTATCTCCATATATTCCAGATCATCTGGATGGATACAGTCCAGGTCTTCAAGAGTGAAGAGAAAGTTGCTTGAACTTTCATCAATAGAGACAAAGACTTGAGAAGAACTTGTCTCTTGGAAGGGACTTCCTTGGATGTAGCTCTCTCTGGGTGTCTCTGGGAAGGTGATGAAAGGACCCTTTTGTGAAGTTTCGGGGTAGCAGATAAGATGATGCTGTGGTTCTCTGCTATCCCTTTCACCCACATGAAGAGTTGAACTCTGGTGAGTATTGAAGTTACCAAATGAATTTTGCATGTTCATCTCCATATGGTATCCACTGAGTATCCCATACAACTCAGAGAGAGTAAGGGTCTTGAAGTTTTCAGTCCTCTTAATGACCACACAGTAGTGTGTCCATTGTTTGGGAAGAGAGGACATGAACTTCCTAACATTATCCCTATTCTCAATAGTTACTCCAACATCAGCAAGAGTATCCACAATCTCAACATACCTGAAGTATTGTTGAGTCATGGTTTCACCTGTCTTGAAGGTGAAGTTTTCAAACTGCTGCTTCAGGAGGTCCTTCTTGTTTTCCTTGGCCTCATTGGACCCCTCATACATCAGTTTCAGTGCATCCCATAGCTGTTTAGCGGTCTTGCACTTCTTGAAACCTCTGTAGATGGAGTTTGGTAGAGCAGTTTGGAGGGCTGTTATGGCTTTCCGATCAATATCAATCCTTTTCCAGTCTTCATCAGAAAAGTCAGCCCTCTCCTTTGGTATCATGCCACCACCAGCAGCAGGTGAAGAGGTGCATGGTACATGAGGTCTATTGACAACAGACTCCCACATCCTGGAATCTTGAGACTTAATGAAGCCTTTCATTCTTTGGCACCAAGTGTCAAAATCCTCAGGAGTGATCAGTGGAGACTTTGTCATAGTTCCAGTTTCCATACCAGCCTTAGAGATAGCTGCCATTTGAAGAGTTAAGTGATGTGTGAAGCTAAGAGGATTAAAGATGGTGAGATCTTACAATCAAGAGCCTGGAATGCTCTAATACCAATTGCAGGACCGGGTAAGGGTACTTAACACTTAGTTTCACACTGAGGAGAGATCTTAGATCACTTAACAATTCAAATAGGAACTGGTAACTAGAGACAGATGATTCTAAGAACACAAGTAAATTAAAGAGACAGAACTAAGAACAACACAAGAACACAAGATTGGTTTTCAAGGATCTTGTATATTGATCTCAAGTTCTTTTACAAGTGTTACAAAGCATAAAAAAATTACAAGGACCTGAGACACTTTTATACTACAACCTACAACCATCACTTATATGTAAAGACAGTTGGGATTTGACTAATCTAGACAACAAGATCAATCTACAGTCAAAAGGCAGATTGCCTTTTGACTATTGACTATGACATGCCATAGCTCACTAACTTTTCCTAATACAAAAAGTCTATATATACAAGTAAGGTAAGTTCCAGACAAAGACCATTCCTACTTTTTGATAAAGCATGGAAGTTTCACCAACTTGTGTAAAGTAGGTGAACCACCAGAGCAGGCAGTGGAGAGTGTGTCAGCTTTATCAAAAGTTAATTCAGAGAAAGCATATTTTCTCTATCCTCTGAAGAAATCAGTCTTCACAGCTTCGGAAGACTTTGTCTCTGAAGCTTCAAAAGATTTCATCTTTGGCTTCGGAAGATGCTGGTCTTTGGCTTCGGAAGATTTCACACTTAGAATATTTTTCTGTTTGAGTGTGAAACTTCTGAAGTAACTCCTTCTGAACTGTTAGCTTTGGAAGATCATACACTTAGACACATTTGAGAGTGTAAGACTTCCAAAGCTAGTTCATCTTTGTTCCTTAGTGCATGCATGGAAGACTTGGTTGTTCTGGCTTGTTGGTTGCATCAGCCTCATAATCTTCAGATGATCTTACACCTTTCATGCGTTTTGCCTTTTCCTTTGGCATTAAGCTTCCTAACTCCACCCTCCTTATCATCAACACAATACCATATTTACTAGAACTTTGTATGTTTATCTTGCAGTTTTAACCATCTGTTGCAACTCAAAGATGGATTTGTCCCTAGCATTCAAATTATAATTCATAATAAACTAGTCATATAATTTAGGAAGTGAACTAAATATAATATCCCTAGCCAACTCATTTTTTGTTTAATGGGGCCTCAAGCCGTGTTAAGTGATCAACATAACCCTTCATCTTCAACACATGAGTGCTTATCAAAGAACCATCTTGCATTCAAGTAGTAATCAATGATTTCATCACTTCAAACCACTCATGAAGAGTATGCTGTTGGATTATTTTCTTCAACTGCTCAATCCTGTCGAACGCTAGCATGTTTTCTAGATTCTTCTGCAGTTATGGAATTATGAAGGCTAGCATGATATAGGAGACTTTCATTGAGTGATCCATATGCATTTTCCAATTCATTTAGGCAGTCCCTGTATGGGTAGTGGGTTCTTCTGGAATTTGTTCTTCGACAACGTACATCTTGTTCTCTACCCCAAAAACAATTTTCAGGTTCCTGAACCAATCCTTGAATTTGAAGTTGTTGAGTTTGACTTTTCAATAATTAACTTAAGTTGGAAAGGAATAGCGGGATTCGTTTCATTAGACATCTGTAAAATCCAAATGAAGTTTATATAGTATTTTCATTTTCAATTTCCTAATTAATAATAAGCCCCAATTGCAAAAATATAGATAACTAGGATCGGATCCCGTTTCACCAAAACTCAATGAATGGCTAAAGCTATATCCATTGGCATGGCTATGCAGGTAGGTAACAATTACCAATTATGTCCAGTACACAACTCTTGGTTTCAGGTCGAATGACGAGCTTTGTCAAACATTGGTACGTTTATCTCTAACTACGCCCACTTAAATATTTTAAGTGATATTAGCACATAATTTGTGGCTGTATAACCGGACTAAGTGACTTAGGACTCACAGTTATACCTTCCACCAAAATTGTAGTAGGCCCGGATGCAGGGCAAACGCTAGCATCGGGGGTTCGGATAAACTGGGTGAATTGTCACTAATTTAGAGTGGTGTAAAATATTAATTTTTATTTGGAATTTTTTTATGTTATAACTAATGTTCGGGTGAAAAACATATTGGACTGTAGCATAAGGCAAGTCATGGAACTTTTATTAAAATATAATTTATGTTGGTTTGTGATACTGGTTTGAAACTCCATTCAATTACATGACACAATCCAGCTTTAAATGCCCTATTTTAAACAATATTGGTTCTTATCGCAAACCAAATTATAAACTAATAAATCTTTTATCAATTTAGTGTTTAAACTAATAAACATTTTATCTTAAACTTGGTTTACTTTAAATAAAACTTCTTTTATTTAATTAAATTTCCAAGTTTTAAACCATTTAATTACTTTTTGTTTTGATTATGAAAACGAGTTTTATATGTTTTATGGATTTTAATTATTTCCCGTTAATGAATTATCACAACCACAAACATAATAAAACATATAAACTGAGCAGCTAGTAAATATTGTTCGATTTCAATTGAGCCAACAAACGAACCCAAACTAGTCTAGGGTCACAACCTGCTTGTAATATCCCATGTGGATCAAGATCTCCATCTTGATTCCCCGTGTCCTCATCTTTGGTCTTCTACTATTCGTCTTCCAGTTTACAATACTTATAAATAAACAACATTTACAAATAAAACAAAATAAATCTATCTATTACATTATGGTTCCAAAACACCCAAAATAATAATACAATGATTAACACCAAATAAACAACCAAAACCATTCAAACATGGGTCACTACTCGATTTCAAACACAATCAACCACAAACATAAAAGGTAAAGACTTTGATTAAAAGTTTCACACTATAACAATTAAAGTTACTAATAATACGAAACTTTTAATCCAAAGTCATAATCTGTATTTTTCAAATTTTTGGCAAATTAAACACAAGATCAACAATTTAAAAACGCGCATAAAAGTGGCTCTGTTACCACTATTAGGTATCGTTTGTCAACTTTAACCAATTAAAGTTACTAAATATAAAATTTTTTTAACATCAAAAGTTAGCGGAAGCATTTAATGATTAATCTTATTAGTCAAACCCAAACAAGTATTTAATTACACGCATATAAACAATTAACAACCATAGTTTCGTAGAAGATTGTACCTTGAAACAACTCATTGTCTCTCGATCAAGTTGTAAATCTAAGTATCGTGATATGGGTAATAGTGCATGTGAAATAATTTGGATCACTCACTTACTCCGGGAGCTCCATGCTTTTCCACCCGATTGACTGACGCTTCTTTGTGACGGTTAAAGTGTCGTATTTCTCATGGTATCTCACAAGTAGGCAAAGCTCATTTATTAGGATTACCACTTTATTTAAGAACTCATCTCCTTTGGAATACCCCACACAAAATTTGTGCAAACCAAGCTTCTAGTGGGATATTAGACCTTTATATTAGGTTTGTGAAGTTAATGTAATTTAGTGATTCTTGACTATTGGTGTACCTTGATATATGTTACTATATACTCATATCTTCCCCATGCTTGGGGTAAGCCTTTTTAATTGGTTAATAACTTGGATGTTGGATCAAGAAAAATGAATCAAATCAATAGGGCAGATCACTTAATTTAGTAAACTTTTGGTTTTCAAGTAACTAGTGTATCACACCTAAATCCACAGGCATGACCTATTGTACCAATCTCACAACATAATAAAGTGGAAGTCTAATCATTCAAGACCACAAAAACTAGACTGAATTAAAACTTAACAATACTTACAACTAACCATACATCCATAGCATACAAACCATAAAATGTTTTACAAGGCACTACCTTAAGTATATTTAATCCAGTCACTACCTTATACATGAAAATTTTCTTCAATTGTAACCACTAAGTTTCAATGACCTAGCTAATGCTTCCCGACACCTCTTTGTCACATCCGGTATTTTTCGTTACCAAACGCTGTTAGTCTCGTTAAGTCTTGCATACACATGTCGTGAGCACACACAAGTTGTCGTTGAACGTTGGTGACTTAATAATAATAAACTATGATTATCAGATAATAATTTGATTAATAATGTTGATTATTAGTTTGTGGTTATGTAATTCATGAATTTAAATATTATGTGTGAATTTTACTTGATAACGTGACAGCGTGTAATATTTATTTCATTAGTTTTTACATTAGTTGAAAATGTATATGATTATTATTGTTGATTAATAATGTTGTGTTTTTGTAGTTAAAAATTATTAAAAAGTGTTAAAGAGGCTAATTTTTATAAAAGGTGTTTAAGAAGGGTTTATTTTGTGATTACCAATAAACTTAATATTACCAAAATCAAAACCCTAATCCCCTCCCACACCCCCATTTGCGGCCGAGCACCCTCAACCCCCCATACCTTGCAATTTTGATCAAAGAACAACAAGCAACCATCAATTTCTAGTGTTATTCAAACATTACAAGTGATTAGCAAGTGTTAATCATCATCTTTACACACTTAAAGGTAAGTTTCTATCAAGTTTTCATGGTTTTTTATTCTTGATGAACCCTAGTTTGAAGATCATGTAGAAAAGTTGAAATTGATGATGGTTTGATGATGATATGATGTTAGTTATGTTATATGAATGTTAATCTATGTAGATTATACAAGAAATCCATGGTTTTGTAATCTAGTTCATATATTGCCAAAATTGGAAACTTTTCTACATGATAATTCATGTTTTGATGAATTGTTGATGTTAAATGGGTGATTATGATTACTATGAAATAGATTAGGTATGTTATTGATGAAATTAGGTTGAAATTGATGAAAGGATAGATTTTGGATGTTACTTTTCCGAAAGGAAAACTTTATTTATATTAAACATGTGATTTAGTGATTTGATCATTATTAGGATGATAAGAGCATGCTAGAGTGATCATGGATAATGTCTAATGTATTAGATTATGATAATTGGGTTATTTGGTTAATTGATAAATCTATGGGGAAATCTAGGTTTTCTTGGAAACGGTGCAAGTGTACAGGTTATGTGTCATGATGAATTGTGATTGTTGATTATTATAATATTGATGTCATGGTTATATGAATTACATGTGGGATTAGGATAATGAGTATCATACACGCGTGCGAATCTGAGGCCCCTACTTAGTAGGATTGGCAGGGTTTAAGGTGTGAAATCGTGAGTGGCTTCATATGGCATGTAGTGCATGATTAGACTCCATGTATGAATTATTAGTTGTGATGTAATTATGATTATGTTGAGCATGTTGATTGTTTGAGATTCATAGGCGTTGTATGATAATATATGTGGGTATGATGATCTTGATAGAACTTAAAATTGACAATGTGACATACGTGAATAACTTATATGATAACCATGTATGCTGAATTGCTATACTTGATCAGACATGATTTCAATTAACATGTCACCAACGGGTCAAACGGGTCAACTAGGTCAAATGAGTCTTGTTTTTCCAAAACCTTGGGTCAATGTGTTTATTTGGGCACCTAGGGTTGTTAAGCTTTCTATGTACACGTACTTACGTACTTGCGTGTTCTAGGTAACCTGTAACGGGTTGTCTTTCCACTCATCGTTAGCTCTTTGTTATTGTTCGTTGCGCACCAGGTGAGTTCCTGCCACACTTTTTATACACTCTCTTTTGGGGGAGATAGCATACTCGTTTACTAACACTTTATTATGATAAGTTGTGTATAGTGTAACATAGTGTGTTATACCTTGAAAGCCGTCACACTTTCGGATCGTTAATATTGGTAACTAGCAGGAAATTTTGGTTAGTACTACTGGGTCTGACAAGCCCCACCCATGCTGTCACACCCCAACCTTAACGGCGGAAACGTCGAGATGTGAGGGTTAAGAGTATTCATGCCACAAAATGCTAATTTAAGATGACAATAATATTAAATATCAATATTCATGACATCCATTTAAGAATTAACATAAGTTCAAACATTTAACAATACATAAGATTTCCAACGTCAAAAGATATTAATTGTCTTTTTATTCTAATCTAGGTCCAATCCTAGATGTAAGTAAGTCTTCAAAGCATGCTAAGCAGTATCATTTCTTGAAACATGTTAAAAAATAATGTCAACAATATGTTGGTGAGTTTTCATAGTTTTAGCATACATAAATATATATATATATATATAAGATAGCAATTCACGTCACAGGTTATTGAATAAAGTAAATAAAGATGGATGAACAAATGTAACAATCAAACCTAGACAAATATGGCCATTACAAGATTAAACGATTAGCTAAGTGTATTTGGTTCCCATAGTGCCCAAGAATAAGACACTAGGAGCCGGCAATAACCTCGGCTTTAGCACCAAATAGGCTTATCAGGCCCATAGATCTTTGACGTCGCCAGGCTAGCAATATATATGATTGTATCTTACAAGGGTCATCACATAATAATTACAAGATTTCAAATAACCATGACAACATAAAATAAATTGCACAAGTGTTACAAGATTAAAACGTGTTTACAAGTGTATTTATAATACGATTAACATGTTTCACCCCAAAAGTGTCAAATAATATAAAAAGGAGTATGAAAACTCACATGGATTATAAAGATGATAAATAAGAAGGTCTTGTATATAATGCCGAGGATTCGTTAACGTTCAACCTAAATGAACGACGCGTTATGTTAATCATGATAATTAGGGTGTTATATTTATAAACCATTTACCCATGATTTTTATCATATAGATACAATTCACTCTTATTTTGATAGCTAGATGATAAAAATTTTGGTGATAAATACTAATAGTTAATCCTTTATTTTCATTGGTTAATATTTACTATTTAAATAAAATAGTAACCTGTAGACTTAAGTGATTAAAATAATTATATTAATTACAACAAATGTATATTTTTAAATACGTACATGTATATTTATTTTCTTTAATATTATTAATAAATAAACGTGTAACAATAAAGAATTTATTTAAAGAATTATTACCAATTTAGTGGCAATTCATTACAATTTGAGATTTTTAATGAATTGTATTGTATACAATTTTTTATATAATTTTAACAACAAAAGAATGGAAATTTCTTAATTTAAAATTCAGAAAGTATATAAAAATGATTTTTATTTATTTTCTGACGAAAAATGATTTTATATGGTTTTTAAATATTTTTCAGAATTTTAAATACCATAAAAAACCTTTTAAAAAAATTGTGGCAGGCTCGGGTTCGAACCCAGGCCCTTTGCCACAGCAACACCCACACAAACCACCGGGCTAAAGCCCTAGTTTGTGTAATTTTTCAGAAACAGAACTTAAATCCCTTTTTTTTTCAGAAACCCCAATTTCATCCGAAACCCTAGATTCTCAATTGATCAAATTGAAGCTTGAATCGATTATGGATATGAAATTAACCATATGGATTTTGTTCCTCATATAAAACCGAACACAAACTCCAATGTAATTACCTGATTGATGTTGTTCTTGATGATTTTTTAGTTTTGAACGAGCCGCGACTGTTCTTGATTGGGATTTCAATGTGTGTGTGTATTTCAGTTGAAATTGAGCTTATAGCAAGATTAGGAAACTCGAATGGAGTGTTTTGCCTCGTTTATATAGTTCCAATTTGACCGTTTGAACACCCAACGAGTTCGAGTTGTTCTCTGTTGTTTCAGGTTGAAATTAAAGCATATTCGGCCGTTGCAAAAGAAACCAAGCACAACATTGATTATGAAATGATGAGATGAACGTTTCTACCCGTTTGATTGAGTTATTACAGCGATTTACTTGTGAAACCGATTTGGTTTTTATATGGTTCGGTTTTTGTTTTAATTATCTAATAAATTCGTAGTTATCTTCCAATTTCCGTGTGTGTTCGGGTTCAACTCGAGCTCCCAAGCGATTAGAAACAATTTACGGATTAAAAAGTGGGTTTGTAGGGCGATTAGGGGGTGGCCGGAGCTCCGCCGGAGTTCGGCCGGAGTTCCACCGGGAAAACGGGGGTTGGGTTGGGTTTTTGAAAAAAAATACATTTTGGTCCCTGTAGTTCAGTGTAATTTCTTTTTAATCTAAAGTTTATGTCTTAGTTTAAGATAAATTACAGTTTGGTCCCTGAGGTTCTAAATTTTATTATTTTATACCCCAACTATTTAATTACAAGTTTTTAGAATATAAATATTATATTACTTTTATTATTAACAATATTAACACTTATTAAAATTATTTAGTATTATTAGTATTATTATTTTATTATTTTATTATTATTTTCATTATTATTATTAATATTAACATTTTCTTTTATGCTTGTTGTTATTAATATTATTATTATTAATTATTTAATTATATCCAACTATAATGATTCCAATAAATTACAAATAAGTCCTCATACTTGCATTAATAACAAAACAAACCCTTACAAGAGATAACGACGTTAATCAAACATTAACTAAAAATACGAGAGGTCACAGTCTCCCCAATTTTAAGAAATTTCGTCCCGAAATTACAAGACTAAACAAAAAGATGAGGGTATTTCTTTCTCATATGATCCTCACGTTCCCAAGTGAACTCAGCTCCACGTTTGTTTTCCCAACGGACTTTGACGATCGGTATGGTAGATGTACGGGTCTTCTTCAACATTCGATCCATGATCTCGACAGGTTTTTCAATGAAATGCAATGACTCGTCAATTTAGATTTCCTCCAAAGGAACATGCAATTTTTCATCAGCCAGGCATTTCCTCAGGTTTGAGACATGGAAGACAGGATGAACCTCGCTAAGTTCGGAAGGTAGTTCCAGTTTGTAAGCCACTTTCCCAATTCTTTTCAGAATCTTGAAAGGTCCTACAAAACGTGGGGCTAACTTACCCTTCTTTCCAAAGCGAACAACACCCTTCCATGGAGAGACCTTAAGAAGAACCATGTCGCCGACTTGAAATTCCAACGGTTTGCGTCTTTTATCGGCATAACTCTTTTGACGACTTCTAGCCACCTCCAGGTTATTTCGAAGTTTGGAGACTTTGTCGGTCGTTTCTTGAATAAGTTCAGGACCAGTAATAAAATTCTCACCAATGTCAGTCCAACAGATCGAAGAACGACATTTACGAGCATATAAAGCCTCGAATGGTGCCATCTTGATACTCGAGTGATAACCATTGTTATACAAAAATTCCGCCAACGGTAGATGCGTATCCCAGTCACCACCAAAGTCAAGGACACAAAGACGTAGGAAGTCCTCGAGAGTTTGGATTGTTCGCTTGGTTTGACCGTCCGTTTGAGGATGGTAAGCCGTGCTTAAATCCAGTTGAGTACCCAAAAGTTCTTGCATAGAAGACCAGAAATGCAAAGTAAAACGAGCATCACGATCGGAGATAATGTGCAACGGCATGCCATGACGACTCACAATTTCATCGATGTAAATACGAGCCAATCTTGAAACCTTGTAAGTGTCTCATATTGGTATGAAATATGCCGTTTTGGTCAAACGGTCAACGATTACCCATATACTATCATGGCCATGAGAGGTACGTGGTAACTTGGTTACGAAATCCAAGGCTATATGTTCCCATTTCCACATAGGGATTTCGGGTTGTTCAAGTAAACCACTACGCCGTTGATGTTCGGCTTTGACCCTGCATACATAAGGCACTTAGAAACATAAGACGCGATATCTTTCTTCATTCCTGGCCACTAATATTGGCCACACAGATCCATATACATCTTGTCGAACCCAGGATGAATAGAATATAGTGTTTGATGAGCTTCGTTCATGATGAAGTGACGGAGATTATCGCGATTCGGGATCCAAAGTCGATTCAAGAAGTACCACATGCCATTCGGTTTTGTCTCCAGTTGTGACTGGACGTTAAACGCCAAATCATCATCTTTTCCTTCCTCAGTTAACGCCACTTGTTGAGCCTCGTGGATGCAAAACTCGAGATCACTATCAATCCTTATGTTTTGAAGCATGATAGTGGCCTCGTTAACATCCACATGAATCTCGGTGTCAAATTCTCCTAACATGTCAAACCATTGTCTTCGATCTCGGATTTCTTGAAGCAAGAAAGTCTTGTTATGGATCTTACGACTCAGCGCGTCAGCTACAACATTCGCCTTTCCAGGATAATAACGAATGTCGCAGTCGTAGTCGCTAATCACTTCAACCCAACGTCTTTGTCTCATGTTGAGATCCTTTTGATTGAACACATGTTGGAAACTCTTGTGGTCGGTGTAGACTATGCATTGCGTCCCATAGAGATAATGCCGCCAAATCTTCAAAGCAAATACCACGGCACCAAGTTCGATATCATGAGTCGTATAGTTCACTTCATGAACTTTCAATTGCCTTGACACGTAAGCTATGACCTTGCCTCGTTGCATGAGAACATAACCAAGGCCTTGGCTAGACGCGTCGCAGTACACGGTGAAGTCATCGTTTCCATCGGAAAGAGTTAAGATAGGAGCGTTACACAGTTTGTGTTTTAAAGTCTCGAAAGCATCTTCTTGTTCGGGTCCCCAATCGAAAAGTCTATTCTTTTGAGTCAGCGTCGTAAGCGGTTTAGCAATCTTTGAAAAGTTTGCAATGAACCTACGGTAATAACCAGCTAAACCCAGAAAAGAACGAACCTCAGTTGGGGTCTTAGGAACACACCAATTCTTCACGGCTTCTATTTTTGCAGGGTCGACGTGAATTCCTTGGCTATTCACCATATGTCCTAGGAATTGAACTTTCTCGAGCCAGAATTCGCACTTTGAGAATTTGGCGTATAGTTGTTCCTTCTTCAAAAGGTCGAGGACTTGACGTAAATGCGACTCGTGATCGGTCTTTGTATTGGAATAGATGAGAATGTCATCAATAAACACGATCATGAATTTATCCAAATTCGGTTTACATACCCGATTCATGAGATCCATGAAGACAGCAGGTGCATTAGTCAAGCCAAAAGGCATAACCATGAACTCATAATGTCCATATCGAGTACGAAACACGGTCTTTGGAATGTCGTTGTCGTGAACACGTAGTTGATGATACCCAGAACGTAGATCGATCTTTGAGAATTATGTAGCTCCTTGAAGTTGATCGAAGAGGTCATCGATTCTAAGAAGAGGGTATCGATTCTTGATAGTGAGTTTGTTGAGTTCCCGGTAGTCGATGCACATATGGAATGAACCATCTTTCTTCTTCACGAATAGCACGGGTGCACCCCATGGTGAAGAGCTAGGTCGAAAAAACCCTTATCGGTAAACTCTTGTAGTTGACTAGCTAGTTCTTGCATTTCAGACAGTGCGAGATGATAAGGTGACTTAGCCACGGGGTTCGCACCAGGAATCAAATCGATTTTGAACTCAACTTCTCGAACGGGAGGCAACCCACTAAAATCTTCGGGAAACACCTCGGGAAAATCTCGTACGACAGGAATATCCTTCAATTCCTTCCCCTTGGCTTTCGTGTTAACTACGTAAGCCATGAAAGCTACGTAGTTTTTACTCAAGCACTTTCGGGCCTTGATACAAGACATGAGTTTGAGTCTTTGGGATGATCTCTCCCCAAAGATTTTTAAGGTATCACCCGATGGTAAAGGAATTAGAATGCACTTCTCGAAACATACAATTTCCGCGTGTTGTTTGGCAAACCAATCCATGCCGATAATGATGTCAAAGCTCCCCAGTTGCATAGGAATAAGATTGATAAGGAATTCGTGCTCGTTAAGACTTAAGACACAATCGCGTATTACGACGTCGACTTCAATAGATTTGCCATCGGTGACTTCTACCGTAAAGGATCTTTCTAAGTTAGAATGCGGCTAAGAAAGAATAGGCTCGAACTCTAAAGACACGAAACACTTATCCGCACCCGAATCAAAAAGTATAGAGGCATATCTACTATTTACAAGGTAGATACCTGCTCAAATAATAAACTATCATTGGCACATGGAAAGCAAGCAGGAATTTTACAAGATAAAGAACGATTAAAGGAAAATAGAGACGTACCATTCACTACGTCGTTGTTGGCTTGGGCTTGGTTGGCATTGATGTTGAAAGCACTTCCTCGAGCCTGTGGCACATTTCTCGTATTGCGAGGACATTGTGGACGAAAATGTCCAGGTTCGCCACAGTTGTAGCAGACTCGATTGGCAATCAACGCAGTATTATTAGGGGCACGATGGCAAGTTGCCACCAAATGACCATACTTTCCACACAACGAGCAAATTCGGCAAGGAGTATTCCCCGCATGATGGTACTTGCAGGTGTTGCACATCGGGTACGGCCCAGTATAAGCCCTTGCCACGGGGACTTGATTTGCAACGACAGCTTGCCTTTGAGGGGCATTTGGTGCTGTCACCGCATAGTGAGCTGGGCGGTGACATTAATCGCTTCCTCCAAAGTTGTGGGCCTACTTCCCACCACAGCATCTTGGATTTGAGGCCGTACCCCCTTGATAAATTTCTCGATGTTGTGGGGTACGGTATCCACCATGTGCGGTAGAAGCATGCTAAATTCATGATGCCGGGTGGAATAAGCCAAATGATTCTCGCTATCTTGTTTGAGGTTCCAAAATTCCTCCTCCAACTTTTGAAATTCACTCCTTGGGCAGAACTTTTGGATCATGATATTCTTAAACTCCTCCCAAGTGAGTGCCAATGCAACCTCAGTACCACGGTTTCGCTTCTATTCCACCAAGTGAGTGCCCGTTGTTGAAGGACACTCGCGGCATATCGAACCTTGAGCTCTTCAGGACACTCGCTATTTATGAAGGTATTCTCCATACTTTCGAACCACACGAGAAGTCCAGTGGCTCCTTCTTTACCACTAAAGTTAGTGGGCTTGCACGAGTTGAAGTGCTTGAAAGTGCAGGTGCCGTTATTCCCACCTTGGTTGTTGCTATTCTCCCCATGACCATTGTTGCCATCACCACCATTGTTTCCATTGGCGTTGTTACTGTTGTTGGCCATTAGGGTGCTGCTAAGTTCAGCAACCATCGTAGGGAGTACAGCAGCCATTTGACGGGCGATCATTGCAGCAAGTTTGCGGTCGGAGGTAGCATGTTTTCCATGATGACGAGACATTCTATAAGATAGAAATAAAGAAAATATTAGTATTCGGAAATAAACCAGTTCAGGAAATCATGAATTTTTGATATTTTAAATATAACCAGGATGGTTCCATTTGGTACCACATAGCCAATAGGAACAAGGACACGTCGATGTGACTTAATCCCAACTACCTTGAGGAAGATGTGTATATTGACCATAATTTAGCACTCATCCCAGAAATCCCCACGTAAGCATAACAGGTCTCGCAATGAGATTTATACAAAATGCTTGCCTTAGCCCGAGGGCCTTTTGCCAGGAATCGAGAATACAGGAGTTTATGTGTCACACACTTCCCTAAGGCAATTAGAATTAAAACCTCGATGAGATTTTCAAGATTTAGACATATCGTCTAAGGAATTTTCTCCATTCGATAAGACGCGTAAGAAATTCCACACGTAGTCGAGAATAAGATTTAGAAAAGATTAGACGCTGTAGAACTTAAAGGCATACGAAGAAGATTAGGGAGTTAGGGTAGACAAAGTTCAAGGCATAATCCTAAGGCACCATTTTCTAAATATAGAGAAATAGCACATAAGGAATTGATCATGCAACATGTAACAACATGTGATAGGCATATAAGCAAACTTACAAGATTATAGCAAATTATTCATGAAAAAGGGGTCCCTAGGTTAACCATAGTCTAGGCCACCAATTCTAATAACCTAAATCCTTATAATTATGGGCTCTTGATAATTGGGGTGTTATATTTATAAACCATTTACCCATGATTTTTATCATATAGATACAATTCGTTATTATTTTGATAGCTAGATGATAAAAATTTTGGTGATAAATACTAATAGTTAATCCTTTATTTACAATTGGTTAATATTTACTATTTAAATAAAATAGTAACTTGCAGACTTAAGTGATTAAAATAATTATATTAATTACAATAAATGTATATTTTTAAATACGTACATGTATATTTATTTTCTTAAATATTATAAATAAAATAAACGTGTAACAATAAAGAATTTATTTAAAGAATTATTACCAATTTAGTGGCAATTCATTACAATTTGAGATTTTTAATAAATTGTATTGTATACAATTTTTTATATAATTTTAACAATAAAAGAATGGAAATTTCTTAATTTAAAATTCAGAAAGTATATAAAAATGATTTTTATTAATTTTCTGATGAAAAATGATTTTACATGGTTTTTAAATATTTTTCAGAATTTTAAATACCATAAAAAACCTTTTAAAATAATTGTGGCAGGGCCTCGGGTTCGAACCCGGGCCCTTTGCCACAGCAACACCCACACAAACCACCGGGCTAAAGCCCTAGTTTGTGTAATTTTTCAGAAACAGAACTTAAATACCTTTTTTTTTCAGAAACCCCAATTTCATCCGAAACCCTAGATTCTCAATTGATCAAATTGAAGCTTGAATCGATTATGGATATGAAATTAACCATATGGATTTTGTTCCTCATATAAAACCGAACATAAACCCCAATGTAATTACCTGATTGATGTTGTTCTTGATGATTTTTTAGTTTCGAAAGAGCAGAGACTGTTCTTGATTAGGATTTCAATGTGTGTGTGTATTTCAGTTGAAATTAAGCTTACAGCAAGATTAAGAAACCCGAATGGAGTGTTTTGCCTCGTTTATATAGTTCCAATTTGACCGTTTGAACACCCAACGAGTTCGAGTTGTTCTCTGTTGTTTCAGGTTGAAATTAAAGCATATTCGGCCGTTGCAAAAGAAACCAAGCACAACATTGATTATGAAATGATGAGATGAACGTTTCTACCCGTTTGATTGAGTTATTACAACGATTTAATCGTGAAACCGATTTGGTTTTTATGTGGTTCGGTTTTTTATTTAATTATCCAATAAATTCGTAGTTATCTTCCAATTTCCGTGTGTGTTCGGGTTCTACTCGAGCTCCCGAGCGATTAGAAACAATTTACGGATTAAAAATTGGGTTTGTAGGGCGATTAGGGGGTGGCCGGAGCTCCGCCGGAGTTCGGCCGGAGTTCCACCGAGAAAACGGGGGTTGGGTTGGGTTTTTGAAAAAAAATACATTTTGGTCCCTGTAGTTCAGTGTAATTTCTTTTTAATCTAAAGTTTGTCTTAGTTTAAGATAAATTACAGTTTGGTCCCTGAGGTTCTAAATTTTATTATTTTATACCCAAACTATTTAATTAAAAGTTTTTAAAATATAAATATTATATTAGTTTTATTATTTACAATATTAACACTTATTAAAATTATTTAGTATTATTAGTATTATTATTTTATCATTTTATTATTATTTTCATTATTATTATTAATATTAATATTTTCTTTTATGCTTGTTGTTATTATTATTAATATTAATTATTTAATTATATCCAACTATAATGATTCCAAGAAATTACAAATAAGTCCTCATACTTGCATTAATAACAAAACAAACCCTTACAAGAGATAACGACGTTAATCAAACATTAACTAAAAATACGAGAGGTCACACATGCGACTTGAGGTCAAACGGGTGCAATATTGTCCTAACACAAACATCGTCATGACCAGGTATGTCGTGACGGGAGGCAAACAAGCAAAACACAGTCAGCTTCGTTCACGAAATCACTATGGTTATTACTTATAAATATAGACTAGCTATCTATTTCAATGCACTTCTTATATTTTACAACTGTCACTGATTTTGTTAAACGCAAACTCTTGAACTCACCAACCATCGTGTTGACACTTTAGTATGCTTTTCTCAAGTCGTTACTAGGAGCTGCCGTAGGAGCACGCATGAGTCATGTATACTTTGAAACAAACATTCATCTGTTTTTGTCTTATTGCATATTTTCATACTTTGGTTTGTGCGCGTGTTTTCCGCAGATTACATTAGGTGCTCTATCTTTGAAATATTTACAAAATACATCCATAAATGTTTTAAAGTTTCAACTCTGATTTGTTTTAAAAGTTTCATATAGTGTCGTTCTGAGTAACTAATGACAGGGATCCTGGTTTGTTCACTTGCCTCGCGGTAAAACTCCGCACGTGGATTTTGAGGGTGTGACAGATAGGTATCAAAGCCATTGGTTATAGGGAACTAGGTTGCATACACACTAGTCTATAACTGCACAGTTTGTTAGTTACTCGTTACTTATTCCCTTACTGTATACACATTGGCATACACATCACATACACTGCAGTATGGAATCATTATCATCTTAATCCCTGTTTGACACCCGCCGGGAAAGGAACCCGAGGTTCCTACTATTCTTTCGTCATCTACGAGTTATGGTTCTCGACCCCCTGTGTTTATATCTGATGCGTATCTTACAGGCGAGCCTATGACTGAGCGGGACATGGCTAATCTTGACAATTGGGACTGGTATCGTAATTCAATATTTCAGATTCTTTGAGCTTGGATCTTAGGATTCATGTATTTTTCAGATCTGAGAATTCAAAATTAAAGACAGGTGGAAGTGTGTGAATTGAAGAACAAGGGTGTGTGTGTAATGTATAATGTTATGATTTCATTGATATTGAATAACAAATTACAATGAAGAAACAAATACAATGATGGATGAACATCAAACCCACCCAAAGGAGAGAATTTCTCCTTGGGTGGTGATTTACACCATTAAATACACACACTTAAGAACTACAAGCCACTCACACACTTTGCAACAACCACACCTTACAAAGTAGCACTTGTGGTTCTATTTATAATGTTATTACATCATGACCTAATTTTGACTTTTCTTGTAGTCTTGATGTTGACTTTGTATTATTGACTTTGTCTTGTGTTTGTTTTGTTCTGTTTATCAACTTGGTCTCTGAACTTGTACAATGAGATCTTCAGTTGGCTTTGATTGTGGTTTGGAAAACTTCAGTTTATCAAATGTTGAACCCAACAGTATCATACTGCACTGATCAGGATGCTGGAAACGGAATGTGTTCCATTTTCGATTACTGTAAGTAGAGAATCCATATTATACCCTCTACCATGCACCCCTTATAAGGCTATCGCCGTGTGGTGGCCTCAGATGACCAACTGTGATGAAATGTCGAGGAGAAATTTAAAAGGTAGGAAGCGTGACAGGAGCATGACAGCCAAGTGTACGAGGAGATGGAAGACTTGTGGCTGGATATGCAAAGACGCCAGGATTGTTAGACAGGAGAGATCTAGACTCTACCTTAGCAGGGTCCACTTAAATCCCCTTATTGTTGATAATATGCCAAAATTGAACCACTCTTAACCAGAATTCGCACTTAGGGAACTTTGCATATAGTTGATCTTTTCATATTAACTCCAATAGCATTTGGAGATGTTTCCCGTGTTCAACCTCATTTCAGAAATACACAAGCATGTTGTCAATGAATACAATCAAGAACTTTTTCTAAGTACGGTTTACACACTCGGTTCATCAAGTCCATGAAAACCGCAGGTGCGTTCTTTAGTCCAAATGGCATCACTAGAATTTCATAATGGTCATAGCTAAGTCTTGCTAAAACACAAACTAATGCCTCTCGGCACCTTCTGATCATGCATCACGAGCTAAAACACGAGAACAACATATTTTTTGGTGAGTTATAACCAATGACTCAAAAATAGTTAGACAATATAACCATGTGTGCAAGTAAATTGCTTGTCATAACATTCGAGTAATAGGTAGCCCTTAGGGACCCTACACTCTGACCAATCCTGAAGAATTGCAAACTTGGTGATCGGTAACCCAATCAAGAATTATCCTCACACCAAAACTACAAGTGTGGCCCTCCTACCTAGGTGTACCCAACTAAACGCAGATCTACCCTGACATAATATAAGCGTCACTCCATGTGGCAACTTGTCATCATGCTCAGTGTTGCTCCATGAGCCCACGTTCCACTTACCTTAATAAATTGTCTGTGACTAAGAGTGACCAACACCAGACAAACCTAAGCTATGGTATGCTAATTGACAAGAGATAATTTAACTTATAACCACACACTTTTCAATGCATTTCAACATAACACTTAACCAGCTTAGATACAGCCCATAAAAGCAATTAGAAAAATAGGAAATTAGACTCACAACGATCAGTTTTCCAATTGAGCCCCCACATTGGTTGGTGAGTACTAATAAGTGTATCATGATCCTATAACATACCGTTCGCCTTAAAGCCTTAAAGACGGAGAAGGGGAGGAGCAGTTAGGATTCCCCACCCGACTTTATTAACCTGACCATCCCTAGTCATGACAATGACCTCATCTCCTATCATGGCTCAAGATGAACACGCATCGAAGAGCTAGGGTTTAAACACACACCCAATAAAATGACCAGATGGACTCAACTTGCCACCACATGAAATCCCTATAATGTGACAACCTCATGTTTATGACATAACATCTCATTACTCATTCTATATTCAAATCAGATATTTTTTCTCATGACAAATTCATTTATCAAAATGTTACCATTTTCTATATCGTGTCAACAATATGCATCTTAACCACTAGAAACTAATTTGGTTTTTTCCAAAACCATGGTTTACCCAATATCCATAATAATACATAATGTAGTGGTTTGGAATCTTATCACAACAGATTTAGAGTTCTTAAATTCTTTCAAACAGCCATAGATTCCCCATCGATTGATCTAACATTGTGATGAGGTTTCACACGTCACATGTTTGTCTATCAATAGACTTCACTTGTATTATGTAAGGCCCCGTTCCTGAAAACCCCACAGTTGGTCATTCATAGCACTTTTCATATTAAAACGCATTCAGATTCATCAAAACAATGAAACTTTGCAGCGGATTAATTTAATAAAAA
Organism: Flaveria sonorensis; assembly: GCA_025506505.1. NCBI lineage: Eukaryota > Viridiplantae > Streptophyta > Magnoliopsida > Asterales > Asteraceae > Flaveria > Flaveria sonorensis. The sequence goes on along the minus strand of CM046440.1, from coordinate 40,054,073 downwards.
AAACCATAGCATTCATTAACCATTACTTTTGCCAAGAAATACATTGTTATTGCTAGTTACAAAAAGAACATCTAGTTGCATTTCAAAACTAAAATAATTTTTTAGCGTGTCATGGATGCCAGTTTTTATTTTCCAGGTAGCTTCAACCTCATGCCATCCCCAGCAACACCATTACCTGCCAACTGATAAGCATATAAAAAGTCAGTGTTGCTGAGTGAGTTCTAGTTTAATAGTATAGAAAAATATACTTTTGTAAATTTCGCTTGGTGATCATTCATCATTATACATAATCAATCATTAAGAGATTCCTTATCTATCTTTCTTTCATTGTCTTTCTTTCTTTTGCTTTCTCTTTCATTAACTAGAATTGTACAAAGCAAGAGCCTACATTGTTGGTTGGCAACAGATGCCGAACCCTGTCGGCAAACGTTTATCATGGTAGCTCATGAATACGGGTCCCATTCATCATACTTTGGTCAATCACAAGGATTAGACCCCAGATGTGCATCCTCATGGGCTATACAGCCGCACATCAGTTGAGCTAACGTCAACAAGGTCGTGCACCTCCATTCATTGTGCTTGCAAGGCTTTTCATTCATCATAAGGGCCCGGAGGTAACATTCATTATGTTATACTGTCTCTTTTTATTTCTTTTTGTCCACTTGGTTAGGAATATACTTTTAAAATATTCATTATTTCTAATAATCACATACCATGAAACATAATAAATATCATCCATAACATCAGTCCATAAGAAGAGAATCAAACATTAGAAACATTAAACAAGCATAATCTTTCCTTATACAGTAGTACTTAACACTTAAATTCTATTCTCAAAATTTCAAAATAATTCTAAGTCCCCAAAGAAATGCGGATGAATAATACTAATGCGGATGAACAAATGCGGATGAGCATAAACAGATACGGATGAACTGTAGCAAATGCGGGTGAACAATTAACAAATGCAGTTGAACAAATGCCCACAATGGACAGCCCAAGTCCACAGCGGATGACCAAGTCCACAGCGGTCAGCCAAAATGCCTAAGTTTCCACAGCGGACATGCAAAGTCCATAGCGGATGACCAAGTCCACAGCGGACAGCCAAAATGCCTAAGTGTCCACAACGGACATGCGAAGTCCACTACGAACATGTAAAGTCCACAGCAGACAGTGTCCACAGCGGATGACCAACATCTACAACAGACACTTTGTTTATAACCAAGTGTCCACAGCGAACTCACAGAGTCCACAGCGGACACCATGTCCAGTGCCTATGATGCAACTTATGAAATTTTCCAGTCCCAAACATCATCTTAACATGAACTTAGCTTAGATCTATCATTCTAACACTTAGAACATCATAAACATGATACGATCATCAAGAGAATCACATAACATAACTATATCATCATAAACAACCGTACCATACATGGAAAACCATAATTTGCTTTGAAAACATTAGTTAAATATGCATACCATCCCCAAATAAGCAGAAAATATTTAAAAGAGGGGATCTAGAACTCACCTTTACTGCTTTCGAGTAAAATTCCCCCAAACCCCAGAGCAACTTGGAGTTCTAACACCTAAACACACAAAAACACACAACCAAGCACATAGAAACACTTAAGAATCGGTCCAGAAGCTGAAAACTCAACTGAAACCGAGAAAAACACCATAGAATCTTACCTTTGAAGACTTTCTCTCACTAAAACCAGGTGAAACTTCTGCTTCTTGCTTCAGCCAAGACTCTCTTGCATGAGAGAGAGGAGTATGGGCGACCTTAACACCTTTTTGAACCCATTATAGGCAAGTTTGTCCCTTGCCCACTTTTAACCCCTTGTTTTACAATAATTCTCTTTTTCTCCCTTGCTTTCTATTCTCTTCTTCATGCTGAATTTTCCGGGTGTTACAAGTCCACCCCCCTTATATAGGTTTCGTCCCCGAAACCTGTCACTCCTCGAACAGCTGTAGGTAATACTGTCTCATTTCTTCCTTAGTCTCCCACGTAGACTCGGATCCCTTCATGTGCCTCCACTGTACTCGCATAAGTGGACCACTTTATTCCGTAGCCTCTTCTCTTTTCTGTCAATGATGGCCACTGGCTGCTCCATATAATTGAGCCCTTCATCCACCTCGATATCCTCCAGTGGCATGTTCATATCTTCATCAGCTAAGCACTTTCTTATGTGAGATACATGGAATGTCAGATGAATCCCACTTAAATCATCAGGTAACTCCAGTCAATAGGCCACCTTTCCTACTCGGGCAATGATTTGGAAGGGCCCTATGTACCTCCGACTTAACTTTCCCCGCTTCCTAAACCGGATGATCCCTTTCCAAGGCAAGACCTTCAGCATGACTCTATCACCGATATTGAATTCAATTGGTCTACGTCTCTTGTCGGCATACGACTTATGTCTATCTTTTGCCGCCTTCATAAAGGCCTTAATCTTTTCCAACTTTTGAGTCATAGCCTCGATCACCTCAATGCTCCCTATCTCCTTCTGCCTGATGTCACCCCAACATACAAGCGTTCGACACTTCCTACCATATAGCATCTCATATGGAGGCATACCAATGGTGGCATGATAACTATTGTTAAATGAGAATTCGGCTAACGGTAAGTGTTCATCCCAGCTTCCTCTGAAATCAATGACGCATGCTCGTAGCATATCCTCCAGCATTTGAATTGTCCTCTCCAACTGACAGTCTGTCTGAGGATGGTAAGCCATACTGATATGTAACCTCGTCCCCATCGCGTCATGAAATATTTTCCAAAACTTAGATGTAAACCGAGTGTCATGGTCAGACACGATAGACACCAGTACGCCATGATGAGTCACTATCTCTTTGATGAGCAGATCCGCCAACCTCTCAGATGACTACATCTCGCAGATCGGTAGAAAGTGAGCATTCTTCGTCAGACGATCAACTATCACCCATATGGCATCGTATCTCCTTGCCGTACGCGGTAGCTTCGTAATGAAGTCCATGGTGATGTGCTCCTATTTTCCACTTGGGTATATCCAAGGGTTGGATCTTCCCGTATGGCTTCTGGTGCTCCGCTTTCACTTGTAAACAAGTGAGGCGCTTACTCACAAACCCCATCACATCATGCTTCATTCCCAGCCACCAGTGATACATCTTTGTACCACTAGGATGAATTGAGTATCGAGTCTTGTGAGCCTCATCCATGATCTTCTCACGTAGACCCCCATAACAAGGAATCCACATACGCCCCGATCGAGTCCGGACACCAAGAGTGTTCTCCCCCAGCTCGGCGACTAGACCTTTCATCCTTTTGGAGTTAATCTGATCTTCTTTCAGCTCTTCATCTTGAAATTCCTTAATCTGCTTCACCACATTAGAGGTCATAACCAAATAATAAGCTTTCACCCAAATCGGCTCGGGGTTTCTCTTTTCGGTTAAGGGCATCCGCCACCATGTTGGCCTTGCCCGGATGGTAATGGATCTCACAATCATAGTCTTTGATCTAATCAAACCATCTCCTCTGCCTCATATTGAGATCCTTTTGCTCGAAGAAGTACTTCAAACTTTTATGATCAGTGAAGATGGTGCACTTCGTCCCGTACAGGTCGTGCCTCCAAATCTTCAATGCAAAGACCACAGCCGCCCACTCCAAGTCATGAGTAGGGTAGCTAGCCTCATGGATCTTCAACTGTCAGGACGCATAGGCTATAACCCTTCCCTATTGCATCAGCACGCAACCTAATCCTGAATAAGAAGCATCTGAAAAGACCACCAAGTCTTCATTTCGTTCGGGTAACATCAAGATAGGAGCTTGAGTCAATCTTGTCTTTAACTCTTTGAAAGCATTCTCCTGCTCTTGACCACATACGAACTTCACATCCTTACGGGTCAATTTGGTCAATGGTAAAGCTATCTCGGATGGCGTCTTTGGAGTCTTCCATTGCATAACCGCCTCCACCTTTGCCGGGTCCACCATAATCCCTTCAGAATTAACCACATGTCCTAAAAACTGAACTTCCTGCAACCAGAACGTGCATTTGGAGAACTTAGCATACAGCTTCTCTCTTCTAAGCGTCTCCAATACCTCGCAAATATGACCGGCATGCTCTTCTTCACTCTTTTAATAAATCAGGATATCATCGATAAACACAATCATTGATTTATCCAACATCGGCCAACACACCCGATTCATCAAGTCCATAAAAGCAGCTGGCTCGTTGGTTAAACCGAAAGACATAACGAGGAATTCGTAATGCCTATATCGTGTTTGAAACGCGGTCTTCGGGATATCCTATTCTTTAACTTTTAGCTGATGATAACCAGATCGGAGTTCTATCCTTGAGAACCAGCTGGCGCCTTAGAGCTGATCAAACAAGTCATCAATCCTCGGTAGTGGGTACTGGTTCTTCACCGTCAACTTGTTCAACTCATGATAGTCGATGCACATCCTCAAGCTACCGCCCTTCTTCTTTACAAACAAGACCGGAGCACCCCAGGGAGAGATACTCGGTCGGATGAACCCCTTATCTAACAACTCTTGCAGCTGGGTCAACAATTCCTATGAGAGAATGTCTCATATTGTTGGGCGAGGATTTCTCTGTTGTTTGCTAAGACCTCATCAGTTCCTTCGAATTGTTCCTTCAAAGCATTCCAGAGGTCATGAGCAGTTTCATGATGCATAAGCCCAGAATAGATTTCATTAGGCAGTGCCATGGCCAGAATTCCATGGGTTTCGCATCAATCTCAAACAGTTTACGATCTTCATCTGAGTATTGCTCCTTCTTCTTCGGAACCATTTGGTTGGTCTCCGGATTGTTCACCATAGGCTTGTGTGGACCGTGAACCACAGATGTCCAACAACCTGAACTGTTAACAGACAGGTGATGGAGCATTCTTCGTTGCCATATGTTATACTCACTCCTAACCAGCATCGGAGGCTTGGTTGAGGAGCCTGTATTGTGAGGGTCATTAGAAGGAGTAGTCATTCTCAGATTCAAACCAATTCAATCAAGTTTCAACAGATTTAGCACAAAAACACAACAAACTCAATATGAACCAAGAAGAAACTCAAATTGAATAACCAGAAGCAGCAGAAGATCAATCTCTATAACCAATTCTTGCAAATATGCTAATTCGATCAAACTTTAGATAACGAAATAGCAGTTTCAATGATCAATGGTTAAACCGATCAATGATTAACCCGCTCTGATACCATTTGACAGGATCAGCGATCTAAGTTTGATCAATTAGAGTTGAATCGCAGCGGAATTAGAACAAGAATTAGACAAATATAGCAAGAACACAATAGATATTCAATGGAACAGTACATGGTTATATAGAAAGAGGGTTTTCTGGGATAATATCATTTATGCACAAATGCTTCGGTATGGCGGCCGCTAAGCTTTGCTAGGCTTTGCTAAGCTGCACTAAGCTACGCAGGGCATCGCACCTTACAATTAGGTCAACATTCCTTATATAAAGGAATGTGACGTCTGCTGATGTCACTTGATAGTGACATCTAACAGAATTATTACAAACAACTGAAAGTAAGCAAACTATTGAGAATGTTCACAACAACTGAGAACATCTCAGAGTATGCTAAGTACAAGATGAAACTAAAACTACTGAAACTACAAGTACTGATTACAAGAAACATAAAACTACTGAAAGGAAACCATCACAACTACTGAAGAGGTCTTCTTCAGCTGTTGTGACAACATCTGAAACTTGGTCGTCTTTCTCTTCAGACTTTGTCTTCAGACTTTGTCTTCAGTTCTTTAGCTTCAGACTTTGTCTTCAGTTTTTTCACTTCAGACTTTGTCTTCATCTCTTTCACTTCAGACTTTGTCTTCAGACCTTGTTATCAGTTGATGTCTTCAGCTGTTGCAGACTACTTCAGTTGTTGTAATGTCTGTGAGACTTAAAGGTTTTTCTGATCAGTCTCATTGGTTCTTTTGGTCCAACAAATGTATTCAGCTTCAGCAGTTGATGCAGACACACAGGATTGCTTCTTGCATTGCCAATAGACTATCCTTCCACCAAGAAATTGACATCCCCCAGATGTGGACTTTGCAGTCATGTTGCAGCCACCATAATCACTATCTGTATAAGCATATAGATTAAAGTCTGAATTCTTTGGATACCAAAGGCCTAGATTTGGAGCACCTTTGTGGTATCCGAGAATCATTTTGACAGTGATTAGGTGTGACATCTTGGGGTTGGCTTGATATCTTGCACATATACATATGGCAAATATAATATCAGTCCTGCTAGTAGTAAGGTACATAAGTGACCCAATCATAGAGATGTTTATCAACACATTCCCCCTCCAGATCAGGACCAAGGGAGTGGTTTCTAGCTATGGGTGTCTTTGCAACCTTACAGTCAGTCATCTTGAATCTTGTAAGTATGTCCTGTACATACTTTGACTGACTAATGAAGATGCCATCTTCAACCTGCTTCACTTAAATTCCTAGAAAGAAACTGAGTTCCCCCATGGCACTCATTTCAAATCTATTCTTCATCAGCATCTCAAAGTCTTTGCAGAGCTTTGGATTAGTTGAACCAAAGATGATGTCGTCTACATATATTTGAACTAGCAGTGTGTAATTCCCTGTTTCTTTGATGAAGAGAGTCCCATCAATAGTACCTCTTTTGTATCCATGATGACAGAGGTATGTCAATAGTGTCTCATACCACTTTCTTGGAGCTTGATGCAGTCCATATGGAGCCTTATCAAGCTTGCAGACATAATCAGGATGATCTGGGTTTGCAAAGCTAGGTGGTTGTTTAATATAAACTTCTTCATCAATCACCTTATAGAGAAAAGCACATTTCACATCAAGTTGGTAGACCTTGAAATCCTTGGATGCAGCATAAGCCAGGAATATTCTTATAGCTTCAAGTCTTGCAACTAGAGCAAAAACATTATTGTAATCGATCCCTTCTTCTTAAGTGTATCCTTTGACAGCCAGTCTAGCCTTGTTCTTGATAATAATCCTTCTATCATCCTTCTTGTTCCTGAATACCCATTTGGTACCTATGACAGTCTTCCCTTGAGGAAGAGGGCATAAGTTCCACACCTTCTGTCTTTTGATTTGAAGCAGCTCATCTTGCAAAGCTTCAATCCAGCTTCCATCCTTCAAAGCCTCATCAACTTTCTTCGGCTCTATCTGGGATAAGAAACAAGCATGTAGACAAACATGGCTGTCATAAGTTTGTCCTCTTGTTCTTACCCCTGAGTCAACATTTCCAATGATGTTTGTGGTGGGATGTGACTTGTGGATCCGTAGTTGAGGGATCACAGCAAGTTGGTTGGACAGATCTAAATTAGAGAAATTTTGATCAAGCAATGAGGTGTCTCCCACTACATCAGCACACTTATCAAGAGAAACTTGATCCAATGACTGTGTGACATCATTTATGTTGTCTTTAATGGAGTAGTTATCAGCATCAAGAAATTCTTGATCACTGTCACCACCTCCGGTTCCTCCTGCATTAGAAGTTCCTTCTCCTGAATTCTGAGCCTTTGAGCTGGAATTTGAAGGCAATTCAGTTGAATCAGTAGTATTTGTCATGCTTGTGCTGATAGGAGCCTTAATTACAGGGTTAGTCACCACTGGAGCTAAAGTAGTCTTCTTGGTTGGTCTTCTCAGCTCAAATCTTGGATCAGGATCTTCTGTTGATCTGTTATCTGTAGATCCTAAAACATTCTTACAAGACTTGTTAAAACAGTTGGTAACTAAATCAAGATCAAACAGCCAATCCAGACCAAAACCTTTCACACAGGGTGTGTGTTCATTGAAAGTCACATTGACTGACTCCTCAATGATTCTAGTTCTGAGATTGTATACTCTATAAGCCTTAGCTTGAGAAGAGTATCCAACAAAGTGTCCATCATCTGATTTCTCAGTAAACTTGGCTATTTGATCTTTGGTATTCAAGATGGTGCAAGGACATCCAAATGTTCTGAGAAAACCAATGAATGGTCTCCTTTTATGCCACAGTTCATAAGGAGTTTACCATGTGTCTTATCCACTAAAACTCTGTTCTGCACATAGCAGGCTGTGTTGATAGCCTCTGCCCAGAAGGTGATAGGTAGTTTAAAGTCAGACAACATGGTTCTAGCAGCTTTAATAAGTGTCCTGTTTCTCCTCTCAGCAACACCATTTTGCTGAGGAGTCCTGGGAGCACTATATTGTCTTGAAATACCATTTTCATCACAAAATGTATCAAGGATTTGGTTTTTAAATTTGGTTCCTTGATCACATCTTATGGTCTTGACCTTATGATCAGATTGATTCTCAATTTTCAGAATGAAGTTCTTTAAGATTTCAGGGGTTTCATCCTTAGTTCTAAGGAAAAACACCCAAGTGAATCTTGTGAAATCATCTGTGATCACTAAACAGTAAGAGGTCCTTCCTAGACTCATTACATTGGTGGGGCCAAACAGATCCATATGTAACAAGTGTAGGGGAGTAGTGATAGAGTTCATTTCCTTTGGCTTGTGAGACACTTTGTGTTGCTTCCCTTTCAGGCATGCAATACAGTGGTCATCACTTGTAAACTCTTTCTTTGGCATTCCAGTTACCAAATCATTCTTAACCAATTTATTCATGTTTTTAAAGTTTAGATGGCACATTCTTTTATGCCAAAGGAAAGACACATCACTATTTTCTTTAGACAGAAAGCAAGAAACTTCTCCAGAAGAAGATGTTTCCTGCAAATCCATCTTGTACATGTTCCCTCTACTGGGGGCTCTGGTCACAAAATTAGGACACACTTAGTAGATTGTATCTAAGCTCCTTGACAAAGTTTACCTTCTCAATGTTGAGCTTACTATTTGGAACCTTGCCCCTGCCAGTAATGTAACCTCCTGCATCTCCTCCAAAAGCAACTGGTCCTCCATCAAATCTTTCAAAGTTTTGAAGTAAGGACTCATTGCCTGTCATGTGCCTAGAGCAGCCACTATCAATGATCCACACATTTCTGTTTGCCTTTGGCTGTCCCTGCACAAAAGGAGATGACTTAGTTATATTTGGAAACCCAAGCCTCATTGGTCTTGGGCTTGCTAAAATGAGTTGAAGGCAATGAAACAGTAAGTGATCCTATGTTTAGGCTCTGAGGATCATTTGCTGTTGTTGATGAAGAATCTTCAATCCCACGGTCTTCCTTCATCTTCCACACCACCTTTGGAAAATTTGGCTTGACCTTCAAAGCTTCGGAAACTTTTGCAGCTTCGGAAGATTTGGAGACTGGTCCTTCGGAAGATCTTGCTTTCACTGCAGCAAGCTTCAGTACTTCGGAAGCATTCCTTTCTTTCGAGACCAAATTTTCTTTCGAAAGCAATTTTTCACTTGCCTTCTTCTACATTTTGCAGATTCCGAAGGAAACAGATTTTCCTTCTGAATCTTTCTTTTCCTTCTTCTTCCCAGAAGCCATTTCTTTGACCATGTGGATAGTACTTTTAAGATTGTAAAAGCAATCCTTAGCTAGATGAGAAGTACTACCACACATGATGCAGTCCATTTGCTTCCTTCTGGGAGTCTTCTTCTGAGACCAAGACTGAACTTGAACACTTTCTTTCTCCAGCTTCTTCTTCAGAGATGATGCAGCAATTTTCTTAGGGAGAGAATTGCTCTTGGAGGAGGATGGTTCAGACTGTGTAGCAATGGTACATAGCAATTTAGCCTTCTCTTTGCTGGAATGATTTGGAACTGTACTAAAACTTTTGGTACTAGAGTTTGTAGTTGATTCCTCAACCTTTACCACTTCAAACCCTGCAAAGATGAACACTTGTTTCTGCTTGGGGTCAAAAGTGGCCTTGATCTCTTGAGCCTTCTTTGATCTTTTTTTTGGTCTTCTGATCAAGGTCTTCCTCTTTGTCTTTGTCATACCAGCCTTCTTACTCTCCTCTGGATCATGGTGACCCTTTTTGGATTGACTCTTTTCACTCATTTTAGAATCATCCCTCACCATCTCCTCTTCATCCTCTTCAACACTAGGGTCTATGAGGGGAAGCTCATCTTCACCAGTTCCACACCTTGGAGATCTTACAGATAATAGAGTGTGTGGAGGAGCTATCTCACAAGATCCCAGTCCCTGCTTATTCTAATAACAAACTTTTGCATGCAGAGATGAGGATATTATCTTCTTGAAGGTCTCTTCTTCAAGAACACATTTTTCTGCCCTGGCTTTGCTGATCACAAGCTTAGCCTGGCATTCAGTCAACTTAGTAACAAGATCTTTTATTTGAGTCTTGTAGTTTGTTTGCTCATGTTTAAGAGTTGAAATTGTTTTCTCTAGATCTTCTATTTTAAGCTTATAATCATCTTCAGCTCCTTAAAATCAGCTTTTAAAATGTTTAAAGACTCAATATCATATCTCATTTCTAAGTTGTAGGACCTGTATCTGTTTACTTTAGCAATACATTTAGGAGAGCAAAGATGTTCTAATACCATGGCTTCATCATGGTCATCCATGAGTGCTTGATTTGGAGACGCATCTTCGGCTTGGAAGCTCCAGTCAAAGCCTCCTCCTTCAACAGCAACTGCAGCTTGCTGTCTTGGCTTCTCATTTTGGTGCCCTCCTTTAGTGTAGTTTGGCCTGGATGATGCTTGGCCACCATTTGACTTAGGTGCCTTGCATTCTCTGGCAAAGTGTCCCATCTGGTTATAGTTGTAACACTTTACTTTGCTTTTGTCAAGCCCAAACTTGCCACTGGCTGCATTGCTAGGAAACCTTCTCCCAGTCCTCATCTAAAACTTCTGGGCTCTGTGAGTGAGAAGAGCCATCTGCTAGACTATCTCCATATATTCCAGATCATCTGGATGGATACAGTCCAGGTCTTCAAGAGTGAAGAGAAAGTTGCTTGAACTTTCATCAATAGAGACAAAGACTTGAGAAGAACTTGTCTCTTGGAAGGGACTTCCTTGGATGTAGCTCTCTCTGGGTGTCTCTGGGAAGGTGATGAAAGGACCCTTTTGTGAAGTTTCGGGGTAGCAGATAAGATGATGCTGTGGTTCTCTGCTATCCCTTTCACCCACATGAAGAGTTGAACTCTGGTGAGTATTGAAGTTACCAAATGAATTTTGCATGTTCATCTCCATATGGTATCCACTGAGTATCCCATACAACTCAGAGAGAGTAAGGGTCTTGAAGTTTTCAGTCCTCTTAATGACCACACAGTAGTGTGTCCATTGTTTGGGAAGAGAGGACATGAACTTCCTAACATTATCCCTATTCTCAATAGTTACTCCAACATCAGCAAGAGTATCCACAATCTCAACATACCTGAAGTATTGTTGAGTCATGGTTTCACCTTCTTGAAGGTGAAGTTTTCAAACTGCTGCTTCAGGAGGTCCTTCTTGTTTTCCTTGGCCTCATTGGACCCCTCATACATCAGTTTCAGTGCATCCCATAGCTGTTTAGCGGTCTTGCACTTCTTGAAACCTCTGTAGATGGAGTTTGGTAGAGCAGTTTGGAGGGCTGTTATGGCTTTCCGATCAATATCAATCCTTTTCCAGTCTTCATCAGAAAAGTCAGCCCTCTCCTTTGGTATCATGCCACCACCAGCAGCAGGTGAAGAGGTGCATGGTACATGAGGTCTATTGACAACAGACTCCCACATCCTGGAATCTTGAGACTTAATGAAGCCTTCCATTCTTTGGCACCAAGTGTCAAAATCCTCAGGAGTGATCAGTGGAGACTTTGTCATAGTTCCAGTTTCCATACCAGCCTTAGAGATAGCTGCCATTTGAAGAGTTAAGTGATGTGTGAAGCTAAGAGGATTAAAGATGGTGAGATCTTACAATCAAGAGCCTGGAATGCTCTAATACCAATTGCAAGACCGGGTAAGGGTACTTAACACTTAGTTTCACACTGAGGAGAGATCTTAGATCACTTAACAATTCAAATAGGAACTGGTAACTAGAGACAGATGATTCTAAGAACACAAGTAAATTAAAGAGACAGAACTAAGAACAACACAAGAACACAAGATTGGTTTTCAAGGATCTTGTATATTGATCTCAAGTTCTTTTACAAGTGTTACAAAGCATAAAAAAATTACAAGGACCTGAGACACTTTTATACTACAACCTACAACCATCACTTATATGTAAAGACAGTTGGGATTTGACTAATCTAGACAACAAGATCAATCTACAGTCAAAAGGCAGATTGCCTTTTGACTATTGACTATGACATGCCATAGCTCACTAACTTTTCCTAATACAAAAAGTCTATATATACAAGTAAGGTAAGTTCCAGACAAAGACCATTCCTACTTTTGATAAAGCATGGAAGTTTCACCAACTTGTGTAAAGTAGGTGAACCACCAGAGCAGGCAGTGGAGAGTGTGTCAGCTTTATCAAAAGTTAATTCAGAGAAAGCATATTTTCTCTATCCTCTGAAGAAATCAGTCTTCACAGCTTCGGAAGACTTTGTCTCTGAAGCTTCAAAAGATTTCATCTTTGGCTTCGGAAGATGCTGGTCTTTGGCTTCGGAAGATTTCACACTTAGAATATTTTTCTGTTTGAGTGTGAAACTTCTGAAGTAACTCCTTCTGAACTGTTAGCTTCGGAAGATCATACACTTAGACACATTTGAGAGTGTAAGACTTCCAAAGCTAGTTCATCTTTGTTCCTTAGTGCATGCATGGAAGACTTGGTTGTTCTGGCTTGTTGGTTGCATCAGCCTCATAATCTTCAGATGATCTTACACCTTTCATGCGTTTTGCCTTTTCCTTTGGCATTAAGCTTCCTAACTCCACCCTCCTTATCATCAACACAATACCATATTTACTAGAACTTTGTATGTTTATCTTGCAGTTTTAACCATCTGTTGCAACTCAAAGATGGATTTGTCCCTAGCATTCAAATTATAATTCATAATAAACTAGTCATATAATTTAGGAAGTGAACTAAATATAATATCCCTAGCCAACTCATTTTTTGTTTAATGGGGCCTCAAGCCGTGTTAAGTGATCAACATAACCCTTCATCTTCAACACATGAGTGCTTATCAAAGAACCATCTTGCATTCAAGTAGTAATCAATGATTTCATCACTTCAAACCACTCATGAAGAGTATGCTGTTGGATTATTTTCTTCAACTGCTCAATCCTGTCGAACGCTAGCATGTTTTCTAGATTCTTCTGCAGTTATGGAATTATGAAGGCTAGCATGATATAGGAGACTTTCATTGAGTGATCCATATGCATTTTCCAATTCATTTAGGCAGTCCCTGTATGGGTAGTGGGTTCTTCTGGAATTTGTTCTTCGACAACGTACATCTTGTTCTCTACCCCAAAAACAATTTTCAGGTTCCTGAACCAATCCTTGAATTTGAAGTTGTTGAGTTTGACTTTTCAATAATTAACTTAAGTTGGAAAGGAATAGCGGGATTCGTTTCATTAGACATCTGTAAAATCCAAATGAAGTTTATATAGTATTTTCATTTTCAATTTCCTAATTAATAATAAGCCCCAATTGCAAAAATATAGATAACTAGGATCGGATCCCGTTTCACCAAAACTCAATGAATGGCTAAAGCTATATCCATTGGCATGGCTATGCAGGTAGGTAACAATTACCAATTATGTCCAGTACACAACTCTTGGTTTCAGGTCGAATGACGAGCTTTGTCAAACATTGGTACGTTTATCTCTAACTACGCCCACTTAAATATTTTAAGTGATATTAGCACATAATTTGTGGCTGTATAACCGGACTAAGTGACTTAGGACTCACAGTTATACCTTCCACCAAAATTGTAGTAGGCCCGGATGCAGGGCAAACGCTAGCATCGGGGGTTCGGATAAACTGGGTGAATTGTCACTAATTTAGAGTGGTGTAAAATATTAATTTTTATTTGGAATTTTTTTATGTTATAACTAATGTTCGGGTGAAAAACATATTGGACTGTAGCATAAGGCAAGTCATGGAACTTTTATTAAAATATAATTTATGTTGGTTTGTGATACTGGTTTGAAACTCCATTCAATTACATGACACAATCCAGCTTTAAATGCCCTATTTTAAACAATATTGGTTCTTATCGCAAACCAAATTATAAACTAATAAATCTTTTATCAATTTAGTGTTTAAACTAATAAACATTTTATCTTAAACTTGGTTTACTTTAAATAAAACTTCTTTTATTTAATTAAATTTCCAAGTTTTAAACCATTTAATTACTTTTTGTTTTGATTATGAAAACGAGTTTTATATGTTTTATGGATTTTAATTATTTCCCGTTAATGAATTATCACAACCACAAACATAATAAAACATATAAACTGAGCAGCTAGTAAATATTGTTCGATTTCAATTGAGCCAACAAACGAACCCAAACTAGTCTAGGGTCACAACCTGCTTGTAATATCCCATGTGGATCAAGATCTCCATCTTGATTCCCCGTGTCCTCATCTTTGGTCTTCTACTATTCGTCTTCCAGTTTACAATACTTATAAATAAACAACATTTACAAATAAAACAAAATAAATCTATCTATTACATTATGGTTCCAAAACACCCAAAATAATAATACAATGATTAACACCAAATAAACAACCAAAACCATTCAAACATGGGTCACTACTCGATTTCAAACACAATCAACCACAAACATAAAAGGTAAAGACTTTGATTAAAAGTTTCACACTATAACAATTAAAGTTACTAATAATACGAAACTTTTAATCCAAAGTCATAATCTGTATTTTTCAAATTTTTGGCAAATTAAACACAAGATCAACAATTTAAAAACGCGCATAAAAGTGGCTCTGTTACCACTATTAGGTATCGTTTGTCAACTTTAACCAATTAAAGTTACTAAATATAAAATTTTTTTAACATCAAAAGTTAGCGGAAGCATTTAATGATTAATCTTATTAGTCAAACCCAAACAAGTATTTAATTACACGCATATAAACAATTAACAACCATAGTTTCGTAGAAGATTGTACCTTGAAACAACTCATTGTCTCTCGATCAAGTTGTAAATCTAAGTATCGTGATATGGGTAATAGTGCATGTGAAATAATTTGGATCACTCACTTACTCCGGGAGCTCCATGCTTTTCCACCCGATTGACTGACGCTTCTTTGTGACGGTTAAAGTGTCGTATTTCTCATGGTATCTCACAAGTAGGCAAAGCTCATTTATTAGGATTACCACTTTATTTAAGAACTCATCTCCTTTGGAATACCCCACACAAAATTTGTGCAAACCAAGCTTCTAGTGGGATATTAGACCTTTATATTAGGTTTGTGAAGTTAATGTAATTTAGTGATTCTTGACTATTGGTGTACCTTGATATATGTTACTATATACTCATATCTTCCCCATGCTTGGGGTAAGCCTTTTTAATTGGTTAATAACTTGGATGTTGGATCAAGAAAAATGAATCAAATCAATAGGGCAGATCACTTAATTTAGTAAACTTTTGGTTTTCAAGTAACTAGTGTATCACACCTAAATCCACAGGCATGACCTATTGTACCAATCTCACAACATAATAAAGTGGAAGTCTAATCATTCAAGACCACAAAAACTAGACTGAATTAAAACTTAACAATACTTACAACTAACCATACATCCATAGCATACAAACCATAAAATGTTTTACAAGGCACTACCTTAAGTATATTTAATCCAGTCACTACCTTATACATGAAAATTTTCTTCAATTGTAACCACTAAGTTTCAATGACCTAGCTAATGCTTCCCGACACCTCTTTGTCACATCCGGTATTTTTCGTTACCAAACGCTGTTAGTCTCGTTAAGTCTTGCATACACATGTCGTGAGCACACACAAGTTGTCGTTGAACGTTGGTGACTTAATAATAATAAACTATGATTATCAGATAATAATTTGATTAATAATGTTGATTATTAGTTTGTGGTTATGTAATTCATGAATTTAAATATTATGTGTGAATTTTACTTGATAACGTGACAGCGTGTAATATTTATTTCATTAGTTTTTACATTAGTTGAAAATGTATATGATTATTATTGTTGATTAATAATGTTGTGTTTTTGTAGTTAAAAATTATTAAAAAGTGTTAAAGAGGCTAATTTTTATAAAAGGTGTTTAAGAAGGGTTTATTTTGTGATTACCAATAAACTTAATATTACCAAAATCAAAACCCTAATCCCCTCCCACACCCCCATTTGCGGCCGAGCACCCTCAACCCCCCATACCTTGCAATTTTGATCAAAGAACAACAAGCAACCATCAATTTCTAGTGTTATTCAAACATTACAAGTGATTAGCAAGTGTTAATCATCATCTTTACACACTTAAAGGTAAGTTTCTATCAAGTTTTCATGGTTTTTTATTCTTGATGAACCCTAGTTTGAAGATCATGTAGAAAAGTTGAAATTGATGATGGTTTGATGATGATATGATGTTAGTTATGTTATATGAATGTTAATCTATGTAGATTATACAAGAAATCCATGGTTTTGTAATCTAGTTCATATATTGCCAAAATTGGAAACTTTTCTACATGATAATTCATGTTTTGATGAATTGTTGATGTTAAATGGGTGATTATGATTACTATGAAATAGATTAGGTATGTTATTGATGAAATTAGGTTGAAATTGATGAAAGGATAGATTTTGGATGTTACTTTTCCGAAAGGAAAACTTTATTTATATTAAACATGTGATTTAGTGATTTGATCATTATTAGGATGATAAGAGCATGCTAGAGTGATCATGGATAATGTCTAATGTATTAGATTATGATAATTGGGTTATTTGGTTAATTGATAAATCTATGAGGAAATCTAGGTTTTCTTGGAAACGGTGCAAGTGTACAGGTTATGTGTCATGATGAATTGTGATTGTTGATTATTATAATATTGATGTCATGGTTATATGAATTACATGTGGGATTAGGATAATGAGTATCATACACGCGTGCGAATCTGAGGCCCCTACTTAGTAGGATTGGCAGGGTTTAAGGTGTGAAATCGTGAGTGGCTTCACATGGCATGTAGTGCATGATTAGACTCCATGTATGAATTATTAGTTGTGATGTAATTATGATTATGTTGAGCATGTTGATTGTTTGAGATTCATAGGCGTTGTATGATAATATATGTGGGTATGATGATCTTGATAGAACTTAAAATTGACAATGTGACATACGTGAATAACTTATATGATAACCATGTATGCTGAATTGCTATACTTGATCAGACATGATTTCAATTAACATGTCACCAACGGGTCAAACGGGTCAACTAGGTCAAATGAGTCTTGTTTTTCCAAAACCTTGGGTCAATGTGTTTATTTGGGCACCTAGGGTTGTTAAGCTTTCTATGTACACGTACTTACGTACTTGCGTGTTCTAGGTAACCTGTAACGGGTTGTCTTTCCACTCATCGTTAGCTCTTTGTTATTGTTCGTTGCGCACCAGGTGAGTTCCTGCCACACTTTTTATACACTCTCTTTTGGGGGAGATAGCATACTCGTTTACTAACACTTTATTATGATAAGTTGTGTATAGTGTAACATAGTGTGTTATACCTTGAAAGCCGTCACACTTTCGGATCGTTAATATTGGTAACTAGCAGGAAATTTTGGTTAGTACTACTGGGTCTGACAAGCCCCACCCATGCTGTCACACCCCAACCTTAACGGCGGAAACGTCGAGATGTGAGGGTTAAGAGTATTCATGCCACACAATGCTAATTTAAGATGACAATAATATTAAATATCAATATTCATGACATCCATTTAAGAATTAACATAAGTTCAAACATTTAACAATACATAAGATTTCCAACGTCAAAAGATATTAATTGTCTTTTTATTCTAATCTAGGTCCAATCCTAGATGTAAGTAAGTCTTCAAAGCATGCTAAGCAGTATCATTTCTTGAAACATGTTAAAAAATAATGTCAACAATATGTTGGTGAGTTTTCATAGTTTTAGCATACATAAATATATATATATATAAAAGATAGCAATTCACGTCACAGGTTATTGAATAAAGTAAATAAAGATGGATGAACAAATGTAACAATCAAACCTAGACAAATATGGCCATTACAAGATTAAACGATTAGCTAAGTGTATTTGGTTCCCATAGTGCCCAAGAATAAGACACTAGGAGCCGGCAATAACCTCGGCTTTAGCACCAAATAGGCTTATCAGGCCCATAGATCTTTGACGTCGCCAGGCTAGCAATATATATGATTGTATCTTACAAGGGTCATCACATAATAATTACAAGATTTCAAATAACCATGACAACATAAAATAAATTGCACAAGTGTTACAAGATTAAAACGTGTTTACAAGTGTATTTATAATACGATTAACATGTTTCACCCCAAAAGTGTCAAATAATATAAAAAGGAGTATGAAAACTCACATAGATTATAAAGATGATAAATAAGAAGGTCTTGTATATAATGCCGAGGATTCGTTAACGTTCAACCTAAATGAACGACGCGTTATGTTAATCATGATAATTAGGGTGTTATATTTATAAACCATTTACCCATGATTTTTATCATATAGATACAATTCACTCTTATTTTGATAGCTAGATGATAAAAATTTTGGTGATAAATACTAATAGTTAATCCTTTATTTTCATTGGTTAATATTTACTATTTAAATAAAATAGTAACCTGTAGACTTAAGTGATTAAAATAATTATATTAATTACAACAAATGTATATTTTTAAATACGTACATGTATATTTATTTTCTTTAATATTATTAATAAATAAACGTGTAACAATAAAGAATTTATTTAAAGAATTATTACCAATTTAGTGGCAATTCATTACAATTTGAGATTTTTAATGAATTGTATTGTATACAATTTTTTATATAATTTTAACAACAAAAGAATGGAAATTTCTTAATTTAAAATTCAGAAAGTATATAAAAATGATTTTTATTTATTTTCTGACGAAAAATGATTTTATATGGTTTTTAAATATTTTTCAGAATTTTAAATACCATAAAAAACCTTTTAAAAAAATTGTGGCAGGCTCGGGTTCGAACCCAGGCCCTTTGCCACAGCAACACCCACACAAACTACCGGGCTAAAGCCCTAGTTTGTGTAATTTTTCAGAAACAGAACTTAAATCCCTTTTTTTTTCAGAAACCCCAATTTCATCCGAAACCCTAGATTCTCAATTGATCAAATTGAAGCTTGAATCGATTATGGATATGAAATTAACCATATGGATTTTGTTCCTCATATAAAACCGAACACAAACTCCAATGTAATTACCTGATTGATGTTGTTCTTGATGATTTTTTAGTTTTGAACGAGCCGCGACTGTTCTTGATTGGGATTTCAATGTGTGTGTGTATTTCAGTTGAAATTGAGCTTATAGCAAGATTAGGAAACTCGAATGGAGTGTTTTGCCTCGTTTATATAGTTCCAATTTGACCGTTTGAACACCCAACGAGTTCGAGTTGTTCTCTGTTGTTTCAGGTTGAAATTAAAGCATATTCGGCCGTTGCAAAAGAAACCAAGCACAACATTGATTATGAAATGATGAGATGAACGTTTCTACCCGTTTGATTGAGTTATTACAGCGATTTACTTGTGAAACCGATTTGGTTTTTATATGGTTCGGTTTTTGTTTTAATTATCTAATAAATTCGTAGTTATCTTCCAATTTCCGTGTGTGTTCGGGTTCAACTCGAGCTCCCAAGCGATTAGAAACAATTTACGGATTAAAAAGTGGGTTTGTAGGGCGATTAGGGGGTGGCCGGAGCTCCGCCGGAGTTCGGCCGGAGTTCCACCGGGAAAACGGGGGTTGGGTTGGGTTTTTGAAAAAAAATACATTTTGGTCCCTGTAGTTCAGTGTAATTTCTTTTTAATCTAAAGTTTATGTCTTAGTTTAAGATAAATTACAGTTTGGTCCCTGAGGTTCTAAATTTTATTATTTTATACCCCAACTATTTAATTACAAGTTTTTAGAATATAAATATTATATTACTTTTATTATTAACAATATTAACACTTATTAAAATTATTTAGTATTATTAGTATTATTATTTTATTATTTTATTATTATTTTCATTATTATTATTAATATTAACATTTTCTTTTATGCTTGTTGTTATTAATATTATTATTATTAATTATTTAATTATATCCAACTATAATGATTCCAATAAATTACAAATAAGTCCTCATACTTGCATTAATAACAAAACAAACCCTTACAAGAGATAACGACGTTAATCAAACATTAACTAAAAATACGAGAGGTCACAGTCTCCCCAATTTTAAGAAATTTCGTCCCGAAATTACAAGACTAAACAAAAAGATGAGGGTATTTCTTTCTCATATGATCCTCACGTTCCCAAGTGAACTCAGCTCCACGTTTGTTTTCCCAACGGACTTTGACGATCGGTATGGTAGATGTACGGGTCTTCTTCAACATTCGATCCATGATCTCGACAGGTTTTTCAATGAAATGCAATGACTCGTCACTTTAGATTTCCTCCAAAGGAACATGCAATTTTTCATCAGCCAGGCATTTCCTCAGGTTTGAGACATGGAAGACAGGATGAACCTCGCTAAGTTCGGAAGGTAGTTCCAGTTTGTAAGCCACTTTCCCAATTCTTTTCAGAATCTTGAAAGGTCCTACAAAACGTGGGGCTAACTTACCCTTCTTTCCAAAGCGAACAACACCCTTCCATGGAGAGACCTTAAGAAGAACCATGTCGCCGACTTGAAATTCCAACGGTTTGCGTCTTTTATCGGCATAACTCTTTTGACGACTTCTAGCCACCTCCAGGTTATTTCGAAGTTTGGAGACTTTGTCGGTCGTTTCTTGAATAAGTTCAGGACCAGTAATAAAATTCTCACCAATGTCAGTCCAACAGATCGAAGAACGACATTTACGAGCATATAAAGCCTCGAATGGTGCCATCTTGATACTCGAGTGATAACCATTGTTATACAAAAATTCCGCCAACGGTAGATGCGTATCCCAGTCACCACCAAAGTCAAGGACACAAAGACGTAGGAAGTCCTCGAGAGTTTGGATTGTTCGCTTGGTTTGACCGTCCGTTTGAGGATGGTAAGCCGTGCTTAAATCCAGTTGAGTACCCAAAAGTTCTTGCATAGAAGACCAGAAATGCAAAGTAAAACGAGCATCACGATCGGAGATAATGTGCAACGGCATGCCATGACGACTCACAATTTCATCGATGTAAATACGAGCCAATCTTGAAACCTTGTAAGTGTCTCGTATTGGTATGAAATATGCCGTTTTGGTCAAACGGTCAACGATTACCCATATACTATCATGGCCATGAGAGGTACGTGGTAACTTGGTTACGAAATCCAAGGCTATATGTTCCCATTTCCACATAGGGATTTCGGGTTGTTCAAGTAAACCACTACGCCGTTGATGTTCGGCTTTGACCCTTGCATACATAAGGCACTTAGAAACATAAGACGCGATATCTTTCTTCATTCCTGGCCACTAATATTGGCCACACAGATCCATATACATCTTGTCGGACCCAGGATGAATAGAATATAGTGTTTGATGAGCTTCGTTCATGATGAAGTGACGGAGATTATCGCGATTCGGGATCCAAAGTCGATTCAAGAAGTACCACATGCCATTCGGTTTTGTCTCCAGTTGTGACTGGACGTTAAACGCCAAATCATCATCTTTTCCTTCCTCAGTTAACGCCACTTGTTGAGCCTCGCGGATGCAAAACTCGAGATCACTATCAATCCTTATGTTTTGAAGCATGATAGTGGCCTCGTTAACATCCACATGAATCTCGGTGTCAAATTCTCCTAACATGTCAAACCATTGTCTTCGATCTCGGATTTCTTGAAGCAAGAAAGTCTTGTTATGGATCTTACGACTCAGCGCGTCAGCTACAACATTCGCCTTTCCAGGATAATAACGAATGTCGCAGTCGTAGTCGCTAATCACTTCAACCCAACGTCTTTGTCTCATGTTGAGATCCTTTTGATTGAACACATGTTGGAAACTCTTGTGGTCGGTGTAGACTATGCATTGCGTCCCATAGAGATAATGCCGCCAAATCTTCAAAGCAAATACCACGGCACCAAGTTCGATATCATGAGTCGTATAGTTCACTTCATGAACTTTCAATTGCCTTGACACGTAAGCTATGACCTTGCCTCGTTGCATGAGAACATAACCAAGGCCTTGGCTAGACGCGTCGCAGTACACGTGAAGTCATCGTTTCCATCGGAAAGAGTTAAGATAGGAGCGTTACACAGTTTGTGTTTTAAAGTCTCGAAAGCATCTTCTTGTTCGGGTCCCCAATCGAAAAGTCTATTCTTTTGAGTCAGCGTCGTAAGCGGTTTAGCAATCTTTGAAAAGTTTGCAATGAACCTACGGTAATAACCAGCTAAACCCAGAAAAGAACGAACCTCAGTTGGGGTCTTAGGAACACACCAATTCTTCACGGCTTCTATTTTTGCAGGGTCGACGTGAATTCCTTGGCTATTCACCATATGTCCTAGGAATTGAACTTTCTCGAGCCAGAATTCGCACTTTGAGAATTTGGCGTATAGTTGTTCCTTCTTCAAAAGGTCGAGGACTTGACGTAAATGCGACTCGTGATCGGTCTTTGTATTGGAATAGATGAGAATGTCATCAATAAACACGATCATGAATTTATCCAAATTCGGTTTACATACCCGATTCATGAGATCCATGAAGACAGCAGGTGCATTAGTCAAGCCAAAAGGCATAACCATGAACTCATAATGTCCATATCGAGTACGAAACACGGTCTTTGGAATGTCGTTGTCGTGAACACGTAGTTGATGATACCCAGAACGTAGATCGATCTTTGAGAATTATGTAGCTCCTTGAAGTTGATCGAAGAGGTCATCGATTCTAAGAAGAGGGTATCGATTCTTGATAGTGAGTTTGTTGAGTTCCCGGTAGTCGATGCACATATGGAATGAACCATCTTTCTTCTTCACGAATAGCACGGGTGCACCCCATGGTGAAGAGCTAGGTCGAAAAAACCCTTATCGGTAAACTCTTGTAGTTGACTAGCTAGTTCTTGCATTTCAGACAGTGCGAGATGATAAGGTGACTTAGCCACGGGGTTCGCACCAGGAATCAAATCGATTTTGAACTCAACTTCTCGAACGGGAGGCAACCCACTAAAATCTTCGGGAAACACCTCGGGAAAATCTCGTACGACAGGAATATCCTTCAATTCCTTCCCCTTGGCTTTCGTGTTAACTACGTAAGCCATGAAAGCTACGTAGTTTTTACTCAAGCACTTTCGGGCCTTGATACAAGACATGAGTTTGAGTCTTTGGGATGATCTCTCCCCAAAGATTTTTAAGGTATCACCCGATGGTAAAGGAATTAGAATGCACTTCTCGAAACATACAATTTCCGCGTGTTGTTTGGCAAACCAATCCATGCCGATAATGATGTCAAAGCTCCCCAGTTGCATAGGAATAAGATTGATAAGGAATTCGTGCTCGTTAAGACTTAAGACACAATCGCGTATTACGACGTCGACTTCAATAGATTTGCCATCGGTGACTTCTACCGTAAAGGATCTTTCTAAGTTAGAATGCGGCTAAGAAAGAATAGGCTCGAACTCTAAAGACACGAAACACTTATCCGCACCCGAATCAAAAAGTATAGAGGCATATCTACTATTTACAAGGTAGATACCTGCTCAAATAATAAACTATCATTGGCACATGGAAAGCAAGCAGGAATTTTACAAGATAAAGAACGATTAAAGGAAAATAGAGACGTACCATTCACTACGTCGTTGTTGGCTTGGGCTTGGTTGGCATTGATGTTGAAAGCACTTCCTCGAGCCTGTGGCACATTTCTCGTATTGCGAGGACATTGTGGACGAAAATGTCCAGGTTCGCCACAGTTGTAGCAGACTCGATTGGCAATCAACGCAGTATTATTAGGGGCACGATGGCAAGTTGCCACCAAATGACCATACTTTCCACACAACGAGCAAATTCGGCAAGGAGTATTCCCCGCATGATGGTACTTGCAGGTGTTGCACATCGGGTACGGCCCAGTATAAGCCCTTGCCACGGGGACTTGATTTGCAACGACAGCTTGCCTTTGAGGGGCATTTGGTGCTGTCACCGCATAGTGAGCTGGGCGGTGACATTAATCGCTTCCTCCAAAGTTGTGGGCCTACTTCCCACCACAGCATCTTGGATTTGAGGCGTACCCCCTTGATAAATTTCTCGATGTTGTGGGGTACGGTATCCACCATGTGCGGTAGAAGCATGCTAAATTCATGATGCCGGGTGGAATAAGCCAAATGATTCTCGCTATCTTGTTTGAGGTTCCAAAATTCCTCCTCCAACTTTTGAAATTCACTCCTTGGGCAGAACTTTTGGATCATGATATTCTTAAACTCCTCCCAAGTGAGTGCCAATGCAACCTCAGTACCACGGTTTCGCTTCTATTCCACCAAGTGAGTGCCCGTTGTTGAAGGACACTCGCGGCATATCGAACCTTGAGCTCTTCAGGACACTCGCTATTTATGAAGGTATTCTCCATACTTTCGAACCACACGAGAAGTCCAGTGGCTCCTTCTTTACCACTAAAGTTAGTGGGCTTGCACGAGTTGAAGTGCTTGAAAGTGCAGGTGCCGTTATTCCCACCTTGGTTGTTGCTATTCTCCCCATGACCATTGTTGCCATCACCACCATTGTTTCCATTGGCGTTGTTACTGTTGTTGGCCATTAGGGTGCTGCTAAGTTCAGCAACCATCGTAGGGAGTACAGCGCCATTTGACGGGCGATCATTGCAGCAAGTTTGCGGTCGGAGGTAGCATGTTTTCCATGATGACGAGACATTCTATAAGATAGAAATAAAGAAAATATTAGTATTCGGAAATAAACCAGTTCAGGAAATCATGAATTTTTGATATTTTAAATATAACCAGGATGGTTCCATTTGGTACCACATAGCCAATAGGAACAAGGACACGTCGATGTGACTTAATCCCAACTACCTTGAGGAAGATGTGTATATTGACCATAATTTAGCACTCATCCCAGAAATCCCCACGTAAGCATAACAGGTCTCGCAATGAGATTTATACAAAATGCTTGCCTTAGCCCGAGGGCCTTTTGCCAGGAATCGAGAATACAGGAGTTTATGTGTCACACACTTCCCTAAGGCAATTAGAATTAAAACCTCGATGAGATTTTCAAGATTTAGACATATCGTCTAAGGAATTTTCTCCATTCGATAAGACGCGTAAGAAATTCCACACGTAGTCGAGAATAAGATTTAGAAAAGATTAGACGCGGTAGAACTTAAAGGCATACGAAGAAGATTAGGGAGTTAGGGTAGACAAAGTTCAAGGCATAATCCTAAGGCACCATTTTCTAAATATAGAGAAATAGCACATAAGGAATTGATCATGCAACATGTAACAACATGTGATAGGCATATAAGCAAACTTACAAGATTATAGCAAATTATTCATGAAAAAGGGGTCCCTAGGTTAACCATAGTCTAGGCCACCAATTCTAATAACCTAAATCCTTATAATTATGGGCTCTTGATAATTAGGGTGTTATATTTATAAACCATTTACCCATGATTTTTATCATATAGATACAATTCGTTATTATTTTGATAGCTAGATGATAAAAATTTTGGTGATAAATACTAATAGTTAATCCTTTATTTACAATTGGTTAATATTTACTATTTAAATAAAATAGTAACTTGCAGACTTAAGTGATTAAAATAATTATATTAATTACAATAAATGTATATTTTTAAATACGTACATGTATATTTATTTTCTTAAATATTATAAATAAAATAAACGTGTAACAATAAAGAATTTTTAAAGGATTATTACCAATTTAGTGGCAATTCATTACAATTTGAGATTTTTAATAAATTGTATTGTATACAATTTTTTATATAATTTTAACAATAAAAGAATGGAAATTTCTTAATTTAAAATTCAGAAAGTATATAAAAATGATTTTTATTAATTTTCTGATGAAAAATGATTTTACATGGTTTTTAAATATTTTTCAGAATTTTAAATACCATAAAAAACCTTTTAAAATAATTGTGGCAGGGCCTCGGGTTCGAACCCGGGCCCTTTGCCACAGCAACACCCACACAAACCACCGGGCTAAAGCCCTAGTTTGTGTAATTTTTCAGAAACAGAACTTAAATACCTTTTTTTTTTCAGAAACCCCAATTTCATCCGAAACCCTAGATTCTCAATTGATCAAATTGAAGCTTGAATCGATTATGGATATGAAATTAACCATATGGATTTTGTTCCTCATATAAAACCAACATAAACCCCAATGTAATTACCTGATTGATGTTGTTCTTGATGATTTTTTAGTTTCGAAAGAGCAGAGACTGTTCTTGATTAGGATTTCAATGTGTGTGTGTATTTCAGTTGAAATTAAGCTTACAGCAAGATTAAGAAACCCGAATGGAGTGTTTTGCCTCGTTTATATAGTTCCAATTTGACCGTTTGAACACCCAACGAGTTCGAGTTGTTCTCTGTTGTTTCAGGTTGAAATTAAAGCATATTCGGCCGTTGCAAAAGAAACCAAGCACAACATTGATTATGAAATGATGAGATGAACGTTTCTACCCGTTTGATTGAGTTATTACAACGATTTAATCGTGAAACCGATTTGGTTTTTATGTGGTTCGGTTTTTTATTTAATTATCCAATAAATTCGTAGTTATCTTCCAATTTCCGTGTGTGTTCGGGTTCTACTCGAGCTCCCGAGCGATTAGAAACAATTTACGGATTAAAAATTGGGTTTGTAGGGCGATTAGGGGGTGGCCGGAGCTCCGCCGGAGTTCGGCCGGAGTTCCACCGAGAAAACGGGGGTTGGGTTGGGTTTTTGAAAAAAAATACATTTTGGTCCCTGTAGTTCAGTGTAATTTCTTTTTAATCTAAAGTTTGTCTTAGTTTAAGATAAATTACAGTTTGGTCCCTGAGGTTCTAAATTTTATTATTTTATACCCAAACTATTTAATTAAAAGTTTTTAAAATATAAATATTATATTAGTTTTATTATTTACAATATTAACACTTATTAAAATTATTTAGTATTATTAGTATTATTATTTTATCATTTTATTATTATTTTCATTATTATTATTAATATTAATATTTTCTTTTATGCTTGTTGTTATTATTATTAATATTAATTATTTAATTATATCCAACTATAATGATTCCAAGAAATTACAAATAAGTCCTCATACTTGCATTAATAACAAAACAAACCCTTACAAGAGATAACGACGTTAATCAAACATTAACTAAAAATACGAGAGGTCACACATGCGACTTGAGGTCAAACGGGTGCAATATTGTCCTAACACAAACATCGTCATGACCAGGTATGTCGTGACGGGAGGCAAACAAGCAAAACACAGTCAGCTTCGTTCACGAAATCACTATGGTTATTACTTATAAATATAGACTAGCTATCTATTTCAATGCACTTCTTATATTTTACAACTGTCACTGATTTTGTTAAACGCAAACTCTTGAACTCACCAACCATCGTGTTGACACTTTAGTATGCTTTTCTCAAGTCGTTACTAGGAGCTGCCGTAGGAGCACGCATGAGTCATGTATACTTTGAAACAAACATTCATCTGTTTTTGTCTTATTGCATATTTTCATACTTTGGTTTGTGCGCGTGTTTTCCGCAGATTACATTAGGTGCTCTATCTTTGAAATATTTACAAAATACATCCATAAATGTTTTAAAGTTTCAACTCTGATTTGTTTTAAAAGTTTCATATAGTGTCGTTCTGAGTAACTAATGACGGGATCCTGGTTTGTTCACTTGCCTCGCGGTAAAACTCCGCACGTGGATTTTGAGGGTGTGACAGATAGGTATCAAAGCCATTGGTTATAGGGAACTAGGTTGCATACACACTAGTCTATAACTGCACAGTTTGTTAGTTACTCGTTACTTATTCCCTTACTGTATACACATTGGCATACACATCACATACACTGCAGTATGGAATCATTATCATCTTAATCCCCTGTTTGACACCCGCCGGGAAAGGAACCCGAGGTTCCTACTATTCTTTCGTCATCTACGAGTTATGGTTCTCGACCCCCTGTGTTTATATCTGATGCGTATCTTACAGGCGAGCCTATGACTGAGCGGGACATGGCTAATCTTGACAATTGGGACTGGTATCGTAATTCAATATTTCAGATTCTTTGAGCTTGGATCTTAGGATTCATGTATTTTTCAGATCTGAGAATTCAAAATTAAAGACAGGTGGAAGTGTGTGAATTGAAGAACAAGGGTGTGTGTGTAATGTATAATGTTATGATTTCATTGATATTGAATAACAAATTACAATGAAGAAACAAATACAATGATGGATGAACATCAAACCCACCCAAAGGAGAGAATTTCTCCTTGGGTGGTGATTTACACCATTAAATACACACACTTAAGAACTACAAGCCACTCACACACTTTGCAACAACCACACCTTACAAAGTAGCACTTGTGGTTCTATTTATAATGTTATTACATCATGACCTAATTTTGACTTTTCTTGTAGTCTTGATGTTGACTTTGTATTATTGACTTTGTCTTGTGTTTGTTTTGTTCTGTTTATCAACTTGGTCTCTGAACTTGTACAATGAGATCTTCAGTTGGCTTTGATTGTGGTTTGGAAAACTTCAGTTTATCAAATGTTGAACCCAACAGTATCATACTGCACTGATCAGGATGCTGGAAACGGAATGTGTTCCATTTTCGATTACTGTAAGTAGAGAATCCATATTATACCCTCTACCATGCACCCCTTATAAGGCTATCGCCGCTGTGGTGGCCTCAGATGACCAACTGTGATGAAATGTCGAGGAGAAATTTAAAAGGTAGGAAGCGTGACAGGAGCATGACAGCCAAGTGTACGAGGAGATGGAAGACTTGTGGCTGGATATGCAAAGACGCCAGGATTGTTAGACAGGAGAGATCTAGACTCTACCTTAGCAGGGTCCACTTAAATCCCCTTATTGTTGATAATATGACAAAATTGAACCACTCTTAACCAGAATTCGCACTTAGAGAACTTTGCATATAGTTGATCTTTTCATATTAACTCCAATAGCATTTGGAGATGTTTCCCGTGTTCAACCTCATTTCAGAAATACACAAGCATGTTGTCAATGAATACAATCAAGAACTTTTTCTAAGTACGGTTTACACACTCGGTTCATCAAGTCCATGAAAACCGCAGGTGCGTTCTTTAGTCCAAATGGCATCACTAGAATTTCATAATGGTCATAGCTAAGTCTTGCTAAAACACAAACTAATGCCTCTCGGCACCTTCTGATCATGCATCACGAGCTAAAACACGAGAACAACATATTTTTTGGTGAGTTATAACCAATGACTCAAAAATAGTTAGACAATATAACCATGTGTGCAAGTAAATTGCTTGTCATAACATTCGAGTAATAGGTAGCCCTTAGGGACCCTACACTCTGACCAATCCTGAAGAATTGCAAACTTGGTGATCGGTAACCCAATCAAGAATTATCCTCACACCAAAACTACAAGTGTGGCCCTCCTACCTAGGTGTACCCAACTAAACGCAGATCTACCCTGACATAATATAAGCGTCACTCCATGTGGCAACTTGTCATCATGCTCAGTGTTGCTCCATGAGCCCACGTTCCACTTACCTTAATAAATTGTCTGTGACTAAGAGTGACCAACACCAGACAAACCTAAGCTATGGTATGCTAATTGACAAGAGATAATTTAACTTATAACCACACACTTTTCAATGCATTTCAACATAACACTTAACCAGCTTAGATACAGCCCATAAAAGCAATTAGAAAAATAGGAAATTAGACTCACAACGATCAGTTTTCCAATTGAGCCCCCACATTGGTTGGTGAGTACTAATAAGTGTATCATGATCCTATAACATACCGTTCGCCTTAAAGCCTTAAAGACGGAGAAGGGGAGGAGCAGTTAGGATTCCCCACCCGACTTTATTAACCTGACCATCCCTAGTCATGACAATGACCTCATCTCCTATCATGGCTCAAGATGAACACGCATCGAAGAGCTAGGGTTTAAACACACACCCAATAAAATGACCAGATGGACTCAACTTGCCACCACATGAAATCCCTATAATGTGACAACCTCATGTTTATGACATAACATCTCATTACTCATTCTATATTCAAATCAGATATTTTTTCTCATGACAAATTCATTTATCAAAATGTTACCATTTTCTATATCGTGTCAACAATATGCATCTTAACCACTAGAAACTAATTTGGTTTTTTCCAAAACCATGGTTTACCCAATATCCATAATAATACATAATGTAGTGGTTTGGAATCTTATCACAACAGATTTAGAGTTCTTAAATTCTTTCAAACAGCCATAGATTCCCCATCGATTGATCTAACATTGTGATGAGGTTTCACACGTCACATGTTTGTCTATCAATAGACTTCACTTGTATTATGTAAGGCCCCGTTCCTGAAAACCCCACAGTTGGTCATTCATAGCACTTTTCATATTAAAACGCATTCAGATTCATCAAAACAATGAAACTTTGCAGCGGATTAATTTAATAAAAAAAACCATAGCATTCATTAACCATTACTTTTGCCAAGAAATACATTGTTATTGCTAGTTACAAAAAGAACATCTAGTTGCATTTCAAAACTAAAATAATTTTTTAGCGTGTCATGGATGCCAGTTTTTATTTTCCAGGTAGCTTCAACCTCATGCCATCCCCAGCAACACCATTACCTGCCAACTGATAAGCATATAAAAAGTCAGTGTTGCTGAGTGAGTTCTAGTTTAATAGTATAGAAAAATATACTTTTGTAAATTTCGCTTGGTGATCATTCATCATTATACATAATCAATCATTAAGAGATTCCTTATCTATCTTTCTTTCATTGTCTTTCTTTCTTTTGCTTTCTCTTTCATTAACTAGAATTGTACAAAGCAAGAGCCTACATTGTTGGTTGGCAACAGATGCCGAACCCCTGTCGGCAAACGTTTATCATGGTAGCTCATGAATACGGGTCCCATTCATCATACTTTGGTCAATCACAAGGATTAGACCCCAGATGTGCATCCTCATGGGCTATACAGCCGCACATCAGTTGAGCTAACGTCAACAAGGTCGTGCACCTCCATTCATTGTGCTTGCAAGGCTTTTCATTCATCATAAGGGCCCGGAGGTAACATTCATTATGTTATACTGTCTCTTTTTATTTCTTTTTGTCCACTTGGTTAGGAATATACTTTTAAAATATTCATTATTTCTAATAATCACATACCATGAAACATAATAAATATCATCCATAACATCAGTCCATAAGAAGAGAATCAAACATTAGAAACATTAAACAAGCATAATCTTTCCTTATACAGTAGTACTTAACACTTAAATTCTATTCTCAAAATTTCAGAATAATTCTAAGTCCCCAAAGAAATGCGGATGAATAATACTAATGCGGATGAACAAATGCGGATGAGCATAAACAGATACGGATGAACTGTAGCAAATGCGGGGTGAAACTGTAGCAAATGCGGGTGAAACTGTAGCAAATGCGGGTGAACAATTAACAAATGCAGTTGAACAAATGCCCACAATGGACAGCCCAAGTCCACAGCGGATGACCAAGTCCACAGCGGTCAGCCAAAATGCCTAAGTTTCCACAGCGGACATGCAAAGTCCATAGCGGATGACCAAGTCCACAGCGGACAGCCAAAATGCCTAAGTGTCCACAACGGACATGCGAAGTCCACTACGAACATGTAAAGTCCACAGCAGACAGTGTCCACAGCGGATGACCAACATCTACAACAGACACTTTGTTTATAACCAAGTGTCCACAGCGAACTCACAGAGTCCACAGCGGACACCATGTCCAGTGCCTATGATGCAACTTATGAAATTTTCCAGTCCCAAACATCATCTTAACATGAACTTAGCTTAGATCTATCATTCTAACACTTAGAACATCATAAACATGATACGATCATCAAGAGAATCACATAACATAACTATATCATCATAAACAACCGTACCATACATGGAAAACCATAATTTGCTTTGAAAACATTAGTTAAATATGCATACCATCCCCAAATAAGCAGAAAATATTTAAAAGAGGGGATCTAGAACTCACCTTTACTGCTTTCGAGTAAAATTCCCCCAAACCCCAGAGCAACTTGGAGTTCTAACACCTAAACACACAAAAACACACAACCAAGCACATAGAAACACTTAAGAATCGGTCCAGAAGCTGAAAACTCAACTGAAACCGAGAAAAACACCATAGAATCTTACCTTTGAAGACTTTCTCTCACTAAAACCAGGTGAAACTTCTGCTTCTTGCTTCAGCCAAGACTCTCTTGCATGAGAGAGAGGAGTATGGGCGACCTTAACACCTTTTTGAACCCATTATAGGCAAGTTTGTCCCTTGCCCACTTTTAACCCCTTGTTTTACAATAATTCTCTTTTTCTCCCTTGCTTTCTATTCTCTTCTTCATGCTGAATTTTCCGGGTGTTACAAGTCCACCCCCCTTATATAGGTTTCGTCCCCGAAACCTGTCACTCCTCGAATAGCTGTAGGTAATACTGTCTCATTTCTTCCTTAGTCTCCCACGTAGACTCGGATCCCTTCATGTGCCTCCACTGTACTCGCATAAGTGGACCACTTTATTCCGTAGCCTCTTCTCTTTTCTGTCAATGATGGCCACTGGCTGCTCCATATAATTGAGCCCTTCATCCACCTCGATATCCTCCAGTGGCATGTTCATATCTTCATCAGCTAAGCACTTTCTTATGTGAGATACATGGAATGTCAGATGAATCCCACTTAAATCATCAGGTAACTCCAGTCAATAGGCCACCTTTCCTAATCGGGCAATGATTTGGAAGGGCCCTATGTACCTCCGACTTAACTTTCCCCGCTTCCTAAACCGGATGATCCCTTTCCAAGGCAAGACCTTCAGCATGACTCTATCACCGATATTGAATTCAATTGGTCTACGTCTCTTGTCGGCATACGACTTATGTCTATCTTTTGCCGCCTTCATAAAGGCCTTAATCTTTTCCAACTTTTGAGTCATAGCCTCGATCACCTCAATGCTCCCTATCTCCTTCTGCCTGATGTCACCCCAACATACAAGCGTTCGACACTTCCTACCATATAGCATCTCATATGGAGGCATACCAATGGTGGCATGATAACTATTGTTAAATGAGAATTCGGCTAACGGTAAGTGTTCATCCCAGCTTCCTCTGAAATCAATGACGCATGCTCGTAGCATATCCTCCAGCATTTGAATTGTCCTCTCCAACTGACAGTCTGTCTGAGGATGGTAAGCCATACTGATATGTAACCTCGTCCCCATCGCGTCATGAAATATTTTCCAAAACTTAGATGTAAACCGAGTGTCATGGTCAGACACGATAGACACCAGTACGCCATGATGAGTCACTATCTCTTTGATGAGCAGATCCGCCAACCTCTCAGATGACTACATCTCGCAGATCGGTAGAAAGTGAGCACTCTTCGTCAGACGATCAACTATCACCCATATGGCATCGTATCTCCTTGCCGTACGCGGTAGCTTCGTAATGAAGTCCATGGTGATGTGCTCCTATTTTCCACTTGGGTATATCCAAGGGTTGGATCTTCCCGTATGGCTTCTGGTGCTCCGCTTTCACTTGTAAACAAGTGAGGCGCTTACTCACAAACCCCATCACATCATGTTTCATTCCCAGCCACCAGTGATACATCTTTGTACCACTAGGATGAATTGAGTATCGAGTCTTGTGAGCCTCATCCATGATCTTCTCACGTAGACCCCCATAACAAGGAATCCACATACGCCCCGATCGAGTCCGGACACCAAGAGTGTTCTCCCCCAGCTCGGCGACTAGACCTTTCATCCTTTTGGAGTTAATCTGATCTTCTTTCAGCTCTTCATCTTGAAATTCCTTAATCTGCTTCACCACATTAGAGGTCATAACCAAATAATAAGCTTTCACCCAAATCGGCTCGGGGTTTCTCTTTTCGGTTAAGGGCATCCGCCACCATGTTGGCCTTGCCCGGATGGTAATGGATCTCACAATCATAGTCTTTGATCTAATCAAACCATCTCCTCTGCCTCATATTGAGATCCTTTTGCTCGAAGAAGTACTTCAAACTTTTATGATCAGTGAAGATGGTGCACTTCATCCCGTACAGGTCGTGCCTCCAAATCTTCAATGCAAAGACCACAGCCGCCCACTCCAAGTCATGAGTAGGGCAGTTAGCCTCATGATCTTCAACTGTCAGGACGCATAGGCTATAACCCTTCCCTATTGCATCAGCACGCAACCTAATCCTGAATAAGAAGCATCTGAAAAGACCACCAAGTCTTCATTTCGTTCG
This sequence comes from Flaveria sonorensis, assembly GCA_025506505.1. Lineage (NCBI taxonomy): Eukaryota > Viridiplantae > Streptophyta > Magnoliopsida > Asterales > Asteraceae > Flaveria > Flaveria sonorensis. The sequence goes on along the minus strand of CM046440.1, from coordinate 40,019,592 downwards.
GGTAACATCAAGATAGGAGCTTGAGTCAATCTTGTCTTTAACTCTTTGAAAGCATTCTCCTGCTCTTGACCACATACGAACTTCACATCCTTACGGGTCAATTTGGTCAATGGTAAAGCTATCTCGGATGGCGTCTTTGGAGTCTTCCATTGCATAACCGCCTCCACCTTTGCCGGGTCCACCATAATCCCTTCAGAATTAACCACATGTCCCAAAAACTGAACTTCCTGCAACCAGAACGTGCATTTGGAGAACTTAGCATACAGCTTCTCTCTTCTAAGCGTCTCCAATACCTCGCAAATATGACCGGCATGCTCTTCTTCACTCTTTTAATAAATCAGGATATCATCGATAAACACAATCATTGATTTATCCAACATCGGCCAACACACCCGATTCATCAAGTCCATAAAAGCAGCTGGCTCGTTGGTTAAACCGAAAGACATAACGAGGAATTCGTAATGCCTATATCGTGTTTGAAACGTGGTCTTCGGGATATCCTATTCTTTAACTTTTAGCTGATGATAACCAGATCGGAGTTCTATCCTTGAGAACCAGCTGGCGCCTTAGAGCTGATCAAACAAGTCATCAATCCTCGGTAGTGGGTACTGGTTCTTCACCGTCAACTTGTTCAACTCATGATAGTCGATGCACATCCTCAAGCTACCGCCCTTCTTCTTTACAAACAAGACCGGAGCACCCCAGGGAGAGATACTCGGTCGGATGAACCCCTTATCTAACAACTCTTGCAGCTGGGTCATCAATTCCTTCATCTCAGAGGGAGCGAGACGATATGATGCCTTCGCAATAGGTTGGGCACCATGTATCAGATCAATCTGGAACTCGATCTCGCGGTCAGGTGGTACCCCTGGTAGGTCTTCGGGAAACACATCGGGGAAATCGCATACTACCGGCACGTCTGACAGCTGAGGCATGGTAGCATCCACATCCTTCACATAAGCCAAGTAAGCACCACACCGTCGTCTCATAAACTTCTCTACCATGATCATCGAAATCACTCGCGGTGTAATGTACTCCTTGTCTCCATCTACCGTAACCAAACTGCCATCGGGCGCAGTCAAAGAAATCGTCTTCTTTCGGCACATGATGTTCGCCTCGTAGGCCGCCAACCAATCCATCCCTAACACGACATCTAAACCTCCTAGGGCCATCACATACAATCTAGCAGGAAACTTATGACCGTCAACTCTACGAGACAATCGTCTATCACATCGGTCACTTTGGTAGACTTTCCTATCGCTGTCTCTACATAGAAGGGCACATCTATCTTCTTATTCTTACCATGCATTTCACTACAAAAGGTAGCAGATACAAAACTTCTACTAGCACCCGAATCAAAGAGCATGAAAGCATACAATGGTTTACCAAAAACATACCTGAAACTACTTCAGGGTCCACTCTGGCTTCTTCCCGGGTCATGTTGAATGCCCTTGCCTTGGCTTTTGTGCTCTTACTTCTCCCTTTCCCACCCATAGACTGGGTCCCTGAGCTCCTTGCTCCACCCTTCTCGCAATCTCGGCCCGAGTGACCTACCTCCCCACATTGATAACATCGCGGTACCCTGCACTCTTTAGCATAGTGGCCTTCGCCTCCACACTTAAAACACCGGTTCGTCCCCACTCTACACTAACCCATGTGAATCTTCCCACACTTCTTACATTCCCTCCTGTTGTTCCCCTTACTTAATCCAGGGCGGCAATCATCAATCCTCATCTTCTTTCCCCCGATCCCATAGTGGTCATCCCTGAATGTCTTCCCATTACTGTTCTTGTTCCAAATCTTCTCAACCTTCCTCTGAATTGGCACCGGGTCCCTCTCATCATACAACCTTCCAGCCAATTCTATCGTTGACCTGAAAGTGCTCAGTCTAGCGGCTATCATGTTCCTCCTAATATCCACAGGCAAACCCTGCATGTACCTCTTAATCTTCTTGGACTCTGTAGTTACTAGATCCGGCACAAGTCTTGTAAGTTCATTGAACTTGGAGGTATACTCTTGATGAGTCATGTTTCCAGCCTCCAAATGCAAGAAATCCTTCTCAATTTTGTCCAACTCCTGATGTAGACAATACTCCTCCAGTACCAGTTCCTTCAAATCCGACCACCTCATCCTTGCAATAGACCATTTCCCCTCGGCTTGGACAATGTTGCCCCACTAGCATAATGCCGAGTCAATGAAATAATGGGAGGCAAACTTCACCTTTTGATCCTCCCGGCACTCACTGATGTCTAGGACTGCCTCCATCTCTCGAACCCAACGATGAGCAGCAGTAGCATTACCGTTACCGTCAAAGGTCGGGGGTTTGCGCCTCTAAAATGCCCCATAGTGTAAGGCCCCGTTCCCAGGAACCCCACAGTTGGTCAATCAAAACCTTATTTATCATAAGACACAATAAATTTCATAAAATATTGCAGCAGATTATTTCATCAAAACCATTTCATGCTTTAATAAACACATTTGCCAAGTAATACATCCTTGTTCAAAAGATTACAAAATATCAGTTAGTTGTATTACAAAAAAACATCATTATTATTACATGAGATGGATGCCAGTCTTGCCCGCCAAGTAGCTTCACCCACGTGCCATCCTCAGCAACAAGTTACCTGCCAACTGAAAATGCATGAAAAGTCAGCGTTGCTGAGTGAGTTCTAGTTTTATATAATAAAATACTTTACCTTTAGTGAAAACCTTTCCCTTACTTTTGTTTGTGATCACACAACATACATACATCTTGATAATATCATTATTATCTTTTATCATCGTTAATAATCGTTCATTTTGCACTTTTTCATTATCTTTCACTTCTATCTAGATCCTGTCATAAGCTATACCCCATCATTGGTTCACAAAGCGACTACAGCCCTAGGGTTAAGTGAAAAGGATCCCGTTTCGCACGTATGGATCAGTCACCAAGACTGACCCCCCTTTGTGTACACCCTCATGGGTTAGCCAAGATCGCATGCTATATTGCACTCAGTTGAGCTAACAACTCTTCATTGAGTTGTGAACCTCTTTAAATTTGCTTGCAAGACTTTATATTCTTTCATTATGTTCCACTTTTCATTATCTTTAATCTTTCGCTTCTTTTATGATAATACTTTACGTATAAAAGCATTAACACACCACGTAAAGTCATGTAATAATACGTAATAAGGAACATCAATAACAGGCCACAACATACATAACATGAACAACCATAACCCCCAAAACATTCCAGAGCTTAATCATAAATTTCCATTTTTCCCAAAATTTCAGAAAATTTCTAAGTCAACTTAGGAGCATGAGCACTATGTAGGCGCATGGGCACTACGCAGGCACAATGACAGTTGGGCGCATGGGGAAAAAAACTTAGGCGCATGGGTACTATGCAGGCGCATGAGCACTATGCAGGCGCATGGATACTTGGGCGAATGGGAAAGCTTAGGCGCATGAGCAACACTTAGGCGTATGGGCAAAAACTTAGGCGCATGGGAACTATGCAAGCGTATGAGTACTATACAGGCGCATGGGAAACTTAGGCGCATGGGCAGTTTGGGCGCATGGGCACTATACCAATTCTAACTTATGCAAATTTTCAGTTCCCGATCATCATCCTTGCATAATCCTAGCCCAAATCTAGCATACTAAGCTCATAAAACAAGCATACAACCACATAATTCGGTCAAACATTCACAAACACACATACCCACATAAAACAGAGGGTAAAACATACGGTTACATACTGGAAGTTTCAAAAATAACAGTTTACCTGCATTTCAGGCCCAAATCATGTTTAAAACAGAAAAACCGGGGATCTAAAACTCACCTACAGTAGCCTTCGAGTAAAACTCCTCCAAACTCGAGAGCTCTTGGAGTTCAAACACCTAAACACACCAAAAACGCACAACCGAACACAGAAAAACACATAAGACTCGGTCTACAAGCTGAAAATTCAGCTGAAACCGAACAAAACACACAAAAACTCACCTTCTAGCTGATCTTCTTCTTCTTCTCTCTAGAAAACCGATGGAACTCTGCTTTTCTTCTTTTCTGCTATCGAACACAGTTGTTGAGAGCAGAGGTGTGGGCGGCCATGCCTACTTTTAAACATAATTATAATAAAGTTTGCCTCTTGCACAACTATAACCCCTCAACTTGGGTTATTTCATCTTTATTTCTTTATACTTCTCTTTTCTTTTCTTTTTCTCTTCGTTTCTTCTTTTTAAAATATCCGGGTGTTTCACATAGGTGCACCCCTTAGCGGTCTCCTTCTCCCCCTAACTATCATCATCATGAATTACCACCCTTGGGCTAGATGGCTCTTCCTCTGTTTTCTCCTTCTTCCCAGCATCATTAGTTCTTTCACCCTTCTCTACAGCCCTTAACACTTCGATCACTACTGAGGGCAACACATTTTGCATGACGTTGTAGACCTCGTCAGCAATAGCTTCCTTTACCGTGGACTTAAGGGTAGCTGATCCTGCTCCCTCTTGGTGGCTGTGGAGGTCTGTGTACTCATGAATCATCTCAGGAGCCTTTGCCTTGCTTCTGGTGACACGTGGCCCAGTAGTACACCCGCCACGAGCACCGCCTCGGGTTGCCTTCCCAGATTTCCTACCCGCCATAAGATCTACCTCCTATAAGATTCAAACACTAACAAGGTCATTCAAGGTAATAGCTCAGATTATGTCAAGTATAGTAAGTCCCTAATTACAATGGCCAGTTGCGATTATCCACTTACTTTACTCTTCATCCCCCAAGCATTCCCTATCCAGACTACATCAGTATCCAAATCTACTAAGCACATAAATCAAATAGCACATGCACGTAATACCGGTTAACTTATGAAAAATTACCTGATGGCACGTAGCTACCTGGGCTGGCATCTCTTCATTAGGTCCCATTTTCAGTTTAATTTTAGGTTTTGAAAATAATTTACCTAATTCTCTTAAACTTTGGCTCTGATACCAATTTGTAAGGCCTCGTTCCCGAAAACCCCACAGTTGGTCATTCATAGCACTTTTCATATTAAAACACATTCGGATTCATCAAAACAAGAAAACTTTGTAGCGGATTAATTTAATTAAAAAAAACATAACATTCATTAACCATTACTTTTTCCAAGAAATACATTGTTGTTGTTAGTTACAAAAAGAACATCTAGAAGCATTTCAAAACAAAAATAACTTTTCAGATGGATGTCAGTCTTTATTTGCCAGGTAGCTTTAACCTCATGTCATCCCCAACAACATCATTACCTGCAAACTGATGATCATATAAAAAGTCAGCGTTGCTGAGTGAGTTCTAGTTTAATAGTATAGAAAAATATACTTTTGTAAACTTCACTTGGTGATCATTCATCATTATACATAATCAATCATTAAGAGATTCTTTATCTATCTTTCTTTCATTGTCTTTCTTTCTTTATCTTTCTTTTTCATTAACTAGAATTGCACAAAGCAAGAGCCTACATTGTTGGTTGGCAACAGATGCGGAACCCCTGTTGGTAAACGTTTATCATGGTAGCAAACCCATCGACAGTTGACCCACACTGCAAAGCACGAAGCCTGCTCATGAATATGGGTCCCATTCATCATACTTTGGTCAATCACAAGGATTAGTCCCCATATGTGCATCCTCATGGGCTATGCAGTCGCACATCAGTTGAGCTAACGACAACAAGGTCGTGCACCTCCATTCATTGTGCTTGCAAGCCTTTTCATTCATCATAAGGGCCCGGAGGTAACATTCATTAGGTTACACTGTCTCTTTTTATTTCTTTGTGTCCACTTGGTTAGAAATAATACTTTTAAAATATTCATTGTCTCTAATAATCACATACCATGAAACATAATAAATATCATCCATAACAGCAGGCCATAAGAATAGAATCAAACATTAGAAACATTAAACAAGCATAAGCTTTTCTTATACAACAGTAATTAACACTTAAATTCTATTCCCAAAATTTCAGAATAATTCTAAGTCTCCAAAGAAATGCGGATGAACAATACTAATGCGGATGAACAAATACGGATGAGCATAAACAAATGCAGATGAACTGTAGCAAATGCGGGTGAAACTGTAGCAAATGCGGGTGAACAATTAACAAATGCAGTTGAACAAATGCCCACAGCGGATGACCAAGTCCACAGCGGTTAGCCAAAATGCCTAAGTGTCCACAGCTGACATGCAAAGTCCATAGCGGATGACCAAATCCACAGCGGACAGCCCAAATTGCCTAAGTGTCCACAGCGGACATGCAAAGTCCACAGCGGACAGTGTTCACAACGGACAGCGTCCACAGCGGATGACCAATATCCATAACGGACACTTTGTTTATAACCAAGTGTCCACAGCGGACTCACAGAGTCCACAGCGGACACCAAGTCCAGTACTTATGATGCAACTTATGAAATTTTCCAGTCCCAAACATCATCTTAACATAAACTTAGCTTAGATCTATCAGTTTAACACTTAGAACCTCATAAACATTATACGATCATCAAGAAAATCACATAACATAACTATAACATCTAAACAACCGTACCATACATGGAAAACCATAATTTGCTTCGAAAACATCAGTTAAATATACATACCAGCCTCAAATAAACAGAAAACATTTAAAAGAGGGGATCTAGAACTCACCTCTTAGCGGCTTTCGAGTGAAACACCACAAACCCAAGAGCTAACAAGTATAACTAGCACCTAAACACATAAAACAAACAACCAGCACAAGAAAACACATAAAAATAGGTTCATAAGCTCGAACACAGCAGAAAAATCGAGAAGAAAACTTCTGGAAATCTCACCTTTTCGAAGAACTTGAGCTTTCTCTCTCTAAAACCGGATGGGCTTTTCTCTTCCAAGTCTTTAGCTGAATTGTGCATGAGAGAGAGGGTTATGGGCGGTCTTACCACCTTTTGACACCCATTATAGGAAACTTTGACTCTTGCACACTTTTAACCCCTTGCTTTTGGACATATCACCCTTTCTTCTTTTTATTCTTCTTTTCTTTTAAATTTCCGGGTGTTACAAGTCCACCCCCTTATATAGGTTTCGTCCCCGAAACCTGTCATTCCTCCAACGAACTACAAAACCGCCACAATCCTTAGAGAAAGAGTATGTCATTTAGAGAGAGAGCACCAAGAGTGAGAGTGGCCAATCGTATTTAGAGAGAGAGCACCAAGAGTGAGAGTGGCAAATGGTGAGAAATCGAAATTTTGAGCTTTTAAACCGAATCTACCTAACCGCTAAGCCATTGGCAGTCTCCTACTAACTTTAAAAGGCATATTTGCATATTTTAAATGGCATATTCACATATTGAAATGGATTATTCCTCATGTACTATTATGTTTTTCCATGGCCGTCCTCGATCACCTCAGTGGACCGCTACCATTGATCTTGGCGGTTCGCTATGAGGTCACTTCATCTAACCTCGAATTCCTTTCTTTTGGGGACCTTTATGGCCACGCTATGGTACAATATTCCCAATCCCTTGGAAATTTTTTGTTTTCAATCTTTTTGTTCTTATTATTAGCACAAGGTCCTTCCCATTCGGTCGAGGGGTCACATGTGGAATCCTTCAACGTGTTGCTATTAGAATTCCTTATATACACAAAACAATTCATTGGACTTTAATTGTTATGTTTCAAGTAAAATATGTTTTCTATTGCAAGGGTTGAATATGTATTCACCCTTTAACAACTTGAAACCCATTTTTTCAACAACGAAGTAGCACATACTTTGGTAAATTTGGTGAGCAGTGACACAGTTTAGTTCAAACTAACACTAAGTGACATTTAGAATGACGTCACTGGAGTATCAAGGTTAAATGTGGTTACAGTGGTGTCAAGGCTGTGTGTCACTAAAGTATCAAGATTTGTGTCGGATTAAGTTTTGTAAGGGAAGAGAGGGGTAAATGATCAAGAATTGTTTAAGTTAACAATTTTTAAAACAATCCCTTAAATTAAAATTAGTATGTGAAATATTTGAAATGCTCTTCTACTAATAAATTTTAAGTTCTGTTAGTTTAGTACTCAAACTCGTTATAAAATTAAAATTAGTATCTACATATTTTCATTTATCCAAACCAAAGGGACCATTTATGTAAATAACTCAAATGTTATTTAGTAACCGACAATAATGCCCTCCTGTTGGTTATTATGTTCGAAGTTATCAGACGTTACCACTAATATCTTATGGTATTACCAATTTTAGACCTGAAGTCTCGTAACTATTGCTAGAAAAAAGTATCTAAACATGTGATTTTTGCTAAACCGTAAGGATAACTCTATAAAAATTTCAAGAAATTATACATACTCTACCAAAAAAACGTGTGTGCAACATATCTAGAGTTTGATTCAATATGAAATGAAGTAATAAGAAACTAAAATTGACGTGTGTAGTCCAAACAATGCACAACTTAGGTAAGTATAAAAAATGTGAAAGGCTTCTTTTAAAATAAATTGAACTAGAAATAAGGCCAGAATGACGTTTTTGAATTTTGACACGAGCGTTGCTACTATGACATTATTACAGTAAACGTATGAAGTTGCGGTGACTCAATTCTGGAGATCGAAGAAAATATAAAAATACAATTATATAACTTACTAATGTGACTTGGTTGTTATTGAGCTCATTTTTCATGGTGAAAGCACATTACCGTCAGTTTACATTATCTTCGATACCCAAGAGAATACATATTTTGAATACAGCTTCGGTTTTAAAACACATCATACCAAGGCATTAACAAAAAAATAATAAATAGACACAACCCACAAATTATTTTTCCTAAAGTTAAGGAAGAGAAGTCATTAAAGAAAATCAAATTAAAAAAATTAATAAGTTACAAGCTTATATTATATATACTATAAGAGAGTAAACATAAAATTAGACAAAGATGAAAAAGGTTGAGTGGTGGTCGTTGGCATGTGACACCGACTAAAAAATAAAGAAAAAGGATAAGAAATACACAAAGAAGTGATTAAAGTTGTAAAATCTTTGAAAGCAAAAAATAAATCTTAGGTCAGAGTGTGAACCGGTAACCAAGAAAGGTTAAGGGAAAAAGGGCAAGGTCTTTGCCAACTCACCTAGAAGGCTAGAACTCTAATTGTTTATTCATTTTTTATTCTTTCCAATCCTCATATTAATCTATCTATATAAATATACAAACTTATAATGTGTCACATGGCACCTTTTAAAGGCCACTTTTTGCCATGTATCAACTTATTACTCATCCTTTTTCCTTCTGTATTAAAATTCACGCGGTGTAAGAGTTATTTTAGAGGCTGATGCAAACCAAAGTTCTCTCAGCAAGCATTCTGAAGTACAAAGAAGTTACTTTAGAAGATTTGAAAATGCACAAAGAAATTCACAAAGTGTCAAATCTTACGAAGCCAAAGACCCAATTCTTCCGAAGCCAAAAGTGAAGTCTTTCGAAGCTTCAAGACAAAGTCTTCCGAAGCCTGAAGACTGATTTCTTCCAAAGACAGAGAGGACATGCTTTCTCTAACATGCTTTTGACAATAGTTGAACTACTTTTTGCTGCCATCTCTGAAGACTCACCAACTTATACAAGTTGGTGATTATCTCCATGCTTTTGTCAACTATACAATATGGTCTTTGAGTCTGTAGCTTTTTACTTTTGAACTTTTATCCTTTTGTAATAGATTAGGATGTGAGCTATGGCTTGTCATAGTCACTAGTCAAAAGGCAATCTGTCTTTTGACTTTACATTGATCTTGTTGTCTAGATTATTGTTCCAGCTGGCCTTCAAAGTATGGTCGGTTGTAGGATGTAGTATAAAGTGTCTCATGTAACCAGTCCTTAGTACTAAGCCTTGTAACAATTGTAAAACACTTAAGAGCAATATACATTATCCTTGAAAACCATTATCTTTTTTCTTATGTGTTCTTTACTCTTGTTCTTTGTTTCACTTGCCTGGTTCCCTATTTGATCTGTTAAGTGTCATACTCTCCACCTTGTGAAACTGTTGCATTAACCCCTTTCATCGGTCCCGCAATTGGTATTAGAGCATTTCAGCCTCTTGATTATAAGATCTCACCATATTAAATATCTTTAGTTTCACAAAACACTTACCTTCTCAAATGGCAGCTCTCACTAAGGCTGACATGGAAACCGGCACCATGACTAAATCTCCACTGATCACTCCTAATGACTTTGATACTTGGTGTATAATGATAGAAGGCTTCATCAAGTCACAAGACAGCAGGATGAGGAGATCTGTAGTCTCAGGACCTCACTTCCCAAGCACCACTTCAGCAACTGTTGATGGTGGGATGATACCAAAGGACATGGCTGACTATTCTAAGGAAGATTGGAAGAAGATTGATATAGATCAGAAGGCCATGACCGCTCTTCAAACTGCTATACCAAACTCTATTTATAGAGGTTTCAAAAAGTGCAAGACTGCAAAAGAACTATAGGATGCACTGAAGCTGATGTATGAAGGGTCTTATGAAGCAAAGGAAAACAAGAAAGATCTCATGAAGCAGCAGTTTAAGAACTTCACCTTTAAAACAGGTGAAACTATGACTCAATAATACCTCAGGTATGTTGAGATTGTAGATACTCTGATGGATGTTGGAGTTAAACATGAGAATAGGGACATTGTAACGAAGTTCATGTTCTCTCTTCCCAGACAATGGACATACTATGGTGTTGCCATTAAGAGAACTGAAAACCTCTCCACCCTTACTCTCATAGAGCTGTATGGTATCCTAGGCGGTTACCAGATAGAGATAAACAAGCGAAATCCATCTAACAACTCTTCCAGCAATCAACAGAGTTCAGCCCTTCATGTGCTTGAAAAGGACACCAGAAAATCACAGCATCATCTCATCTGCTACCCTGACAACTCACAAAAGGGCCCTTTCATCACCTTCTCAGAAACACCAAGGGAGAGCTACATGCATGGAAGCCCATTCCAAGAGCCAAGCTCATATCAAGCCTTTGTGTCTTCAGATGAAATTTGTGGCAACTTTCTCTTCACTTTTGAAGACTTGGACTGTATCCATCCAGATGACCTGGAGTACATGGAGATAGTCCAGTAGATGGCTCTTCTTACTCATTGAGCCAAGAAGTTCTACAAGAGAACCGAAAGAAAGTTCCCAAGCAATGTAACTAGTGGAAAGTTTGGACTGGATAAAAGCAAAGTGAAGTGTTACAACTGTAATCAAATTCGACACTTTGCTAGAGAGTGTAAGGCACTAAGGACAAATGGTGGCCAAACACAATCCAGACCAAGCTATACTGATGCAGCTCCCAGAACTAAGAAGCCAAGCCAACCAAAGCAACAAGCTGCTGTTGCTATTGAAGTGGGAGGCTTTGACTAGAGCATTCAGGCAAAGGATGTTTCGCCAAATCAAGAACTGATGGCTGACCTTGATGAAGCCAAGGTATTAGAACATCTCTGTACTTCTAAATTCATTGCTAAAGTAAACATGCATAAGTTCTATAACCTGGAAGTGAGATCCGATCTTGAGACTTTGAATATTTTAAAAGCTGACTTCAAACGAGCAAAAAATGACTATAAACTTAAAATAAAAGATCTAGAGAAAACAATTTCTACTCTTAAGCATGAGCACACAAATTACAAGACTCAGATCAAAGATCTCATTATCAAGTTAACTGAAGGTCAGGCTAAGCTTGTGATCAGCAAAGTCAGGGCAGAAAAATGTGTTCTTGAAGGGGAACCCTTCAAGAAAATCATATCTTCATCCTTGCATGCAAAGATTTATTATGAAAACAGACAGGGACTGGGATCAAGTGAGATAACTCCACCACACATATTATTATCTATCATCTCCAAGGTTTGAAACTAGTGAAGATGAGTTATGTAATACTCCAATCTCAGTACAATAGTTATAAATAAATATGTGAAATATGAAGTTTTTCTTTCATATATTGTCAAACGAGTAAGTAACGAGTAAAATGACTATTTAAAATTTCAAGTATTTAGACTAATTTTAGTATCGTAAAAAAGCGTTTAAATATATTTAAATAAAATAATATTTTATATTTAAACGTGCCCCGTTTTTAATGAAACTTAGGTCAACTCATAGAGAAAAATAAGTTCGTCTCAATGACATATTTAAAACTTTGTAAAACGTTATATTTTAAAAGTTATACGAGAAAAACGAGTTAAGCAGCTAAATTAATTATAATAGTAAAATAATAAAATAATATAATATGAAAATATGAATCATGAATTGTGGCAGCCAACGTGTAACAAATGTGTGTATACATATCCGCCTGCAACATTCATACCGACTTTTAAATCTGTTACATTTACATATGCATACATAGTACATAACTTTTATGCTTATAATTTCCAAACATCCATTACTCTGCTAAGGTATGTATTTTAAATTTCTAGTCTTTTAAGCTTTATTAAAATTATATAAATTCTAAGGTTTAGTATATTATTATGAGTAGGATTTATAAATTATAACCGTGGTACGTGTTGGGTAGCCTAACTTTGATTAGGCATGGATTGATCAACCATGCTTAAACAAAGTAAATGCTATCCAAAACCAATCATGATTATTACTAGGTAGTACTTTCTTACTTAACTAGTTGTAAGACTTGCTTAAATTCCAATCAGAAACGCAACTCTAAAACTGTTTATCTGTCTCAATAATACTTAAAGATGAAGGTGAGTTATCATGCCTGTTTTCAAAACTATGATAATATACTCGTTGTGTCTGTACTAGTAATAATTATAATACTTACAAATATGCACGGGTCGGTAGGGGTATACGGGATCCTAATATATTTAATGGGGTGTGTCAAACTAGCTGAAAAGAGGATATGGTTCCTCGTATGCATCAGGCACACACTCATACCTATTTGACGGCCGGGAGGGTATGACAAACCCGTTGTCGGTGGTTGTGGTAATCACAGGGAAGACACTGTGTCATGCACCCAAATATCACAACCCATATTGTATGCATGTCAAAGTTAATTTTATAAACTGTATAGCATGAGCTCACCAGCTTTAGCTGACTTCTTTTTGAGTATATGTATCACAGGTAACCCCTAAGGAAATGCTTAAAAGCTGCTTAAAGATAAAGGATCTAGAAGACCAAAAAGTTTTATTTTAAATTGTTTTTAGATATTGTTGTAAAATAGTAGTGTACCAAGTTGATGATATTATAGTATGTAATAAAACATATGTTAGCTTCCGCTATAAGTTGTATCGATTGTAGATGCACGCCCGGGTTTCGGGTGGGGTGTCACAATTGGTATCAGAGCCCGAGGTTTTAGCGAATTAGGTATTACAGGAATACCTAAGCTTTAACCGGTAATGTTCTATAAGATTATTGCCAGATTCAGGTTTTACCAAATAACAAGGTTTTAGAAAAAGTACTCATATGCTCCTTAGAATAACCTAAGATGAAATGTGTTATCTTATGCCTATTTCTTTATAGAATATATGTGATATAAATGATTATGTGTTATATATTTATTATGTTATAAATATGTTTAGCACAATAGTAACTCCTGTATAATTATATTACTATAGGAAGATACAATGTCTGAACATAGAAATGAACCAGAATTTAGACATGAACAAGTTAATAGCAGAAAAGGGGAAGGTTCTCATAGGACTCAAACTTCCTCCCAAAGTGTTAGATCTTGATCTAGTATGAACCCAATTCTGAATGATAAAGTTATCCATAACATAGCAGTGGAAGTCACAAGGATATTAACGAATGCCCAAACTAGTATACTGATAAATCAAAAGAGCAACTCGAAGAAAGCTCGACTACTTCCACGCCTGTACAAGAAAGGGAAAGAATGGAAGGAACCAAATCAAAGGAGTGCACTTATAAGTAGTTCATGTCTTGCAAACCTCCATCATTCGACGGGAGAAAAGGAGCCATAGAAGCAAACTGGATTGAGTAAATATTGGATGTTTGTGATTGTAATGATCATACAAAAGTATGTTTCACTGTACATATGTTTGAAGGTGAAGCCCTTCACTGGTGGAACATTGTAGTCCAAACCAAGAGTAAAGAAAAAGTCAAGGAAATGAACTTGGAGCAATTTGTTCATAAGTTTCTTGCTAAATTTTGTCCCCCTAGTGAAACTGAACAGCTGAAGATGAAGGTGGAGTTCTTCCAGTTGAAACTAGGAAACAAGACATACCGAGAGTATGTTACTCCTTTTAATGAAATATCTTGACTGTTTCCTCATCTAGCCACAACTGAGGAACAATTGATCAACAGGTTTATCAAAGGTTTACCATCCGAAATGAGGGTTTTTATCAAATCCAAATCCCTTAAAACTTTCTCAGAGACGGTTGAAGCTGGTGCTATCATGGCTGCCGAGATATTACAACGACAAACTAAATCTCCTACAACAAAAAGAAAATGGGAAGAAGGAAAGGGTGACACTAGGAATAATAACTTCAAGAAACCTAGAGAAATGCCTCATTGTAGATTTTGCAAGAAAAATCATTCAGGTCCGTGCCGCACATAACCATGTCCTAATTGCAAAAGGACTGGACATCTTCTTCAAGAATGCAAGGAGAAGAGAAAGTGTTTTGAATGTGGAGATCCATGACACATAAAACCCAATTGTCCAAAGCTTCAACATGACAACAATCAACAACCAAACAAACCTAAAGGGCTCGCATTCGTGTTGACCACTGAGGAAGCTCGTAATGCTTCAGATGTGATTACTGGTTCGTATCTTGTCAATAATATATATGCACGAGTATTATTTGATTTTGGTGCTAATAATAGTTTAGTATCAAATACTTTTAAGCCTTATTTGAATCAAGAATCACAAAAAATAGACCATGCCTTTATAATAGAAATGGTTGATGGGAGTCAGAAGGAAATCATTGATATCATTAAAAGTTGTATCATAAATTTGAATGGTCATCCATTTCCTATCGATTTAATGCCTATGGAACTAGGAGAATTTGATATAGTCATAGGAATGGATTGGTTAGCCCTACATCACGCAGAAATAGTATGTGATAAAAAGATCGTTAGACTCCATATACCCAATGGCAAACAGTTAACCATATTAGGAGATCGCGCTAAAAAGATTAAAAATCTCATCACGATAGCACAAGCACAAAAAGATATGAGAAAATGGTGTATTACCTTTTTGGCCTATTGTGTAAACACCACAAAGAATAAGAAGATTGAAGATGTGCCAGTAGTATGGGAATACCTTGAGGTATTTCCGGATGAGGTCCCAGGACTTCCACCTAATAGACAAGTGGAGTTTCGGATCGATTTAGTACCTGGGATAGCACCGATTGCCAAGGCACCATACAGACTAGCCCCGACAAAAATGCAACAACTCAAGAAGCAACTAGAAGAACTACTTCAAAAAGGATTTATTTAGCCAAGCTCTTCACCCTGGGGAGCACCCATCCTATTCGTTAAGAAGAAAAATGGGACGATGCGTATGTGCATCGATTATAGAGACTTGAATAAAGTCACTATAAAGAATAAGTACCCTTTACCAAGGATCGATGATCTATTTGATCAATTGTAAGGAGCAAGTTATTTTTCAAAAATAGACTTACGTTCTGGATATCATCAGGTGAAGGTAACGCCAGAAGATGTAACTAAGACCGCTTTCAGGACTAGGTACGGTCATTATGAATTTTTGGTAATGCCGTTTGGACTTACCAACGCACTTGCAGTATTCATGGACCTTATGAATAGAGTTTGTAAACCATATCTCAATAAGTTCGTGATCATCTTTATCGATGACATTCTGATCTACTCTAAGAACAAGGCAGATCATGAACAACACCTCAGAGCAATTCTTGAATTGCTTAAGAAAGAAAACCTTTATGCAAAGTTCTCCAAGTATGAGGTTTGGATACATGAAGTTCAATTCCTAGGTCACATAATCAATAAACAAGGTATCCTGGTTGATCCTAGGTCACGTAATCAATAAACAAGTGCTGAAGAATCCTACTGAAATCAAAAGATTTCTTGGGTTAGTAGGATACTATAGAAGATTTATTCAAGACTTCTCCAAGATTGCTATGCATTAACAACGTTAACCCAGAGAGCCTCTAAGTTCAATTGGGGACCTAAACAAGAAGAAGCTTTTAACACATTGAAACAGAAATTGTGTAGCGCCCCAATACTATCACTTCCTGAAGGACTGAAGATTTTGTTGTCTACTATGATGCGTCTTATTATGACATGGGATGTGTACTCCTTGTTGGTCCTCATGATCGATTCAATAGTGCACTTGATGTATAACAATGATTTCCCACTAATTTAACACAATATACCCAATAACACAATGAACAATTCAGTATCTAAATAATGACAATCAAACAAAAGGCTCAATAATAATAATAATAAGCTTCCTACCGCACACACACAATTGCAACAATGATATTTCGTATTAGGGTTTTGCAATCGATTACTTACACAGAAAAATTACAATATATAAGCAAACCTAATTTCGCTGGCAGTTTCGCTGACGAGCTGACTATGAACTAGTTTCACCCGGCAGCGAACTATAGTTTCCTCGGGTGAACAGACACAGCTGACTCCGGGCGAAACTATAGTTTCGCCTGTAGTTTCGCTGGAACACAAAAGTCAACAAAATACAAATTACAAGTTAAAAACTAACATTAATCCTATTACATAACATTTAACCTATCAACTATAGTGAGTCCAACCTATACTAGATTATCAATTCTCCCCCTAGGTTGGACCTCACTCTGGGTCTTCTTGCCCGTCTCTCGCTTCCTCTTCAGCTTTATTAGATGTTTCTTGATTCGCTCCTGCTGTACTCTCCTCTTCTGCCCTTGCACTTGCCCTTGCAAATTGTCTTGTAAGATCCTGCATGTCCAGCCTTAACTCGTCAACCTTTGATACCTTCTCAGTGAGCTCCCTAACCTCTACCCTTACTCCACGAGCTTTATTAGCCACATTCATAAACAAACTGGCTTCTTTTCTTGTTTCAGCTCCAGCTCCTGCTTTGATGTGATTCTCACATAGAATTACCAAATCCTCATCACAGAATAAAAATACCTCCATAGGATCAAAAAGCTTAATCTCTGCACCACCTTGCAGTCTAATTGCTGCTTCCCCAGTATTGTTCTCATAGAACCATTTTTCAAACTTTTGTAGTCTAGGGGGAAGTGGATTGGGCACCCTTACTCTGTTCACAGTTTTAGCTGGCTTCAGCTTCAAAACAATCTTTCCTTTGCCAGTGGCCCAATCCAAGTGTTTCTTAGATCTTCTTCTTTCGGTCCTCATAAACCCGAATGCTTCAAAATTGTCATTTATTCCTGCCTTGATTTCCTTCTCCAACATCATTACACGTTCACTCAAATGTGCATCCAATAATGGAATCTCAGATAATCTCCTCAAGTCCCATCTAGGTAAGGTCTTGAACACCTTCCTTTTATGCATGTACGAGATGTCCCCGCCCCTTCGTTTAATCATGAACATCTTTAATTCAGGATTTTATTTCCAACTAACAATCTTCTTATCAGATGTCTTCTTGCTGGTTTCACTGATGTTTTGAAACAGTGGAGTCAACTATTCTGGTTCTTTCTCTTTCACAAACCAATCTTCTTTACTTAATTAAAATACATCACCTTCAACTGAACCCTTATGCGCCACATAAGTCATTGGACGCTCCTCCACTTCATAATGTTTGGGTTCCGAATCATAGTCGACCAACTATTCCTCATATTCATCTTCTTCATCTATAAGGCTCTTCCCTGTATCCTTCTTGTTTCCTTCAGTAGTATCTTCTCTAAGTACCTCAGCCCCAGTCAAGTCGGTTTCTATATCAAACCCCAGATCAACAAACTCAACCTCAACAATCACAGGCTCCTCTCTCACATCACTTCTCTTATCACCCCTCTTCTCAGCCTCTGTTTCAATAACATTTGGACCAATTCAGATTTGGAATCCCTCCTTTCTTCAAACACCGGCTGTTTATGCTTGGTTCTTCTTTCAGTTTCATGAGCCAGCTCTCCTTGATCAGACTTCTTTTTTGTCCTTCTCTCTCTTTAAGCCCGCAGCTCCTCCTCTACTTCATCAATTTCAGCCTCTAGATCATATTCCTTCTCCTTAGCATACCTTTTTCTCTTTTTTATTGCTTCAGCTTTTTTTTCCCGATTATCTTCAGCATTCTTTTTTTCATTCTTGATCAGTCTTTTGATGTAGTTCCACCTCTCAGCTTGGTACATATTTTCTAGTAAATATGTTATTTTCCCACTGAAGTCATGCCTGACTGCTGAACAATCTACAAATATTTTGGTATTCATTTACATCAGCATTTAACCTCTCCATGTCTTGGCAAATTAGGTTTCTCATCATTAATAATCATCTGGATGAACCTTGGATACAACAACCATTTGTCCTTCTTTAATGCCATAACATTCTCAGTCATACAATCAAAGATTAATCAGGCAATGTTAGCCTTTTATCCTCTACAAAATACAATCATGGCCTTAGCCCAGTGTACATTCAACCCATCTGACCCTCCCTTTCTGTGATCCAAGAACATAATGAACACATGAGCAATGTATCTCCATTCTTTGGAAAAAAAAGACATTTTGATTTCCTTCTTGGACCCAAAAGAGGGTCCTTCATACCCAATACTTCTGTAAACGTTAAGGACTTCAGCATCTATCATAACAGCCTCATCTCCACAGTCTTCCTCCAACTTCAAAACCCTTGCAACTATCTCAGCACTAACAACAATATCCTCCCCAAGGATTCTGGAAGTAATTCTGTGTGGATTTGATCCCAGATCACATTCTGCATTTACCCAAAAGTCTTTTATATGAATATCATAAATCATGGGTAAATGAGATATGGCATAGCAAATTGGAGACTGCTTCAACCACTATAGACAGTCTCTGAATCCAACAGTCTTTGGATTGTTGTCATCTAATAAGGCCACAATATTTGTCTTCTCGTCAAACTTTAAATTTGCCATGTGAACTGAAAAATATAAATATAAGTAGGTTAGTTATAACATAAAGAAAAAATAAACAAAATATAAGAAAATTTTCTGAAAAATTAACAGTTTCGCTGACAAGCGAAACTGTAGTTTCACCAGGCACAACTTGACAGCTTCGCTGTGGTTTGAACCTTAGTTCAGCAGTTTCGCTGACAAGCGAAAGTGTAGTTTTGCTAGACACATTTTGATAGATTCGCTGTTGTTTGAATCTTAGTTTTGTCCAAACAAAAGCGAAATTAGGTTTGCTTATATATTGTAATTTTTCTATCTGTGTAAGTAACCGATTGCAAAACCCTAATACGAAATATCATTGTTGCAATTGTGTGTGTGAGGCTGGAAGCTTATTATCATTATTATTGAGCCTTTTGTTTGATTGTCATTGTTTAGATTCTAAATTGTTCATTGTGTTATTGGGAATATTGTGTTAAATCAGTGGGAAAACATTGTTATACATCAAGTGCACTATTGAATCGATCATGAGGACCAACAATATGGTATCAGAGCCATAGTGCTCTTGATTATTTGGTTTTTTTTTGTGCTTTTTCGAAGTTAAGTTACTGTTCCATCGATTTTGCTGCTAATTTGGGTGTTTTTGTCATGGAAATTGATTGAGGATTGTGTGTTTTGGATGTGCGAAGTTAATGCAACCATCAAATTTCAAATTCGTTGTGTTTTGGATGAGATTGGATTGATTCTGTTCCAAAAAAGTTTTTCAGATTCATTGGGCAAATTTATAATTCGTCCGGCGAAACTACCAGGGAATTTACGAATTTGTGGTTTTCAACTTAATTGTTATTGTCAGCGAAAGTAGCCAACTTTTGAACGAAAGTTCAACTTCCTTGCCAGTCATTACAAGCGAAAGTGCTGGCAAATTCATTTTACAATGAAAGTTCTACTAGTCTCAGCGAAACTATCGCCAAAACTAGAGTTTGTGATCATTGATTCGGGCGAAACTACTGCTTGTTTGCCAGCGAATCTACGAGCGAATTTACCAGCGAATCTATCAGCGAACGTACCAGCGAATTTGCCTGTTGACAGCGAAACTATCACATTTTAACTAATAACGTCCACCAATATCACTATATCTGACTTGGAGAGTGTTGCTCCTAATAGGCCACCGAGGCTTATATATGGTGATATATTTGAGGACTGGAAAAGATGTTTAAAAGCCTTCTTTTACTACACTGGTCATAATCAATGGGAATCAATTGTAAATGGTCCACACACTCCAACTGTCACTGTTGGTCAAGTTACATCACCAAACACCGATCCATCTACCTTCACTGAAAGAGACCTCAAGCTAATTGATCGTGATCAGAAAGCTTTTGGAGCTTTAACTCTTTGTTTATCTCAAGATATCTATAAACGGATTGCAAAACCCTAATACAAAATATCATTGTTGCAATTGTGTGTGTGCGGCTGGAAGCTTATTATCATTATTATTGAGCCTTTTGTTTGATTGTCATTGTTTAGATTCTAAATTGTTCATTGTGTTATTGGGTATATTGTGTTAAATCAGTGGGAATTCATTGTAATACATCAAGTGCACTATTGAATCGATCATGAGGACCAACACTCCTACAAAGAGGCAAAGTCATTGCTTACGCTTCTCGACAATTGAAGACTCACGAACAAAACTACACGACCCATGATTTAGAACTTGGTGTTGTAATATTCGCACTAAAAATTTGGAGACATTATCTCTACGGTGCAAAATGTACTATTTACACCGACCACAAAAGTTTAAAACACATATTCAAACAGAAAGAGCTTAATATGCATTAAAGACGCTAGATGGAGTTATTAAGTGATTATGACTGTGAGATCCAATACCATCCAGGTAAAGCTAATATGATAACAGATGCATTAAGTAGGAAAGAAAAGCCTCAACCTATAAGAATTCATGCATCTAGAATAGATGTTAAAACTTGTCTCTCAAATCAAATTAAGAATGTACAACAAGAAGCTCTAAAGGAGAACCAAGTGAAAGAAAGAATGACCGGGAGACTAAAGTTGTTGACAGCAGGAAGCGATAATATCTTATGATTTATTGATAGGATATGGGTTCCTAGTTTTGGTGGACCGCAAGATATAATCTTAGAGTAAGTCCACAAGTCTAAGTATTCTATCCATCCCGCAGTGATAAGATGTACAAAGACCTAAGAGGTGACTATTGGTGGCCGGGAATGAAACGATCTATCGCCTGGTACGTAAAAAAGTGTCTCACCTGCCTTAGAGTGAAAGCAGAACACCAAGAACCGTCAGGTTATTTACAGCAACCGGAGATTCCAGAATGGAAATGGGAGAAAATCACAATGGATTTTATTACAAAGCTCCTTAAGATCGAGTCATGGTTATGATTCTATTTGGGTAATTGTGGACAAACTGACTAAGTCCGCACATTTTCTACCAATCCGTGAGGACTATAAGATGAACAAGCTTGCTCAGATTTACATCAAAGAAATAGTATCAAGACATGGAGTACCTGTATCAATCATATCAGACAGGGATAGTCGTTTCACATCTAGGTTTTGGAAAAGTTTCCAACATGAACCAGGAACCAAACTTAACTTAAGCACTGCCTATCACTCGCAGACGGATGGACAGAGTGAACGGACTATTCAAACACTAGAAGACATGCTTCGGGCATGTGAATTGATTTTGGTGGTAGTTGGAAGAATCATCTGCCACTCATCGAATTCGCTTACAACAATAGTTATCACTCCAACATTAAAGCAGCGCCTTATGAAGCTTTATATTGGAGAAAGTGTCGAACTCCTATCTGCTGGACAGAAGTAGGCGAAAGTCAGTTGTCGGGACTAGAAATTATTATGAAAACCACAAAAAAGATTCAGCAAATCAAAGAAAGAATGAAAAGTGCTCAAGATAGACAAAAGAGTTACGCAGATCAGAGACGTAAACACCTAGAATTTCAAATAGGGGATAAAGTAATGCTAAAACTATCACCTCTAAAGGGAGTGATTCGATTTGGAAAGAAAGGAAAGCTTAAACCTCGATACATTGGACTATTCGATATAACAACCAACGTAGGACCGGTAGCATATCGATTAAAGCTCCCTGAGCAACTGGCAGGTATACATGATACTTTTCACGTGTCAAATTTGAGAAAATGCCTAGTAGATGAAGCACAACAATTACCATTGGAAGACGTGCACATTGACGAAAAACTCAATTTCATTGAAGAACCACTACAGATCGAAGATCGAAAGATTAAAAAGTTGCGTAGAAAAAAGATTCCACTCGTCAAGGTCAAGTGGAATGCACGTCATGGAGCTGACTACAAATGGGAATTAGAAGATGAAATGAAAGAAAAATACCTTTACCTCTTTAAGTAAAGCAGAAACTTCGAGGATGAAATTTCTGTAAAGAGGGGAGGATGTAATACCCCAATCTAAATATAATAGTTATAAATAAATATGTGAAATATGAAGTTTTTCTTTCATATATTATCGAACGAGTAAGTAACGAGTAAAATGACAATTTAAAATTTTAAGTATTTAGACAAATTTTAGTATCGTAAGAAAGCGTTTAAATATATTTAAATATAATAATATTTTATATTTAAACGTGCCCCGTTTTTAGTGAAGCGTAGGTCGACTCGTAGAGAAAAATAAGCTTGTCTCAATAACGTATTTTAAACTTTGTAAAGCGTTATATTTTAAAAGTTATACGAGAAAAACGAGTTAAACAGCTAAATTACTTTTAATAGTAAAATAATAAAATAATATAATATGAAAATATGAATCATGAATTGTGGCAGCCAGCATGTAAAATATGCGTGTATACATATCCGCCTGCAACATTCATTCCGACTTTTAAATCTGTTACATTTACATATACATACATAGTACATAACTTTTATGTTCATAATTTCCAAACATCCATTACTCTGCTAAGTTATGTATTTTAAATTTCTAGTCTTTTAAGTTTAAGTAAAATTATATAAATTCTAAGGTTTAGTATATTATTATGAGTAGGATTTATAAATTATAATCGTGGTAGGTGTTGGATAGCCTAACTTTGATTAGGCATAGACTGATCAACCATACTTAAACAAGGTAAATACTATCCAAAATCAATCATGATTATTACTAGGTAGTACTTTCTTACCTAACTAGTTGCTAAGACTTGCTCAAATTCCGATCAGGAACGCAACTCTAAAAATGTTTATCTGTCTCAATAATACTTAAAGACCAAGGTGAGTTATCATGCCTATTTTCAAAACTGTGATAATATACTCGTTGTGTCTGTACGCGTAATAATTATAATGTTTACAAATATGCACAGGTCGGTAGGTGTATACAGGATCCTGATATATTTAATGGGATGTGTCAAACTGGCTGAAAAGATGATAGGGTTCCTCGTATGCATCAGGCACACACTCATACCTATTTGACGGCCGGGAGGGTCTGACAAACCCACTGTCGGTGGTTGTGGTAAAACCAGGGAAGGCATTGTGCCTATGGACCCAAATATCACAACCCATATTGTATGCATATCAAAGTTAATTTTATAAACTTTATAGCATGAGCTCACCAGCTTTAGCTGACGTCTTTTTGAGTATATGTATCACAGGTAACCCCTAAGAAAATGATTAAAACCTGCTTAATAAACGATCTAGAAGACCAAGAAGTTTTATTTTAAATTGTTTTTAGATACTGTTGTAAAATAGTAGTGTACCAAGTTGATGATATTATAGTATGTAATAAAACATATGTTAGCTTCCGCTGTAAGTTGTATCGATTATAGACGTCCACTCGAGTTCCGAGTGGGGTGTCACAAGCTACCCCTCATTGATCCTATCTAAGAAGGGGATGAAGATGAAGAGGAGAGAGTGAAGGATGAACCAGAAGTAAGTGAGGAAGTTCATCTTAAGAAGGGTCACTATACTCCTAGAGAGAAGAAAGAACCAAGGATGCCCACCTTTAATCCCAAGCAAAAACAAGTCTTTATCTCTGCTGGGTTTGAGGTGGTGAAGACTGAATACTTAACTAAGGACTCTAGTACTAGGACTCCTAGTTCAAGTTCAAACCATCCTGATCAAGAGAAAAAGGTTGATCAAATATGCACCACTACTGCACAGCTTGAACCATCCAGCTCCAAGAGCAAGCTTCACCCTCAAAAACCTGTTGCATCATCTAAGAAGGTAAAGAAGGAACTGGAAAGAGATCAAGCTCAACCTTCTTCTCCGAAGAAGACCCTCAGAAGTATGCCTGTTGAAAGCATCATGCATGGTGATACAACTCCTTACGCTAAGGATTGCATCTACAATCCTAAGAGTACCATCCACATGAACAAGAAGAAGACTTCTAAGTGGAAGAAGAAAATAGCTTCAGAAGGAAAATCACATTCCTTCGGAATCTAAGTTGAACAAGAAGAAGATAGGTGAAAAACTATCTGTGGAAGCAAATTTGGTCTTGAAAGAAAGGAATGCTTCCGAAACACTGAAGTCTGCAGCAGTTGATGCAAAAGCTTTCGAAGGTTTAATCTCCAAAACTTCCAAACTCATCAAAACTTCCAAAGTTTTGAAGGCCAAGTCTAATCTTCCAAAGATTATATGGAACATGAAGGAAGGCCATGTGATTGAAGTTTCTTCATCAACATCAGCCAAGGATCCTCAAAGCTTGCATAGAGGATCAATAACTGTTGAACTATCTTCAGTTCATCTTGATGAGCCCAAGACTAGCAAGGTTTAGGTTTCTAAATGTAACTAACCATCTCTTTTTTATGTGTAGGAACAGCTAAAGACCATGAGAAATGTATGGATTATTGACAGTGGTTGTTCGAGGCACATGACATGCAATGGCTCTTTGCTTCAGAACTTCAACAAATTGATGGAGGGCCAGTTGCTTTTGGAGGAGAGTAAGGTGGTTACATCACCAAAAGGGGCAGGGTCACAAATGGTAAGCTCAACATTGAGAAGGTAAACTTTGTCAAAGAGCTTGGATACAATCTCTTGAGTGTATCTCAATTTTATGACAAGAGACATAACATGCTCTTCACTAAGCATGATTGCATTGTTCTCAAGCCCAAGGTGATCATTTCTATCCTACTCAGAGCTCCCAGGAAAGGGAACATGTACAAGATGGATTAGCAGGAAACCTCCCCATCAGGAGAAGTTTCTTGCTTTTTATCTAAAGCCAATAGTGATGAGTCTTTCCTTTGGCATAAAAGAATGTGCCATGTAAACTTTAAGAACATGAATAAATTAATTAAAGATGATTTGGTAACTGGAATGCCAAAGAAAGAGTTTACAAGTGATGACCATTGTATTTCATGTCAAAAAGAAAAGCAACTCAAAGTGTCTCACAAGCCAAAGGAAATAAACTCTATCACTACTCCCCTACAGTATTACATATGGATCTCTTTGGCCCTACCAGTGTAATAAGTCTAGGAAGAACTTCATATTGTCTTGTGATCAAAGATGACTTTATAAGATATACTTGGGTCTTTTTTCTTAGAAATAAGGATATGACCCCTGAAATCTTAAGATCCTTCATTCCAAAAATTAAGAATCATTGTGATCACAAGGTCAAGATCATAAGATGTGATCAAGGAACTGAATTCAAGACCAAATTCTTGATACATTTTTCGATGAAAAGGGTATTACATTACAATATAGTACTCCTAGAACTCCTCAACAAAATGGTATTGTAGAAAGAAGAAATAGGACACTTATTAAGGCTGCAAGAACCATGCTCTCTAACTCTAAACTGCCCATCACCTTCTGTGCAGAGGCAGTCAACACTGCCTGCTATGTGCAGAACAGAGTTTTAGTAGTCAAAACTCATGGCAATACTCCTTATGAACTATAACACAAAAGGAGACCTTTCATTGGTTTCCTCAGGTCATTTGGATGTCCATGCACCATCTTGAATACCAAAGATCATATAGCCAAATTTACTGAAAAAGCAAATGATGGACACTTCATTGGATACTCTTCCCAAGCTAAGGCTTTTAGAGTATACAATCTCAGAACTAGAGTAGTTGAGGAGTCAGCCAATGTGACTTTCGATGAACACACACCCAGTATGAAAGGTTCTGGTCTTGGTTGGCTATTTGATCTTGTTAGTTACTAATTGTTTTAATAAATCTTGTGAAAATGTTTCAGGAAAATAGCTAATACATCTACAGGAGATCCTAATCCAAGATTTGAGCTGAGAAGACCAAATGATAGAATTCCTTCAGCTCTAGTGGTAACAAACCCTACAAGTGGAACACAACCATGACAAACTCTTTAGCTGATACTTCTGAGGTGCCAACCAATTCTAGCAATAAGGCATGAAACTCAAATGAAGGGATTTCCAATGTAGGAGGAGTTGGAGATGGTGAAAGTGATCAAAAATTTTATGATGCTGACAACCATGCCACTAAAACAACATCAATGATGTCACACACTCTCCAGATTGAGTTACACTTGATGAGTGTGCTGATGTGGTGGGTGATACTCAATCAACAGATCTAAATTTCACTAATTTAGATCTGTCAAATAAACTTTTTTGTGATTCCTTAGCTAAGAATCCATAAGTCCCATCCTACCACAAACGTATTGGAGATGTTTAGACTCGGGTGAGAACAAGAGGACAAACCCATGATAAAAATGTTTGTCTGTACTCTTGCCTCTTGTCCCAGATTGAGCCAAAAAAAGTTGATGAGGCTTTGAAAGATGTAAGTTGGGTTAAAGCAATGCAGGAGGAACTGCTTCAATTCAAAAGACAAGGTTTTTGGAACCTATGTCCTCTTCCACCTAGAAAGATGCCAATAGGTACCAAGTGGGTTTTTAGAATCAAGAAAGATGATAGAGGACTTGTTATCAAGAACAAGGCAAGACTCGTAGTCCAAGGGTACACTTAAGAAGAAGGGATTGACTACATAGATGTTTTTGCTCCTGTAGCAAGACTTGTTGTCTTTAGGATATTCCTTTCTTTTGCTACATCCAAGGATTTTAAGGTCTACCAACTTGATGTCAAGTGTGAATTTTTATATGGGGTGATAGATGAATAAGTGTATGTCAAGCAACCACCTGGCTTTGCAAACCCAGATCATCCTAATTATGTCTGCAAGCTTGACAAAGCTCTTTATAGGTTGCATCAGGCTCCAAGGAAGTGGTATGAGACATTGTCAAAGTACCTAGTTCAACATAGTTACAAAAAAGGTACTATTGAAAGCACACTCTTCATCAAGAGAATAGGAAATGACTTGATGCTGGTTCAAGTTTATGTTGATGACATCGTCTTTAGGTCAACTAATGAAAGACTCTACAAAGAGTTTGAAAAGTTGTCGAAGAATAGGTTTGAAATGAGTGCCATGGGGGAACTCAATTTCTTTCTAGAAATTCAAGTGAAGCAGGTTGACAATTGCATCTTTATAAACCAATCAAAGTATGTACAAGACATACTAACCAGATTTTATCTGACTGAGTGTAAGGTTGCTAATACTCCCATAGCCAGAAACCACTCCCTAGGACCTGATCTTGAGGGAGAGTGTGTTGATGAACATCTTCATATGGGTATGATTGGGTCTCTTATGTATCTTACAGCCAGCAAGCCTGATATCATGTTTGACACATGCATATGTGCAAGATATCAAGCCAACCCAAGATGTCATACTTAGTTGCTATCAAGAGGATTCTTAGATACCTCAAAGGAGCTCCCAAACTAGGACTTTGGTATCCAAAGAATTTTAACTTCAATTTGTATGCATATATAGATAGTGACTATGGTGGCTGCAATATGACTGCAAAATCTACATAAAGGGGATGTCAATTCCTTGGTCAAAGGATAGTCTCATAGTAATGCAACAAGCAATCCTACGTATCTGCATCAACTGCTGAAGCTAAATACATTACTGCTGCAAGCTGCTGTGCTTAAGTTCTTTAGATGCAGAATCAGATGCTAGACTATAGATTCAACTTCAAAAAGACTATATCCACAAAGACAACAACAGTGCTATCTTTATCACAGAGATTCCTATGCAGCACTCAAATACAAAGTACATCAAGATCAGGTATCATTTGATTAGAGATAATTTTGAAAAAGGATTGATAAAACTGGTCAAAGTTAACACAAATGAACAATATGCTAATATGTTCATAAAAGCTTTTGATGAACAGAGATTTAAATATCTTGTATCAGCTATTTGGATGATTAACTTTGAGTAGATTTTCTTAAATTAATTTCAAAAATTTTTTTCAAATATGTGTCTTTAAAGTTGTTTAATTTATCACTCATATAATCCATGTTTACCTTGGAAGAAAATTTTTCTAAATGATATTCCTTAGAATTTTAAGAATTAAAGATATATTTTCTTTCGAAAGACATTAAATTGACTTCGGAAGAAAATTATGTTTTCAAAACTAATAACTACTTACTAGAAAATTTAAATTCGGAAGAAATTTAGATATATCTTCTTAAGCTTAAATATGCTTCTAAGTACTTATATGTTTTGATGGACAATTTTCTTTCGAAAGCAACTAAGTTTCGAAAGCTTTATTCACCCTTTGAGTAAAACTTCTGAAGTTTAATATCTTCCGAAACCAAATATGTCTCGGAAGTAAAATTACTCCAAGTCTTTTTCTTCTGAAGCAATTCTTCTCAAACTAAGGAATATCTTCCAAATTCAATTTGGCTTCGGAAGTTTTCTCAAAACTTTCGAAGGCAAATTACCCTCGAAAGATTTTCAACTTCCAAGATAACTACATTTTTTGGCTCTTTTTCAGAGGTGGAACTGACATCTGGATTTCAAAGTTTATTCTTTTACATTAAATTTGTGTCACATCCAAGCATATAAATAGCCTATACAAGGGTTCCCCCTCTTTCTTCTTCATCTTCATTTGAAATCCTTTAACCCTAAATCACCCAACCCTAAACCCTACAACCAGCCAGACTTCTCCATGCACCTACACAGGCAACATAATCAGGTTGCTCTGTTGTCTTCCAAAAAAGACTGGTTTCTCAGGGATTGCAGCTACCTTTTCCAGCTCATCCTACCTCACCGCACTCATAATAGATCCTCCTCTTTATAAAGAACAACTATTGGAATTTTAAAGGACCTGCCAAGAGGTTATCTTGAATGGCGAGAAGGCACTGTCTGCATCGGTGCAGGGGAAGACTGTATTCATCACACCAGCCACCATCAATAATCATCTAAGGCTGGATGATGAAGAATGTGAACTGTTCTTCCTAAAAGAAGCAGCCAATGGATCATTCCAGCTTATGGGCTATGAAGGGGACTACTTAGCGAGGATCTTTAAAAGGGTAAGGTCTCTTTCCAATGGAAATACCTCCTCCATGTTATAATCCTTTCTTTATCAAACAAACATAGTGGATGGGACCAAGTTCCAAAAGACCTATCCTATATAGTCCATGAAATAGTCCAAAGGATCAAGTTCAAGTACTCTCAGCTTGTTTACACAAACTTGCTTACTAACTTAGATTCCTTAGAGTATTACATTTTCCTAAATATATCCAGCACATTCTCAACTATGAACTGGGGGCTCATAGTTAAGGGGAACAGATAAGATTCTTAAGTTGGGACAGATAAAGCCTGACATCTTCAAAATAATGAGAAAAACTACTGTTTGTTTTTTCAAGGTAGAAAAAGCCCTTGTCCCAAAAATGTTAGAGCTCCCTGCTCAAGGTGACAACTTGGCAACACCAGCAAATGTTAAACCCACACCTTCTTCATCTTCACCACCCACACAGCCACAAATAACCATCTCCTACTAGAGAAAATCCAAACAAACCCCTACTCAGTCTATTCAGATTGAGCAAACCCCATACACTTACCCATACAGGAGGAAGTGAACCAAGAGCTCCTACTTCCCCTGAGGAGTAAACCACTCCCATCACTTCATTAAGTAGTGTTGAGGTTCCTATGCTCAGCCTGATGAGCTCATTACCCAAGCTATAAGCCTTCACTCTGAGTCTCAAAACTCAGGTGGACAACCTTCAGGGGACAGTTACCATCCCTAGCCTTTAGATTTAAACCAACCAATCCCTAACCTCCAATTCTATGATGATGAGGATATAGGATTCAATGAGTACTATGAGTCTCTTTTCTCCTCCCCAGCTCAAGGAGAGATGAGTGCTCCTGATACCCCCCATATCTAGCCCACATCATCCACCCCTAACTAAGGTGGACTTTACTAAACATGTTCAGGAGGTTCATATGGAAGAGTCTCTTACTTTAGAAAGTGATTACATCATTAAGAGCTCAACCATGGCAACCCAGCCTCTTGACACTTCTCTTAAAGCTGTCATGGTGCAGGGGAAATCTAGAGCCCAAGAACCAATATCTGGTGGTGAGGGAGTTGACTTCGGTTATGTTCCCTCATCTCCCCATGATTCTTCTGATAAAGATGAGGGGAGACTGCAACTAATGGTGTAAAAACTATCAAAAACATGCACCTACTTGGTCTTAAATGTCAGTCACTTGGAATCTTAGGTGGCTACCTTACAACGGTAGGTCCTTAATCAGCAACTTGAGATCACCGATCTCAAGGGAAAGTTAGCTGAGAGGCCTGCCAGGCGTGTTCAATCAGGTCCATGAGAACTTGTGGATATGGTGGACCTAACCTCTAGGTCACTTACGCAAGTGGGTGATGCTACCAAAAAAGGGAGAGAAAGTCTTAACTACAATCATAAAACCTGGGAGCACTGTCCATAGTATGGACATTGAGGACTCACCATCATCACTTACAATTATCCATACTCAACAACCTCCTTAGGCCTATATCAATATGGATGCCTTTTTCCAAAGTCTATTTGAGAAGGGTGTACCAAGGGCTATGTCACCTCCATCCCATCTTGCTGAGAATCCAATAGTAGGATGGAGGTATGACAATGATAGAAAAGGTTTGGCGTTTTCTAGATATCAGGGTCAACAGAAAGTTTTCAACTTCCAAACCTTGAAATTCTATGAAACCTTTCCTCTGGTTGACCTGCCTCTTGCCAACCCAGGTCATAAAAAAAAGCTAACAGGTTAGCTAAGAGGATCCAGCTGAGGGTGTCTAAGGAGTTCAAGAGAAGAACCATATTATATAGACGGAGCCTAGCCGGGAAAAGAGTTGGTAGATATTGAGTTAGACCCTAAGATTAGCTTTAAAAGGGAAACCTCAGTTAAAGGCCCAGTTATAGAACCTATGAACCTTGAGACTATAACTCTTGCAGCACCCATTACCCTCAGTGAGACACCAGCTGGTGGAGGTGTCTCATAGCCTCTCCTTGGCTAGAGCTCAAGTGCATAACCAAGTCAAGAAGGCCAAAGCTCTCTCCACCTTGTGTCACACAGGCAAGTGATTAACAAAAGGAAGAGGATTCTAACCTCTGAGGAGACTGAGGAGGAGAAGAGGGAGAGGAAGAGGAAGGCAAGGTAAGAGAGGATGAGAGAGACCCCCAGCTTCATGCAAGCTACAATCAGTGTTGCCCCTAGGACAAATACTTAGGAAGATGAGTTAAGGGCAGCAAGATTGAATTATATGGGGTGTAGGAACTACAACATTAATAAAATAATCTCTCTTCCCTTGGAAGAATTGGATGAGCTGGCTGACACTAAGGTGTCAAAAGACAGGAAGGAGGCTGAGGCTGCTGAATTGCTCCTCAAGGTTAAAGAATAAATAAAGAGAAAAAACTTTACAAAGCCCATGTCCTCTCTCCAATTCAAGAAAGTCCTGAAGTGGAGACTGTGGTTGTTGAACAAGAAACTCAAGTAGGTAGGAAACAAGACAGACAAAAGATGATAATGTACTTGAGTGCCACAGGTGTCTATCAAGTGGCAGCTCTACTCCCTCTATCTTATAAATACATAGAGTTTGAGTACCTCAAGTAGCTGGAGCAAGAAGTTCTAAAAAAAGAAAGTTGCTAAGAGGAAGATGAGGGAGGAAGCAGCTAAGTCAAGATCCACCATCAGAGCTAACCAGAAGAAGTCTGAGGACAGAATGAAAATAGTGAGCTTATTGAATCTATATGGGTTCTCTAGAAAGAGGCTTGGTCCTATGTTTATATCCATAATGGATGAGCATATAAGGGTGATCAAGCAGAAGATCAAGAGTGGTGAGCTGGTAGACTTGCATTCTCTACCAAGTTAGGCTACACCTGAAACTGAGGTTAAGGTTGAAACCCAAGAGACAACACAACCTGGACCTAGTACTAAATCACAGCTAGCTTTATCTTCTAACCCACATCAGGGTCCCGAACTTTCTTCTTCTAAACATGTGAAGGGGAAGGACCAACTAAGAAGCATAAAAAAGGAAGAACTGGTACTCAAGACCAACCTTCTCAGTTGAAGTATGGAAAGAGGAAGAGGATGGCCATCATAAGGGAATTAAAGAAGAAGAAGAAGTCCAAGGCATCCACCTCTGCACCTCAGGATGAGTCAGAACATCCTGAGGGTGAAAAAGAAGAGCCTGTTTAACCAACTCCAATACAAATAGAGCCTTTTGCTGCTGAGAGACCCATCATATCCTGAAACCCAGACAGATGGTATGTCACAAGAGATCAAGGAGGTCAAGATATATACTTTTGGAAAAATATGCTTGACCTTCCTCTATATGATCTCTTGGACATGAGGAGGTACTTTAAGAGTCCAAAGAATCCAGACCAACTAATGAAGAAAGGAATGGTTCTGATTCTGATGAGGACTGTAAAAAAATGAAGATCAAGACTCAGAGTCATCCTCAAGTGTTGGTAGCATCAGCCTAGGGGGAGTTTGTAAGAGTTATCTTAGAGGCTGATGCAAACCAAAGTTCTCTCAGCAAGCATTCTGAAGTACAAGGAAGTTACTTCGAAAGATTTGACAATGCACAAAGAAATTCACTAAGTGACAAATCTTCCGAAGCCAAAGACCCAATTCTTCCAAAGCCAAAGTCTTCCAAAGCTTCAAGACAAAGTCTTCCAAAGCCTGAAGACTAATTTCTACCGAAGACAGAGAGGACATGCATCTCTGATATGCTTTGGACAAAAACTGAACTACTTTCCACTGCCATCTCTAAAGACTCACCAACTTGTACAAGTTTGTGATGATCTCCATGTTTTTGTCAACTGTACAATATGGTCTTTGAGTCTTTAACTTTCTACTCTTGTACTTTTATCCTTTTGTATTAGATTAGGATATGAGCTATGATATGTTATAGTCACTAGTTAAAAGGCAATCTGCCTTTTGACTTTACATTGATCATGTTGTCTAGATTAGTATTCCAGCTGACCTTCAAAGTATGTCAGCTATAGGATGTAGTATAATGTGTCTCATGTAACCAGTCCTTAGGACTAAGCCTTGTAACAAATTGACTTTATTTCAGATGTTTATAGGTTTCTCATTTGTTGTGATCGATTCATGAAACTTAACCTGTATGTATTTTGGCCACAAATTTCATAGAAAAATTAATGTTTTACAGGTGTTTAGGTTTATAATTTGTTGGATGGATGTTCTAATATACATGTCTGTAAATTGATTGATGGTTGATTATATGTATAAGATTGATGTTTAGATTTATGTTTTATCTTACTACTTTGATGAAATTGTTTTTGTACTGTATGTTTATGTTATATCTTGATCATGGAAATTCACAGTCTTAAATGTTTGATGAATCTAAACCTTTTGCTTCTTTACTCACTTTTGTTTAGTAATATAAGTTTATATTATCTCATTCCTTTTTTGTAACATATTTTTTATGTCTTCCATACAGAACAGTTGTTTTCATATAGTTGATTTACCTCCTGGATTTTTTGTCGTCCTCTACTACATGAAGCCAGCATATGTGGTGAGATAATTATAGTAATCTGATACCATTTTCTATACTCATTCTTTTTAGTTATAACCAATTTTTTTATTATCATTGTATAGCCTATCCATGTTACTTGTATGGAGAAATTTTTCAACAAACTACAACCATTTGATCATCTTTTAATCAAATGTGAAGATAATATCATGCTTAAAGTCTGGATGGAGTTGAAAGATGATCAGTTGCGTCTTACAAAAGGTTGAAAAAGGGTTATAGCTCACAATAATCTCTTATCTAGAGATTTTGTAACCTTTAATCCCATTGATCACAAAACATAGTTCATTTCTTGTATTTTTCAAGACTTCAAACTACAGAACACTCCACTGTTTTACCGTGTCATGTGGGATCCCTTAAAACCGTCCATGGTTTGTAATTTATCTTATTCATTAACTTTGAGCTTTTTTTCTTTAATTTATCTATATCTATTCTCTGTTCTTATTTTTCTTATTTATTTAATAGTTTATATATTCAAATTTTATGGAAAAACATTTGAACAATAAGGTCATTGGCGCCTTCATGACTATAACATCCAGGTATAGTCATATGTGGTGGGTGAAGCTTCTTCAGCACAAAACTCTCTATGGTTTATTTATGGGTTTACAAAGATGCTCATGGATTATCCACTGTTTGCTCGTGATCTGTTGGTGTTTCGCCTTCTTGATGAAGATTTACTTCACATGTTTGTATACCGACCAAAATTTATTGAGGTTATAAAACCCAAAATTTAGTCAACAACTGCAGATCCTGAGATGCATGTAAATGAAGGTACACGGTGATATTTCATAATGTATTGAAAATATTAATTTATTTTTAACATATTTCCTAATTCAGGTAAACATCCTCTTCATGATTTGGATGAAATGGTGGAAATGAAAGGGTTTCAGGATACACCTATCACTACCACCAAAGGAAAGGAGAATGTTATTCAACAAGATGATGATGATGTTGATTTTCAAGCTTGTAATGATGTTTATTTTGGTAATTCTATGCTTACGTCAAAATATCTTCATCATGTTCCTGTAATTTAGTCATTTTTTAATATCCATAAATGGTTACATGATATTTCTCACATTATGTTCTACTAATCACATGTTATTGGTTTTGTAATTATTATTTAGGTGATAAAACTTATGTTCATGTCATAAATCTTGAAGATGAGATTGGCGATGGTCTAGGTGATGATGTACACGATTTGGAGCAGGTTATTGAGAAAGAGGTTAATGAAGATGAGGCTGAAATGGTGGGTGGGGATGAGGGTGAGCAGTTTAAGGATGTGCAGAATGAGATGGTAGATGAGGAAGAGCGTGTTGAGCAGCTTGTGGAGGTCACCTTTACAAGGACAGTTCGAAATCGTTTGGTATAAGTGTTAAATTTGATTTGTTGAATGATATTGGACTATATATTTTACTCTACATTAACTTAAATTTTCTATTTCTGATCAAACAGCACCTACCAAGCAGTGTTTATAATTTTGTAGACTTTGATGACAATCCACTTCTTGCACTCCAAAACATCGAAGGAATGGTGACGGAGACGCATGTGCGGATAGAGATGTCGAGGACGTACAAAAGATACGTCTTAACTGGATGGAACCATTTCATGAATCAAAACCAGATATCAAGTGGTGATATATGTACCTTTTGTTACCTTTTCAACGAGAGGCTTTTGGTTCTTTTGATGTAATCAAGGTATGAATTCGTCACTATCTTTGATTAAAACTATGAACACTATGGATGGTGGATGTTTGTTAAGCATACATTAGCTTTTTGGCGTCAATCTTTTGGTAATACGAACACTACTTTTGGGTTAGACAATAATGTTGAATGATGTTTTGGATGTGATAAATGGAATGAAATATGAATATGTGTAAAACTATGCTGTTGGTTGATTTTTGTTTTAACAGATGGAATGAAATGAATAATTAAGTGCTAAATAGTTAAAACATATTAAATATGTCCTCATCATAGAAAAGTCATCTTAAACAATATTGTTGAATGATTTTTAACACATGCTCATGTAAGATGAATTTTTAGCACGTAAGTAGTTTCACATTTACATACGTCTTCATCATAGATGATAAAATACGACTTCAAATTGATTAGAAATACCATATTTTTCTATGTTGGTTTTCAGTCAAGAAAAGCATATAATATCTGTACATGACGATTCCAATATTATTTACAGCTAATTTTATAAAAATATTTATAGATGCTTTGATGACTGTATAATTTAATAAACTTCTTTATAAATTTTATACAATTACTAACATATTCTTACTGTTTTGTTTGATTTGTTAAATCTGTATTCTACTTTTTATCTACTATTATTATCTTTTTAATAAAATATCCAATGAAATTTATGGTTGTATAAAAACTTTTCTACAATTATCTAACTTATAAATTTGAATATTAAATACAATTTATTAACTTTTTACTCTATATACGGAAGTTATTCTTTCTGTTATTTGCAATAAGTTGATTTTTATTAAATTCTCCTATTAAAGTCGTATTTTATAGTATAGCAACTTTTTCAAAATCATCTACATTTTAAATTTGAATATTAAATACAATTTACTACTTTGTGTAGCCAATATATGGACGTTGTTATTGTTTCTGTTATTTTGCACTTGAATTAAATTTGAACATAATTATCTCAACTCCAAGTTAAATTACTCGTAATTTACTCCTAATTAATGTTAAATGTGTTATTTGTTTTTCTTAGATTAAACATATTATCTGCCTATGTTTAATATGAAGATAAAAATAATAAATTTTGAAATAAATGTTTCCATAAAATATTACTTTTGATCTTACAATACTTATCCGATTTTTTAGTTTGTATAAGACTACTATACTTTAAATCACAAATATACAAATTAATAACATATTTATGGTTGTTTTAAACTAACTTTCAAATATACAAATTAATTTTACATATTATGGTTGTTGTAAACACTTTTCCACAATTATCTACCTTTTAAATTTGAATATTAAATACAATGTATTAATTTTTACTCTATACTAGCTTTAGTTACCCGTGTATTACACGGAAGTGTGAAGAGTTAACTATTAAATAACATAAAAATAAAATAAAATTAAGTGTGTTATATATCAAACAAGACATAACTTTTGATTATAAGGTCACAAATGAACAAAAACATCCTTGTAAATTATATTTGTAGTAACATTAGTAGGTTTACATTCATTATCTAAACCTAAAAGCTTCAATCCATCTTTACTCTAACTTGTGACAATATGTCATAAAGTTGATCATTCATAAAAACAGGCTATTTTAAGTATAAAGCGACACTTGACAAAGATTAACCTTAACTTTTGTTTATTGTCATAGTAAATATATAGTCAAAGAAAACTGTCTTCTTTTATACTTAAAAGGAAATTTTTTGACGGGTCAAATCATGAGTTGGATATTGAGTGTGTGTGAGGATGTTAGTATGAATAAATTAAGATTTGAATAATATACACTAAAAAGTTATATACAATAATTAGATCAATTTAGAATTATTTTAACCATGTAATCAAATATAGAGATATAGTATTAAATCGGGTTGAATCGGGTTGGATCGGAATATAAATGTTCATAATATCTCTTATTAGTTGTTGATTAGTATTTATTTAATATTAACTTTAGTAAACCCGTGTATTATACGGCTTGAAAAAATAAAATATTAAATATAATAAAATTTTATGAAATATAAACTGATAATCTAAAATAATATATGATTAAAATTACATATGAGTAATAACTATAAGTAATAAATAAAAATATCAATTTTTAAAAAACTTTCTTTTTAAAATATTAAAAATTTATTTTTTAAAATTTTTTTTGTTATACTCCTAATTTTAAATTTTTATTTTAAAAAAATTTCTTTTTATTTTTAAAAAATTTTAAAAAAGTTAGATGTTTTAGAAAAAAATTTAATTATAAAAAAAATTAAAAAATAACGTTAATAAAAATACTTTCTTAATTTATTAAAAATTTAATCTAAAAAGAATTAAATTATTTAATATTTCTTATTTGGTAATTATTAAGA
The DNA here is from genome assembly GCA_025506505.1 of Flaveria sonorensis. Taxonomy (NCBI): domain Eukaryota; kingdom Viridiplantae; phylum Streptophyta; class Magnoliopsida; order Asterales; family Asteraceae; genus Flaveria; species Flaveria sonorensis. The sequence continues at coordinate 39,981,736 of CM046440.1, read as the reverse complement.
AGAGAGAGGGGCGGGAAAAATAAACTTAGGGGCCTAAAAATATGACAAGTGTCCCCCTAAATTATTCTTTTAGTATTATACTAGATTTAGTAAACCGTGTATTACACGGGTTGAATAAATAAAATATTATATAATAAAAATTAATAATTATAAAATGATATTCAAAGATATGATATGACTGAAATACATATGAGAAATGACTATAAATAATTAAACAGTGATATAACTTTTTAAATTTTGTTTTTAAATTTTTTTTCCAAAAATAAATATTTTGTTCTAAAACAAACCGTATAAAAATGTCATTTTTTAAAAATTTTCTTATTATAACTCCTAAATTTGATTATTTTTGGTTTTTAAAAAATTAACTTTTTAAAAACCAATTTAAAATATTTCGTATTTTTAAAAAAGTTTTATGCTTTAGAAAAAAATTTTATTTTATAAAAATTTATTTATTTAGAAATAACATTAATGAATAGATTTCTTTCTTAATTTATTAAATCCAAAAAGTTATTAAATAATATTATTAATAATTAAGGTAATTATTTAATATGATAAAGAGGCGGAAAAATTTTGATGAGGATGATTGTGATGCTGCCACGTGTCATCTCAAGTTACTCTTATATTAGAGTTTAGAGTATTAGAGTATTTTAAAAAGTTAGATGTTTTAGAAAAAAAAATTTAATTATATAAAAAAAATTTAAAAATAACGTTAATAAAAAGACATCTTTCTTAACTTATTAAAAAATTTAATCTAAAAAAGAATTAAAATTATTTAATATTTTTTAATTTAGGTAATTATTTAAAAAGAGAGAGGGGCGGAAAAAATAAACTTAGGGGCCTAGAAATATGACAAGTGTCCCTCTAAATTACTCTTTTAGTATTATACTAGATTTAGTAAACCAGTGTATTACACGGGTTGAATAAATAAAATATTAATATAATAAAATTAATAATTATAAAATGATATTCAAAAATATGATATGACTGAAATTACATATGAGAAATGACTATAAATAATTAAACAATGATATCAACTTTTTAAAATTTTGTTTTTAAATTTTTTTTCCAAAAAAATAAATATTTTGTTCTAAAACAAACCGTATAAAAATGTCATTTTTTAAAAAAAAAATTATTATAACTCCTAAATTTGATTATTTTTGGTTTTTAAAAAATTAACTTTTTAAAATACCAATTTTAAAATATTTCTTATTTTTAAAAAAGTTTTATGCTTTAGAAAAAATTATTATTTTATAAAAAATTTATTTATTTAGAAATAATATTAATGAATAGATTTCTTTCTTAATTTATTAAATCTAAAAAAGTATTAAATAATATTATTAATAATTAAGGTAATTATTTAATATGAGAAAGAGGCGGAAAAATTTTGGTAAGGATGATTGTGATGCTGCCACGTGTCATCTCAAGTTACTCTTATATTGTTATTCTTTATGTTATTTGAAGTAAGTTGAATTTTATTAAATTCTCCTATTAAATTCGTATTTTATAGTATAACAACTTTTTCAAAATATATAAATCTGCATGTATTAATTAAACGTTCAAAATTTGGTTGGAAATTTCAAACTTCTTTAGTTATTTGAGTAATTTAAATTTTTAAAATATATAATTCTGTTCAATTTTAATTTCTATATTATATCATCTGCAACTACAATTTTTGTATCTCCTTAATTATCCTAACAATATAATTTCGTAAATTTGAAAAGATAAATATCTGTCATTATTAAAAAGGAGTATAAAATATTATCTTTAAATTTCTTTAATTTAAACCAATAACTTTTAATTTAAATGAATAATTTAAATTTGGTAAATTTATAAATCAGATCAATTTGAATTTCAATATAATTATTACCCAAAAGATCTTAACAATATATTTTTCTAAAATATTCACCCGTATAAAAGTAAACTTTAAAATTTCAAATTTCCTATATTATATAAACAACTTTCTAAATATGTTTCAATTATAATCAACTACCTGTGTCTATAAATTGACATTCTAAACCATTGTCTTCCTTATTCAGATTACAATCTTACGAAGCATTGTGGAATTCTTGATGTTGCACAAATTTATTGTACTACTAAGTATTAACATAAATTTCAAAGAACCTCTTCATAAAGTATTAACAACATTGTTCGTGTTTTCGTTACAGTTAAATGGCTTCTTCGCAAATCACGTTTTCAAGAGATCTGGATATTAAGGTTAGGGATTTTACAATTTATGTTCATGTAGCCAGAGTATGGCGACAAAAGAGTAAACCTAATCCAAAGGAGACATACTCAATTGAAATATTAGTTGTCGATGAGCAGGTAACAAACCTTCTGTTGCGTTTCTTATTTCAGACAATACATACATTTACTCATGTAATACGATTACTTTTACCGATTTAGCTTTTTAAGGGAACTCGTATGCATGCAAGCTGCCAGCGTAAATGCTTCCTAAAATTTGAAAAACATCTGGAGGAAGATAATTTTCTGAAGATCAACTCTACAACTTTTAGAAGAAATGCTAATGCGTTCAAGTATGTGGATAGTCCACATAAAATCTGCATTTTTTACAACACTAAGATTGTCAAAACCGATGTAAATTTTGGGAGCCGTTATGCACAATCTTTCACCCCGCTTTCAGATATTAAGGATGGAAATGCTCCTCTAAATAAAACAATTGGTAGTTTCATTTTATTTATTTTCATTTTTACAAAATATACGTTATCATGATATAATTCAATCTCCTAAGACCATTTTTTTAGATGTTATCGGATCTCTTCTGGGGATATTTGATACGGCTGGTAGCATTGATAAAAAGGGAAAGGAATCAAAAAGACGAACAATGGAGATTGGAGATTCACAATATACTATACTTATATTTTATATTTATTTTCATGTGGTATATCAGAAACTTAATATCAATTATTTTGCAGAAACAAAACTATATTCCTTGACTTTGTGGGACGAATACGCTGAGCAGTTTTCAAGTTACGTCTCAAGAAATCCAAACGTTGATAACATAACAATTGTTCTTCAATTTGGACGAGTTCAATGGTGCAGGATCGGTGTTGGTCTCTCAACACAAGTTCTGTATCTCACAAACTCACTAAGTCTCACTCGGTTGATGAAGAGGAATCTCTAACTAAGTTGACAATAATATAATAAGTTGATGAACACAAGAAAGGTTTTCAAGATACTTGTATATATTATTTCTCAACTCAGTATTACAAGACTCTTACAAGCATGGTTACATAAGTTACAATGAGAAATTATATATACTACTATCTACAGCCGGTTATACTTGGAAAACCAGTTGGAATTTACTGCTAAGCAAATACTACATTGCTAGAAGTAAAATATTTAAGATAAAATAATATCCTAGATTAGGTAGTCATGATAGGTCCATGACTTATCTTTTGTTACCAACTAAGTATGGTAACTGTACTAACTGAAAAAGATAAACATTGGATTAAAGTATCATGGGAGTGGGAAAAGGCCATGCAGTGTATCAGAGTTGTCAGCGGATGTTAGACAGCCCATACTTGTGTCAACTGGTTCATAGTTGATTCTTCCGAAGGCAAAATGGCTTCGAAAGAATAAGTTCTTCCGAAGGCATTTATACTTCGGAATAATCAAGTTCTTCCAACTCTTCTGCAAGTCTTTGTGACTTCATTCTTCAGAAGACTTAGTCTTGGATCTTCTAATTGTGAATGCTTTAGAATGAGAATTACTTAGTCTTCATATACTTCGGAAGACTTGATTCTACCTTCGAAAGTTCTTCATATACTTCGGAAGTAAAACCACTCAGTCTCGGAAGACTTAGTTTTACTTTCGGAAGTTCTTCATACTTAAGCTTCGGAAGATCTTCAACTTGTCTTCGGAAGAACAGCTTTAGCTTCGGAAGACTTCTTCAATTGTACTTCAAAATTATTCTAAGTGTTGTTTTAGTTGCACCAGCCTCATATGATCCAACAAACTCCCCCTAGGCTGATGCTACCAAAACTTCACTTCCTTCTGCTTCTTAAAGTCTTCAGCACCAGGGAAAGAAGATATTTATCTATTTCCTTGTTCTTCCCTGATGTGGTGGTGAGGAGCTGGTACAAGTCATTCGTAGATAGTAGATCTAGTCTGTTGTTTTGAATGACATGCACCCTTTGTTGCGTCCCTCTGAAGAGAGTTAGTTGATGGGAATTGTAGTCATATTCCCATCTAACTATAAGATCAGAAGTTGAGCCATCAACCATCTGAAGAAATGGTTTTCCTTTTGTAGTTATGCCTTCTTCCTTATCCTTTGCTCTCCTCTTCAACTCTTCTTCAGTCTTGGCCTTCTTTATGAGCTCAGCCAAATGAATGCTGCTCAGATGATTTCTGATGTGAATAGCAACTTGAGATTTGGAGGGATTAGAGAATGGTTTCTCTGCTAACTCAGCAAGGTCAAATCTGTTAGAGTGTAGCAGAGATGAGGTATCAACCTGTTTACCTCGCCATTCTCTCTTTCCACAATAAAGCTATGGGAAGGTTCATCGAACTTCCACTGGACTATTTTTTTCTAGGATGAAGGGGTTTTGATGAAAGTTTGTCCCCCTTCCTAGTGTCCAGTAGAGTCACCAACCTCCTCTTTAACTTCTTCTCTTCTTCTGTAAGAATATCTGAGTTGGTTATAAGAAGTTGGAGAGCTTGGTCCAGTGCTCCCCTAGGTAGATCAAGGAATGCATCTCTTATGAGGGAGATGAAAGAGCCATCAGTGTATTTTAGTTTAGTTGACTCTTTCTCATAAGAGATGTCACTCAATGTTGTGCAGTTGATGAGCTTCCTTTTGATCTCCTTAAATTCTTCCAAGGTCAGGGTCTTAGAAGGTTCAGAAGAAGGTTTGGGTAAAGATTGGGTTCTGGTTATGTTTTGGGTTTAAGGATAGGTGGTGGTGGTGGTTGTTAGGAAGCAGTTGGTGAGGGTGTAGGTAAGGCTGATGGTGTGGGTTCAAGAGTGTAGGGCTCATAGATTGGTTCGATTTTGATGGGGAAGGGAAGAGGTATGGGTAGGTTGTGCTGGTTTACGTGTTGGTGTTGGTTTGGGTGCCTTCTTATAAATACTTGGCAATTGACTTACCTCCTGCCTTCTTCTTACACGAATGTCAGCCTTGATGTCACTGACATGTAGCTGTAGGGTCTTTTCAGACATAGGACCCACTTGCCTGCTGGTGAAGCCGTGGGCTTTGAGATAGGCTTTCATCCATTCCTTATCTCCCACCTTCTTGGCAGCGACAAGCTGTACCTCTTCCTCCTTCTTCTTTCTCTCCCTCAGCTTTTCTCTGGCACTCCTCTTCCTATCTTTGTTGATTTGATCTTGCTCTTTATGAAAAAGAAACAAGATTGTGTCATAGTCATGGGGTGCCAGCTCCTCTTGAGAATAGCCTCTTGAGCAGAGAAAGGCTATCCTCTCCTTCCTTTCCCTTTTAGTAGCCTCCTCCTTCCTCTTCCTTTTCTCCACCTTTTCAGTCAACCTTGCTGCTTCTTCCTTTTCCTTTATAGCAAGGTTGCCTTCTCCAGTCTTACAAGCTCATGAAATGGGAGTAGAATGATGTCTTCATTGACTACTCCTAGGTTGATAAGCCTGTCAATAATCTCCACTCTCCTCTTGTTGTTGACACTTTCTTGAGCGGCTGCTGCTGCTTTGCTGCTTACAGCCAACAGCTTCCTTGTATCAATTCTTCCATTCTTTTTATGTTTTTCCAACCTTTCCTCCTCTAGAAGTTCCTTAGCATTGAGCTTCCTCTTCCTCTTAGGATTAGAGGAAGATTCAGCCTTTAGAGACTCGGGTTTAGAAGACTCAGGTTGGGGAGAGTGGGGTTGGACCTGTGGTGTTTGGGAGAGAGGGGTTGTAAGGAAGTTGTAAGGCCCCGTTCCCACAAACCTCACAGTTGGTCAATCACGGCATTAATTATATAAAAATACATACATATCATAGAACATAGCAGCGGATTAATTTTAACAAAAGCCATTCATGCATTAATATTTAATGTTGTCAAATAATACATCATTGTATTTTAGGAGTTACAAAAGAATCGTTCAGTTGCATTATAAAACAACAATATCATTATGCACAAATGGATGCCAGTCTTGCCCGCCAAGTAGCTTCACCCGCGTGCCATCCCCAGCAACAAGTTACCTGCCAACTGAAAATGCATAAAAGTCAGCGTTGCTGAGTGAGTTTCTAGTTTTTTTTTTAGAATTAAAATCCCTTGTTTAAATATATAAAAATATCATTTTCTTAAAATACTTCCTTTTCATAAATCTGTTACTTCCGTACCTGATCACACATCATACATTCAATAAGATAATATTCATTATTATCCTTCATCATTCTTCTCATTCATTTCGTACTTTTATCATTATCTTTCACTTTCTTCCGAACCGATGTGCAATACCCCGAACATTGTGCACGAAGCGGGTACTGGGCCGAAGTTTATAAATAGACCCCTAACATTGCGCATGAAGCCTGACCCAATACCTAGGGCAAGCAACAAAGGTCCTGTCAATCTCAAAGATTGACCCTGCATGCATCCACATAGGGTAGCTAACCCGCACACAGTTGAGATGACAACCCGTGCCTGTGAACCTCCTTTTATTTTACTTGCAAGACTTTCATTCATTCGTTAAGTTCCACTTTTCATTATCATTAATCTTTCACTTCATTTATGATAATACTTTACGTATACGAGCATAAACACACCACGTAAAGTCATATAATAATACATAATATGGAACATAAGAACAGGCCACAAACAAGCATAACATCAACAAACATGACCACCAAAACATCCCAGGGTTAAGTCTTAAATTTCCAAACTTCCAAAATTCCAGAAAATTTCTAAGGCAATTAGGCGCATTAACACTATGTAGGCGCATGAGTACTATGCAGGCGCACCAACACTTAGGCGCATGAGAAAACTTAGGCGCATGAGCACTGCTTGGGCACATGAGCCTTACTTAGGCGCATGAGCACTTAGGCGCATGAGCAGTGGGTGCATAGGCACTTAGGCGTATGAGGTACTGTCTGGGCGCATGAACCAACACTTAGGCGTATGAACAATTTTATGGGTGCATGGATACTATTGGGGCGCATAGGCTGGTACTTAGGCTTTTTTGGCAAAATTTTCAGGCGCATGAGCCCTATTTGGGCGCATGAGAAAGGTCTTAGGCGTCTGAGCTAAATTGCAGGCGTATGAGCAGTAGTTATGTTAAAACTTAAAAATTTTCAGTCCCAAATCATCATCCTAACATGTCCTTGACTTAAATCTAGCATTTTAGGCACCTAAAACAAGCATAACCCCACAACATACAAGAATCCATACATACATACATATGGTTAACATAAATATAAGTTGTAAAACATCTTTACGTGCATTTTCAGCCCCAAAAGAAGTTTAAAACACAAAACCGGGGATCTAGAACTCACCAATGCAGCCTTCAAGTAAAACTCCACCAAACTTGAGGGCACAACGAGTTCAAACAACCTTCGAAAATATCAGCTTCTTCTTCTTGAAAAAACCGAGAGAACTGCTCTTCCTTTTTCTTTCTTGTTTCCAGCCGAAAGTGGGTGTAGAAAAAGCAGATGCATGGGCGACCATACCCTTTTAAACATAAAATAATAGTGTTTTACACCTTGTACACTTTACCACCCTCCACTTGTGCTCATTATCTTTTCTTTCAAGATACTTTTCTTTTCCTCTATTTTAAACAAATTATCGGGTGTTACAAGTCCACCCCCCTTATTGAGGTTTCATCCCCGAAACCTGTCATTCTTCGAACAGTTGTGGGTAAAGCCGTCTCATCTCTTCCTCGGTCTCCCACATAGACTCAGATCCCTTCCTGTGCCTCCACTGAACTCGCACCAGTGGAACTACTTTATTCCGTAGCCTCTTCTCTTTTCGGTCAATGATTTCCACTAGTTGCTCTACATAGTTGAGTCGTTCATCCACTTCAATGTCCTCCAGTGGTACAATCATGTCTTCATCAGCTAGGAATTTTCTCATATGAGATACATGGAATGTTAGATGAATCCCACTTAACTCATTAGGTAGCTCCAACCTATAGTTCACCTCTCCTACTCGATCAATGATTCGAAAAGGTCCTATATATCTCGGATTGACCTTACCCCGCCTTCTAAACCGGATGATTCCTTTCCAAGGCGAGAACTTCAACATGACTCTATCGCCCTCATTGAGTTCAATCGGTCTACGCCACTTGTGGGCATACGACTTTTGTCTATCCTTCGCTGCCTTCACGGTCCGACACAATAGACACTGGTACACCATGACGAGCTACAATCTCCTTAATGACTAGATCCGCCAACCTCTCGGATGAATACGTCTCGCGGATCAGCAAAAAGTGAGCACTCTTCGTCAGACGGTCAACTATCACCCATATGGCATCGTACCCCCTTGCCGTACGTGGTAACTTCGTAATGAAGTCCATGGTGATGTGCTCCCATTTCCACTTGGGTATATCTAAAGGTTGGATCTTCCCATATGGCTTCTGATGCTCTGCCTTCACTTGCAAGCAAGTAAGGCATTTACTCACATACTCCGCCACATCACGCTTCATACCCGGTCACCAGTAATCTTTCTTCATATCATGATACATCTTGGTAGCACCGGGATGAATGTAGTATCAAGTATTATGAGCCTCATCCATGATTCGCCCCCGTAGGTCTCCATAACGAGGGATCCACATCCACCCAAAGCGGGTTTTAACTCCGAGAGTATTTTCACCCAACTCCGTGACCAGACCTCTCATCCTTTTAGAGTTAAGGCGATCTTCTTTCAACGCCTCATCTTGGAACTCCTTGACCTGTATCATTACATCAGAGGTCATAATCAACTGGTAAGCTTTCACCTGGATCGGCTCGGGTCTCTCTTTTCGGCTAAGGGCATCTGCCACTATGTTGGCCTTGCCCGGATAATAGTGGATCTCACAATCATAATCCTTGATCAATTCTAGCCACCTCCTTTGCCTCATATTGAGGTCTTTCTGCTCAAAGAAGTATTTCAAACTTTTATGGTCCTTGAAGATAGTGCACTTCGTCCCGTACAAGTAGTGCCTCTAAATCTTCAACGCGAAGACCATGGCCGCTAGCTCCAGGTCATGAGTGGGGTAATTAGCCTCGTGGAATTTCAACTGTCGGGATGCATAGGCTATTACTCTTCCTCGTTGCATCAACACGTAACCCAAACCTAAATAAGAAGCATACGAATAGACCACTAAGTCTTTGTTCCCTTCGGGCAATGTCAAGACAAGAGCTTGAGTCAATCTCATCTTTAACTCCTTAAAAACATTCTCCTGTTCTAGACCCAATACAAACTTTACGTCCTTATGGGTCAACTTGGTCAATGGTGAGGCTATCTTGGAAAAGCCTTGGATGAACCTCCTGTAGTAGCCCGCCAAACCCAAGAAACTATGAATCTCGGATGGCGTCTTTGGAGACTTCCATTGCATCACCGCCTCAACCTTTTCCGGGTCTACCATGATCTTTTCGGAATTTACCACATGACCCAAAAATTGAACTTCACGCAACCAGAAAGCACACTTAGAGAACTTAGCATACAGCTTCTCTCTCCTAAGTGTCTTCAATACCTCCCGAATATGGTCGGCATGCCCTTCTTCGCTCTTCGAACAAATCAACATATCATCTATGAACACAATCACTAATTTATCCAACATCGGCCGACACACCCGGTTCATCAAATCCATAAAGGTAGCTGGTGCATTAGTTAAACCAAAGGACATAACGAGAAACTCGTAGTGTCCATAACGCGTGGGAAAAGTTGTTTTGGGAATATCTTGTTCTTCACCTTCAATTGATGGTAGCCAGATCGGAGATCTATTCTCGAGAACCAACTGGCACCTTGGAGTTGATCAAACAAGTCATCTATTCTCGGTACCGGATATCGGTTCTTCACCGTCAATTTGTTTAAGTCACGGTAGTCAATGCACATTCTCATACTACCTTCCTTCTTCTTTACAAACAAGACCGGAGCACCCCAGGGGGAGATACTCGATCGGATGAACCCTTTGTCCAGCAACTCTTGCAACTGAACCATCAGTTCCTTCATTTCAGGCGGAGCCAATCGATACGGTGCCTTGGCAACAAGTTGAGCACCAGGTATCAAATCGATCTGAGATCTCGCGGTCCGGTGGCACACCTGGTAAATCTTCTGGGAACACCTCTGGAAAGTCACACACAACTGCTACGTCGAACAATTATGGTACTGACACATCCTGTAAGGCCTCGATCCCGGAGACCTCACAGCCGGTCAATCACAGCATAATTAAATAAAAACATTGCATAATTCTTAAAACAATGCAGTGGAATTAACAACAAAAACCATTCACTTCATTAATAAACGTTGTTGTCAAGCAATACATTTGTGTTTGTTATCAGTTACAAAAGATCAGTTAATTGCATTACAAAACAACAATATTATTAAGAGTGAATGGATGCCAGTCTAGCCCCGACGAGTAGCCTCCCCGAGTGCCATCCTCAGCAAATTACCTACCAACTGAAAATGCATAAAAGTCAGCGTTGCTGAGTGAGCTCTAGTTTAAAACGTTTAAAATACCTTGCATGATTTGTATACGAAAATATTCCCTGTATAATAAAAACATTTCTTTCGTATGTGAGCATACATCATACGTACATTCAGATAATATTCATCATTATCATCATTATCTTTTCCATTCTTTCATTATTATCTTTCACTGTCTATCCGGACCGATGTGCAATACCCCGAACATTATGCACTAAGTTGGTGCTGGGCCTGAGGTCTATAAATAGACCCCGAACATTGTGCACTAAGCTGACCCAGTCACCTGGGGCAAGCAGCAAGGGTCATGTCAATCTCAAGGATTGACCCTGTGTACATCTTTCGGGTTAGCTAAACCGTACACAGTTGAGTTAACGACTACATGGTCGTGCACCTCCTATCGTTTGCTTGCAAGTCTTTCATTTATTATTTATTAGGTTCCACTTCCCATTAATATTAATCTTTCACTTGATTAATAATAATACTTTACGAGCATAAACACACCACGTAAAGGCAAATAATATAATAATAGGGAACATAAGGCAACCCATAAAGAGCATAAAGTAATCAAATAATAACACTAAGTCAAACCAGGTCAAACCCTAAAATTCTGATTTCCCAAGATTTCAAAATTATTTTCTAAGTGTTTTAGGCGCATGAGCACTATGTAGGCGAATGAACCCTGTTTGGGCGCATCAACACTTAGGCGCATGAGGAACCTAGGCGCATGAGTACTATTGGGGCGCATGATCAATTACTTAGTGTATTTGGCACAATTCTCAGGTGCATGGGGTACTGTTTGGGCGCTTAGGCTTACACTTAGTATACTTGGGCAAAATTCTGGGCGCATGGGAACTATACGGGCGCATGACCCTCACTTAAAAATTTCTAAAGCAATGTTCCAGGCGCATGGGCCTGTTTGGGCGCATTGCCAACCTTTCTGCATATTTCAAGTTTATTTTCAACTCCCATTCACATAACAACCTGTTCTAAGCTCAAGCATAACATTCTAAGCATACAAAACCCACAGACAAGCATCAAACATAAGCACATACATATATAAAGCCACGATTACAAGAGTAAAGTTGAGAAAACCCATTTTGATGCATTTTCAGCCCAAATACTTTTAAAACACAAGAAATACGAGGTCTAGAACTCACCTATAGTAGCAAACAAGTAACACTCCTCCAAACTTGCCTGCACTAGAGTTCAAACGTCTACAACAAGCAAAAACAAACAACAAAACACATAAAACACATGGAAATCGGTTTTAAGGGTGAAGACCCAACAAAAACTGAATCAATTATACAAGAAAACATGCTTACCTTCGAAAATCAGCTTCTTCTTCTTCACAAACCCGAGAGAAAAGTTCTGCTCCTTTTCTTTCTTCTTTGCTTGTCGAAAGCATAATATGGAAGGTGAAATGGGCGGCCATACCTTCAATATAATAAAATATTTTGACTTTTTTTTGGTACTTTTACACATTAAACCCCTCATCTTTGCCTTCTTTTAGTTTCTTCAAAATACTTTCTTTCCTTTTTATTTGACCACGTTTTCGGGTGTTACAAGTCTACCCCCCTTAAAGAGGTTTCATCCCCAAAACCTGTCACTCTTCGAATAACTGTGGGTAATGTTGTCTTATTTCTTCTTCAGTCTCCCACGTAGACTCAGAACCCTTTCGGTGTTTCCACTACACACTTACAAGCGGAACCACTTTATTTCTCAATCTTTTCTCCTTCCTGTCTATGATGGCCACTGGTTGCTCCACATAGTTGAGCCTTTCATCCACATCGATATCCTCCAGTGGCACAATCATATCTTCATCGGCTAAGCATTTTCTCAGATGAGATACATGGAACGTCCGGTGAATTCCACTTAACTCATCAGGCAATTCTAGTCGATAGGCCACCTCCCCTACTCGTGCAACGATTCAAAAAGGCCCTATGTATCTCGGACTCAGCTTGCCCCTCTTCCGGAACCGGATGATCCCTTTCCAAGGTGAGACATTCAACATGACTCTATCACCCACGTTGAACTCGATCGATCTACGCCTCTTATCGGCATACGACTTCTGTCTATCCTTGGCTGCCTTCATAAAGGATTTGATCTTTTCTAGTTTTTCAGTCGTAGCCTCGAGCACCTCCACGCTTCCCAACTCTTTCTGCCCGATGTCTCCCCAACATACGGGCGTTCTACACCTCCTACCGTATAGCATCTCGTATGGTGGCATGCCAATGCTGGTATGATAACTGTTGTTGTACGAGAACTCTGCTAACGGTAAGTGATCATCCCAGCTTCCTCCAAAGTCGATCACGCATGCAAGAAGCATATCTTTGAGTGTCTGGATCGTTCTTTCAGACTGACCATCTGTCTGAGGATGATAAGCCATGCTAATATGTAGCATCGTCCCCATCGCATCATGGAATCTTTTCTAAAACTTCGATGTGAACCGGGTGTCACGCTCCAACACGATAGACACTAGCACACCATGATGAGCTACAATCTCTTTGATGAACAGATCCACTAATCTCTCGGATTAATACGTCTCGTGGATCGGTAGGAAGTGAGCACTCTTTGTTAGACGATTAACTATCACCCATATGGTATCGTACCCCCTCGCAGTATGGGGTAGCTTCGTTATGAAGTCCATAGTGATGTGCTCCCACTTCCACTCGGGTATATCCAATGGTTGGATCTTCCCATATGGTTTCTGATGCTCTACCTTCACTTGCAAGCAAGTAAGGCACTTACTCACATACTCCGCCACGTCGCGTTTCATACCCGGCCACCAGTAGTCCTGTTTCATATCTTAATACATCTTGGTAGCACCAAGATGAATGGAGTATCGAGTCTTATGAGCTTCATCCATAATTCGCCCACGTAGATCACCGTATCGGGGAATCCACATCCGCCCGAAGCGGGTCCTAATCCCGTGGGTGTTCTCTCCCAATTCCTCAACTAGACCTCTCATGCATTCAGAGTTAAGGCGATCTTCTTTCAATGCCTCATTCTGGAATTCCTTGACCTGTGTCATCACGTCAGAGGTCATCACCAACTGATACGCCTTCACCCGAATCAGCTCGGGTCTCTCTTTCCGGCTAAGGGCATCAGCCACTACGTTGGACTTACCCTGGTGGTAATGGATCTCACAATCATAGTCCTTGATCAACTCTAACCACCTCCTCTATCTCATGTTGAGATCCTTCTACTCAAATAAATACTTGAAGCTTTTGTGGTCCGTATAAATGGTGCACTTCGCCCCATACAGGTAGTGCCTCCAAATCTTCAACGCAAAGACCACCGCTGCTAACTCCAAGTCATGAGTGGGGTAGTTAGTTGCATGGGTCTTCAACTATCGGGATGCGTATGCTATCACTCTTCCATGCTGCATTAGTATGCAACCCAGTCCCGAATAGGAAGCATCTGAATAGACCACTAAATCCTCACTCCCTTCGGGTAGTGTCAAGACAAGAGCCTGAGTTAATCTTGCCTTTAACTCCTTAAACGCATCGTCCTGTTCTCGTCCCAACACATACTTCTCATCCTTTCGGGTCAATTTGGTCAAAGGTGAGGCTATCTTGGAAAAGTCTTGAATAAACCTTCGGTAGTAGCCCGCCAAACCCAAAAAACTGCGAATCTCGGATGGTGTCTTTGGAGACTTCCATTGCATCACTGCCTCAACCTTCGTCGGGTCCACCATGATTCCTTTAGCATTGACCACGTGACCCAGAAATTGAACCTCGCGTAACCAAAAAGCACACTTAAAGAATTTAGCATAGAGCTCCTCCCTTCTAAGTGTCTCCAATACTTCACGTATATGACTGGCATGTTCCTATTCGCTCTTTAAATAAATCAGGATATCATCAATAAACACGATCACTGATTTATCTAGCATCAGCCGGCACACTTGATTCATCAAACCCATAAAGGCAGCTGGCGCATTAGTTAAACCGAAAGACATAACAAGGAACTCGTAGTGTCCATAACACGTGCGAAAGGCTGTCTTAGGGATATTTTGCTCCTTCACCTTCAATTGATGGTAACCAGATCGGAGATCTATCCTTGAGAACCATCTGGCACCTTGGAGCTGGTCAAACAAGTCATCTATCCTGGGCAGGGGATATCGGTTCTTCACCGTTAACTTGTTCAACTCTCTGTAGTCTATGCACATCCTCATACTACCGTCCTTCTTCTTAACAAACAAGACCGGAGCACCCCAAGGAGAGATGCTTGGTCGGATGAATCCCTTGTCCATCAAACCCTGTAATTGAACCATCAACTCCTTCATCTCAGTCGGAGCTAATCGGTACGGTGCTTTGGCAACTGGTTGAGCACCGGGTAACAGATCAATCTGAAACTCAATCTCGCGATCCGGTGGCACACCTGGTAAGCCTTCTGGGAACACGTCCGGGAATTCACACACAACTGGTACATCAGAAAATTGTGGTACTGACGCGTCCACATCCTTTACGTAAGCCAGGTAGGCACTACATCCTCGCTTCATGCACTTCTCTGCCACCGCCATCGAAATCACCTTCGGAACCGTAGTGACGCGATCACCGTACACTGTCACCGAACTTCCATCGAGCGCAACTAATCGAATCATCTTCTTGCGACACACGATATTTGCCTCGTAGGATGCTTACCAATCCATCCCTAGTACTACATCAAATCCGCCTAGGGGCATCACGTGTAATTTAGCAGAAAACCTATGGCCTTCTAGTTCTATGTCACAGCCTTCTATCATATCCGAAATTCTGGTAGACTTACCTATAGCAGTTTCTCCCTCAAATGGCTCATCAATTCTTCTACTACTAACAGGAAACTTAGCAAAGAAAGCAGCAGAAATGAAACTCCTACTAGCACCAGAATCAAATAATACAGAGGCACGAGTTTGGTTTACTAGAAACGTACCTGACACGAGATCGGGGTCTACCCTGGCCTCCTCTCACGTCATTATGAAGTCTCTAGCACTCGTCCTCTGTCCTCCTTCCTCCGTCCTCTTCTTCACCCCTGAACTCCCTACTTTCTGCTTCTTGCAATCCCTGCTCATGTGTCCCTCTTCCCCACAGAAGAAGCACCTCAACGCTCTACAATCCTTAGAAATATGACCAGGCTTCCCACATCTGAAGCAAACATTCAATCCCAACCTGCATTCCCCGCTATGCTCCCTTCCACACTTACCACACCTCCTCACTCTGGAGCTTGATGACGCCACCCTACTGTCATCCACCCTCATCCTCTTGTTGTTTGGGGTGAAACCACCACGCCCAAATGATTTCCCGCTCCAGTTCTTGTCACCACCACCAGCCTTTTTCACCTCAACCACCGCCACCTCCCTCTCATCGTAGAGCCTCCCAGCCAAATCCACAGCCGACCTAAAAGTGCTCGGTCAGGCGACAATCAGGTGTCTGCAGATATCAGCCGGCAATCCTTGCACATACCTTTTAATCTTCCTCGACACCGGCGTCACCTGATCCGGTACCAGCCTCGCCATCTCATTGAATTTGGTAGTGTATTACTGGTGGGTCATGGTTCCCGCCTCAAACTGTAGGAACCCTCTCTCTATATTGTCCATTTCCCTATGAGGATAGAATTCCTCAATCACCAGCTTCTTCAGCTCTCCCCATCTCATCTTCCCAATGGCCTTGCTGCCCTCGGCTTGGACAATGTTGTCCCACTAACACAAAGCCGAGTCCATGAATGAGTGAGTGGCAAATTTTACTTTCTGATCCTCCCTGCACTCACTAATATCCAACACCGCCTCCATCTCCCTCACCCAGCGGTGAGCAGCGGTAGCATTACCGTTGCCATCGAAAGTCTGGGGTTTACACTGTTGGAAAGCCCCATAACTACATCCCTTTGCGGTTTCCCGCACTTCCACCTCCTCCTCATCACTAGAGGCTGCCTCCTCAGCATTCAGTTCCTCCTCATCATTAAGACCCCTCACATTCTCCCTCCTTCCAGCTGTAGTTCTTCTCTCTTCCTCTTTTTCCTTCCTCTCATCCTCTCTCACAGCACGGATGACTTCGGTCACTACAGATGGTAGGATCGTCTGCATCACTTGGTGAACTTCCTCAACCACTGCCTCTTTTACTAAGGCCCTCAGGTTTGCACTCTCATCACTGCCCTCCGGTTGATGAAGCCCAGGCTCACCAGGAGCTGTCTCTGCAGTCCTTGTCTTGTTCTTCACGGCCCGTGGTCTACCAGCATGACCACCCCGTGCTCCACCTCTAGAAGCCTTAGATGATCTACCTCCAGCCATCCTCTAATCAATATAAGATTCAAACACCAACACAGTCATTCAAGGTAATAGCTTAGTTTATGTCAAGTATAGTAAGTCCCTAATTACAGTGGCCAGTTATGATTAGCCACTTACTTTACTCTTCATCCCCCGATCATTTTCTGTCCTGACTATATCAGTACTCACATCTACTAAAAGCACATAGAGCAATAGCACACTCACATAATGGCGGTTAACATTAAGAAAAGAAATACCTGATGGCACGTAGCTACTCGGGCTGGCATCCCTCCATTCGTCCCATTCTCAGTTTAAGTTTAGGTTTTTTCTTTTGAAAATATTTACCTATTTCTCTTAAACTTTGGCTCTAATACCAACTTGTAAGGCCCCGATCCCGGAGACCTCGCAGTCGGTCAATCACAGCATAATTAAATAAAAACATTGTATTATTCTTAAAACAATGCAGCGGAATTAACAACAAAAACCATTCACTTCATTAATAAACGTTGTTGTCAAGCAATACATTTGTGTTTGTTATCAGTTACAAAAGATCAGTTAATTGCCTTACAAAACAACAATATTATTAAGAGT
This sequence comes from Flaveria sonorensis, assembly GCA_025506505.1. Taxonomy (NCBI): domain Eukaryota; kingdom Viridiplantae; phylum Streptophyta; class Magnoliopsida; order Asterales; family Asteraceae; genus Flaveria; species Flaveria sonorensis. The sequence continues at coordinate 39,964,322 of CM046440.1, read as the reverse complement.
GAACGGATGCCAGTCTAGCCCCGACGAGTAGCCTCCCCGAGTGCCATCCTCAGCAAATTACCTACCAACTGAAAATGCATAAAAGTCTGCGTTGCTGAGTGAGCTTTAGTTTAAAACGTTTAAAATACCTTGAATGATTTGTAAACTAAAATATTCCCTGTATAATAAAAACATTTCTTTCGTATATGTGCATACATCATACGTACATTCAGATAATATTCATCATTATCATCATTACCTTTTCCATTCTTTCATTATTATCTTTTATTGTCTATCCGGAGCGATGTGCAATACCCCAAACATTATGCACTAAGCTGGTGCTAGGCCTGAGGTCTATAAATAGACCCCGAACATTGTGCACTAAGCTGACCCAGTCACTTGGGGCAAGCAGCAAGGGTCATGTCAATCTCAAGGATTGACCCTGTGTACATCTTTCGGGTTAGCTAAACCGTACACAGTTGAGCTAACGACTACATGGTCGTGCACCTCCTATCGTTTGCTTGCAAGTCTTTCATTTATTATTTATTAGGTTCCACTTTCCATTAATATTAATCTTTCAGTTGATTAATAATAATACTTTACGAGCATAAACACACCACGTAAAGGCAAATAATATAATAATAGGGACATAAGGCAACCCATAAAGAGCATAAAGTAATCAAATAATAACACTAAGTCAAACCAGGTCAAACCCTAAAATTCTGATTTCCCAAGATTTCAGAATTATTTTCTAAGTGTTTTAGGCGCATGAGCACTATGTAGGCGCATGAACCCTATTTGGGCGCATCAACACTTAGGCGCATGAGAAACCTAGGAGCATGAGTACTATTGGGGCGCATGATCAATTACTTAGTGTATTTGGCACAATTCTCAGGCGCATGGGGTACTGTTTGGGTGCTTGGGCTTACACTTAGTATACTTGGGCAAAATTCTAGGCGCATGGGAACTATACGGGCGCATGACCCCACTTAAAAATTTCTAAAGCAATGTTCCAGGCGCATGGGCCCTGCTTGGGCGCATTGCCAACCTTTTTGCATATTTCAAGTTTATTTTCAACTCCCATTCACATAGCAATTTGTTCTAAGCTCAAACATAACATTCTAAGCATACAAAACCCACAGACAAGCATCAAACATAAGCACATACATATATAAAGCCACGATTACAAGAGTAAAGTTGAGAAAACCCATTTTGATGCATTTTCAGCCCCAAATACTTTTAAAACACAAGAAATACGGGGTCTAGAACTCACCTATAGTAGCAAACAAGTAACACTCCTCCAAACTTGCCTGCACTAGAGTTCAAACGTCTACAACAAGCAAAAACAAACAACAAAACACATAAAACACATGGAAATCGGTTTTAAGGGTGAAGACCTAACAAAAACTGAGCCAATTATACAAGAAAACATGCTTACCTTCGAAAATCAGCTACTTTTTCTTCACAAACCCGAGAGAAAAGTTCTGCTCCTTTTCTTTCTTCTTTGCTTGTCGAAAGCAGAATATGGAAGGTGAAATGGGCGGCCATACCTTCAATATAATAAAATATTTTGACTTTTTTTGGTACTTTTACACATTGAACCCCTCATCTTTTTCTTCTTTTAGTTTCTTCAAAATACTTTCTTTCCTTTTTATTTGACCAAGTTTTCGGGTGTTACACATCCACATCTTTCACGTAAGCCAGGTAGGCACTACATCCCCGTTTCATGCACTTCTCGGCCACCACCATCGAAATCACCTTCAGAACCGTAGTAACTAGGTCACTGTAGACCATTACCGAACTTCCATCGGGCGCTGTCAGACGAATCATCTTCTTGCGACACATAATATTTGCCTCATAGGTTGCTAACCAATCCATCCCTAGAACTACATCAAATCCTCCTAGGGGCATCACGAACAATTTAGCAGAGAACCTATGGCCTTCTAATTCTATGTCATAATCTTTTATCATCTCAGAAATTCTGGTAGACTTACCAATAGCAGTTTCTATATCGAAGGGCTCATCAATATTTCCACTGCTAACAGGCAGCTTAGCACAGAAAGTAGCAGAAATGAAACTCTTACTAGCACCAGAATCAAATAATACAGAGGCACAAGTTTGGTTTACTAGAAACGTACCTGACACAACGTCGGGGTCCACTCTGGCCTCCTCCCGGGTCATCATGAATGCTCTAGCGCTTGCCCTCTGCCCTTCATTCTCGGTCCTCTTCTTCGCCCCAGAACTCTTGGCCCTCGGCTTCTTGCAATCCCTACTCACATGACCCTCTTCACCACAGTTATAGCACCTCAACAACCTATAATCCCTTGCCATATGACCAGGCCTCCCACACTTGAAGCAGACATTCGATCCCTACTTACACTCTCCAGTGTGCTCCTTCCTACATTTGCCACACTTCTTCATCCCCGTGCTTGATGACACCACCCTTCGGTCATCCACCCTCGTCCTCTTGTTGTTTGGAGTGAAACCACCACGTCCAAACCGCTTTCCATTCCAGTTCCTGTCACAACCACCCCTTTTTATTCACCTCCATTACCGCCACCTCTTCCCTTTCATCATACAGCCTCCCTGCCAGATCGACCACCGACCTAAAAGTACTCGGCCGGGCGGCGATCATATGCCTACGAATATCCGTCGGCAATCTCTGAATATACCTCTTGATCTTCCTCGACACGGGCGTCACCTGATCCGGCACCAATCTTGCCATCTCATTAAACTTCGTGGTGTACTGCTGGTGTGTCATGGTTCCCGCCTCTAACTGCAGGAACTCCCTCTCTATCTTGTCCAGCTCCCGATGAGGACAAAACTCATCGATCACCATTTTCTTCAGTTCTCCCCACCTCATTTTCCTAATAGCCCTGCTGCCCTCGGCTTGGACAATATTATCCCACCAGCATAAAGCCGAGTCCACTAATGAGTGAGTGGCAAATTTCACCCTTTGGTCCTCCCTACATTCGTTGATCTCCAACACAGCCTCCATCCCTCTCACCCATCGGTGAGCAGCAGCAGCGTTACCATTGCCATCAAAAGTTGGGGGTTTGCATCGTTGGAATGCCCCATAGCTGCACCCCTTCACGGTTTCCCTCACTACTACCTCCTCCTCATCACTGGAGGCCGCCATCTCAATGTTTAGTTGCTCCCCTTCATCCTGATCTCTATCATCTCTCCTTCTCCCAGTAGTTTTCTTTCTCTCCACCTCCTTCTCCTTTTTCTCATCCTCTCTCACAGCACGGATGACCTCGGTCACCACATACGGCAGGATCGTCTGCATGACCTGATGCACTTCCTCTACAACTGCCTCCTTTACTGAGGCTGTCAAGTTAGCACTCTCATCACCGCCCTCCTGGTGATGAAGCTCGGGCTCATCAGGAGCTGTCTTAACAGTCTTGGTCTTGTTCCTCGTGACACATGGCCCAGCACCACGATCACCCCTTGTTCCTCCTCGAGAAGCTTTCGATTATCTACCACCAGCCATCCTCTAAACACTATAAGATTCAAACACTAACACGGTCATTCAAGGTAATAGCTCGGTTTATGTCAAGTATAGTAAGTCCCTAATTACATTGGCCAGTTGTGATTAGCCACTTACTTTACTCTTCATCCCCCAAACATTTCCCATCCTGACTACATCAGTATTCAAATTTACTAAGGGCATATAAATCAGATAGCATGCGCACATAATACCGGTTAATATAGGAAAAGAAATACCTGATGGCACGTAGCTACTTAGGCTTGCATCCCTTCATTCAGTCCCATTCTTAGTTTAAGTTCAGGTTTTGAAAATATTTTACCCATTTCTCTTAAACTTTGGCTCTGATACCAACTTGTAAGGCCCCGTTCCCGAAAACCTCACAGTTGGTCAATCACAGCATTAATTATATAAAAATACATACATATCATAGAACATAGCAGCGGATTAATTTTAACAAAAGCCATTCATGAATTAATATTTAATGTTGCCAAATAATACATCATTGTATTTTAGGAGTTACAAAAGAATCGTTCAGTTTCATTATAAAACAACAATATCATTATGCACAAATGGATGCCAGTCTTGCCCGCCAAGTAGCTTCACCCATTTGCCATCCCCAGCAACAAGTTACCTGCCAACTGAAAATGCATAAAAGTCAGCGTTGCTTAGTGAGTTCTAGTTTATTTATTTAGAATTAAAATCCCATGTTTAAATACATAAAAATATCATTTTCTTAAAATACCTCCTTTTCATAAATCCGTTACTTCCGTACGTGATCACACATCATACATACAACAAGATAATATTTATTATTATCCTTCATCATTCTTTTCATTCATTTTGTACTTTTATCATTATCTTTCACTTTCTTCCGAACCAATGTGCAATACCCTGAACATTGTGCATGAAGCGGGTACTGGGCCAAAGTCTATAAATAGACCCCTAACATTGCGCACGAAGCATGACCCTGTACCTAGGGCAAGCAACAAGGTTCCCGTCAATCTCAAAGATTGACCCTGCATGCATCCTCATGGGGTAGCTAACCCGCACACAGTTGAGCTGACAACCCGTGGCTGTGAACCTCCTTTCATTTTGCTTGCATGACTTTCATTCATTCGTTAAGTTCCACTTTTCATTATCATTAATCTTTCACTTTATTTATGATAATACTTTATGTATACGAGCATAAACATACCACGTAAAGTCATATAATAATACATAATATGGAACATAAGAACAGGCCACAAACAAGCATAACATCAACAAACATGACCACCAAAACATCCCAGGGTTAAGTCTTAAAATTCCAAACTTCCAAAATTACAAAAATTTTCTAAGGCAACTAGGCGCATTAACACTATGTAGGCACATGAGTACTATGCAGGTGCACCAACACTTAGGCGCATGAGAAAACATAGACGCATGAGCACTGCTTGGGCTCATGAGCCTTACTTAGGCGCATGAGCAGTGGGCGCATGGGCACTTAGGCGTATGAGGTACTGTTTTGGGTGCATGAACCAACACTTAGGCGTATGAACAATTTTCTGGGCACATGGGTACTATTGGGGCACATGGGCTGGTACTTAGGCTTTTTTGGCAAAATTTTCAGGCGCATGAGCCCTATTTGGGTGCATGAGAAGGGACTTAGGCGTCTGACCTAAATTGCAGGCGTATGAGCAGCAGTTTTGTTAAAACTTATAAATTTTCAGTCCCAAATCATCATCCTAACATGTCCATGACTTAAATCTAGCATTTTAGGCACCTAAAACAAGCATAACCCCACAACATACAAGAATCCATACATACATGCATACGGTTAACATACATATAAGTTGTAAAACGTTTTTACATGCATTTTTAGCCCTAAAAGAAGTTTAAAACACAAAACCGGGGATCTAGAACTCACCAATGCAGCGTTCAAGTAAAACTCCACCGAACTTGAGGGCACAATGAGTTCAAACAACCTTTGAAAATATCAGCTTCTTCTTCTTGAAAAAATCAAGAGAACTGCTCTTCCTTCTTCTTTCTTGTTTCCAGCCGAAAGTGGGTGTAGAAAAAGCAGATGCATGGGCCACCATACCCTTTTAAACATATAATAATAGTATTTTGCATCTTGTACACTTTACCCCCTCCACTTGTTCCCATTATCTTTTCTTTCAGGATACTTTTCTTTTTCTTTATTTTAAACAAATTTTTGGGTGTTACAGAAGTCCTCACTGTTTACCTCAGAGGCTAGGTCCAGAATACCTTCTGTGATGAACAGATCATTGGACAAGGAAGACAGTTCAATTATTCCTTCAGCAGCTTGTATTTCTGCTTCAAAAGTAATTTGAACCGCACTACCTATCCCTTCCAATTTGGTTGCTGGGCCATGAGTCTGTGTATCCCCTTCGAAGCTAATCACAGGTTCAACAGAGACAGTAGGTTGACCAACTTCCTTTTCAAAGGTAGGTGGTGCACGCAGTCTTTGAAGCTTCTCAGCTCCAAAGTAGGCAACTGCTACATCAGGGGAAGGTTGTTCAATGGATGAGCTTATCAAAAATATGGTTAAAAACTTGTTAAGGTCTATAAGAATTTTTGGATCCACTTGAATGGTGATGGGAGCTGGTTGAGGGAAGGTAGTTGTCGGGTGTTGTTTTATGGGGTACAAAGAAGATATGGCATCAAAGGAAGTTGTTGTGATGGCAAGGTAGGGTTCCTCATGTCTTTGTCTTTGTACATTCTCCCCCTTTTTGGTAGCATCATCTTGAGAAGTAGATGAGCTAGAGGAAGAAGATAAAGAAACCTAAGTATATACGTGCCTGACAGACTTCTCAATCTATGTCTCAGCTAGTTGTGCCTTGAGATCTTCAATCTCAAGTTGCTGAGTGGCAGACCTGTCCTTTAAAGTCCTAACCTTTGATTCAAGGTTTGAGACTTTAGAAATTAGGTCTCTGATAATGAGTTTCAAGCTACCCTTATCTTCTTTAGAAGAATTATTAGGAGATGAGATAACATACCTGGTATGTTCATCTTCACCACCAGTAATGATTTCTTAGCGCCCTAGATACCCTTGCTTGCTGATGTCTCTTTTAGAGTCATCAATAGGCAAGGTTTCCGTAGACTCAGTCCCACTTATGTTACCACTGTCCCGAGAGGTTATTGAAACACCCTTAGTAGTGGCAGCTGAGCCTACATGAGTCGCCTCCACACCAGTTTGACTCACCTCAGTTGAGTATTGCTGATGTGGGCTAGACATCAGAGGTTCCATAGGGCTCAATTGATCTAAAGAGTGGTATGGTAGATCAATATCACAACCCGGATGGAACATAATATCCTCATCAGGTAGGGTTGACAGGTCAATTAGGGATAGAGAAGGTAAATCTAATGACTTGGGACCTTGGTCAGCACCTAAGGGTTCTTCTGTGAGAGCAGATGACCCAATGATGTTGGTGTCACTTTTTGGCTGCTCAAAGGAGTGTTGGGACTCACCCTGAGGGCTAAAGGCTTAGGTTGTGGGCTCGTTAGCTTGAGACTGAGGAGGCTCAATGCTGACATTGAGGTTAATGGTGGAGGATGGTAGGACTTCTGGCTAAGTGGGAGCCCTGAGTTCCACTCGAGCCTTTTTGGATAGAACAGAGGTGACCTGATCAATCAGAGTAGATTGATTAGGGGTTCGTTTGGGGCGTCTAGTGTGTGTAATTTTGATTGGGTGGGAAGAACCGATTGGCATTTGAGTGGTGGTGGCTGGTGTGGGTTCATCACCTGCTAGGCTTGCAGGATGTCACCAGGAGCCATTGGCTCGCGCATACATGGAAGAAGATGGGTGAATCTTTAAAAGAAGTTGGTGGACACCTTCTTCAAAGTCTTGAAGATGCCAAGCCGCATGTGATGGACCAGTAGAACATCTGCATAATGTAATCTGTCTTGGTCCAGCTCGCAATTGATAATGTGCTGAATGAACCAAGGATACATGTAGAATGGATCCCGAGTGAGATTGCCTCTTAGATTTTTCAGCACAAATTTTGAGTAGTTAAAGCGCAGGCCCTTTACCAACCCGTGGATGAGGTAGCCCAAATCATATGGGATTTGATCCAATCCCCCAGATTTATTGTATAGGTAGTGCAGGACAATGTGCATCAAGAACTTCCAATTGTAGGAGAAGTTGAACTTGTAGACTGTAGACTTGTGCACATCGCTGCCATATCCCATCTGACTGTAGGTGTCTTCCAACTCAGATTTGGGGAACTCAGTAGGGGCACCCTCATCATGAAGCTCCAGATGCTCCCTCATGGTTAATTCAACAATGATGATCTCTTGTCCACAGATCCTCGAATGGATGACCCACTCACCAGTAGCGTTTCTTCTTGACCATTGGCCCAGAATTCAGCCATGTGGTAAGAGTAGATGGTGGGGTTAACGGTGAGGGTTGTGAAGTATACCGATTGGGACAGAAATTCGATGATAGGGGCAAACCATCCTTCGAAGAGTCAAGGATAGCGACCTGATTATGTTGGTGATTTAGGGCCCTTGTTAAGAGGTAAGGTAAGATTGAAGAAATTTGGAAGTGAGTGAAGAAGTTGGTGGACATTTTAGGGCTTTTACTGTGGTAAAGAAAGTATAGAGAGAGAGTCAGAAATTTTAAATGGGGGTTAAAAAGCAAACCGCTAAGGTGAAAAGACAGTTTAGGTTTCGATTTGACAGAGGTGGTAAGATAAAACTTTAAAATATTCCGACAATCATCGTTAAAATCTTACTTTTTACAGAGTGGGGCCCAAAGATTTCCATTACACAGTAAAGATGTTCTTCCGAAGGTAAACTTGCTTCCGAGAGAAAACACATGTGTTTCTCAATATTGTCTTCCGAAGTCATTTTTTATTTCCGAAAGCAAACAATGTCTCATTGACAAGTTTGCTTCCAAGAGTACAATCTTCTTCCGAGAAAAGAAGTTAGTAAGCTTCGGAAGTAAATTTGATCTATGATCAATTGTTCTTCCAAGGCTAAAAACTCTTCGGAAGATAATATTTAGGCAGAGGAATTTGCCTTCGGAAGAAGAATAAAGATTTCTTCTGAGGGTATATTTCTCTTTGGAAGTATTTACACTTAGAATTTTGAAGAATGTCTTTTTATAACAGGGCTTAGATTGTAGTTAGACAACATAGACAAGACACATTTTAAAAAGGGTTTTCAAAAGAGAAGAACTAGTCAATGTTAATCATCCCAATAGCTGTAATTAAATATTTAAATTTTTTGTTCATTAAAGGCTTTGGTGAACAAGTCAGCATATTATTCATTTGAATTTACTTTGACTAGCTTTATTAGATTTTTCTCATGAATATCTCTAATGAAATAATACCTGATGTCGATATGCTTTGTCTTGGAGTGCTTGACGGATTCTCTGTGATAGAAATGGCACTCTTGTTGTCTTATGGATAGGAGTCTGCATGAAGTTGAAACCATAGTCCAGCATCTGATTTTGAATAAATAGCAGTTGAGCACAGCAGCTCGCAGCAGCAATGTATTCAGCTTCAGCAGTTGATGTTGATACACATGATTGCTTCTTGCATTGCCAGGAGATAATCCTTCCACCAAGAAACTGACATCCTTCGGATATAGATTTCTTGTTGATGTTGCAGCCACCATAATCACTGTCAGTGTACCCATAGAGATTGAAGTCTTTATTATTAGGATACCAAAGACCCAGTTTGGGAGCTCGTTTAAGGTATCTAAGAACTCTCTTGGCAGCAATTAAGTGAGACACCTTAGGAGCAGCCTGATATCATACACAGATGCAGGTTGCAAACATGATATCAGGTCTACTTGCAGTGAGATACATCAGAGATCCAATAATCGCCCTGTACTAATGCTGATCAGTATCCTCCCCCTTGGAATCAGGACAAAGATTATGATTTCTAGGTATGGGTGTCTTGGCTAGCTTATAATCTTTCATATCAAATCTTTCTAAGATGTCCTTGACGTACTTAGATTGATTGATCAAGAACCCTTCTTCCATCTGCTTCACTTGAATTCCAAGAAAGAAAACCATCTTTCCCATAGAACTCATCTGAAACTTCTTTCTCATGATGCTTTCAAAGTCTTTGCACATTTGGTCATTTGAGGAACCAAATATGATGTCATCAACATAGACTTGAACGAGCAGCACGTCCTTCCCGGACTTCTTTATGAACAATGTCTTGTCTATGGTGCCTCTGGTGTATCCATTCCTAAGAAGAAACTTAGACAGGGTCTCATACCACAGCCTAGGTTCTTGATGCAGCCCATAGAGAGCTTTATCCAGTTTGCACACATAGTTGGGGTGCTGTGGGTCTTCAAATCAAGTGGCTGACACACATAGACTTCTCTATCAATATCCCTATATAAAAATTCACATTTGACATCAAGTTGATAGACAGTGAAGTTCTTGGATGCTGCAAAAGGAAGGAAGATTCTTACAGCCTCAAGTCTTGCAACAGGTGCAAAGACATCAGTGTAATCTATTCCTTCCTCCTGTGTGTATCCTTATACAACAAGTCTTTCTTTGTTCTTGATAATCAAACCTCTATCATCTCTCTTATTTTTGAATACCCACTTGGTGCCAATGGGGACTTGTCCAGATGGCAATGGACACAAGTTCCGTACCTTTTGCCTCTTGAACTGAAGCAACTCCTCTTGTATAGCTTCAATCCAACTGTTGTCCAGGGCTTCTTCCATCTTCTTTGGTTCTACTTGAGAGTGAAAGCATGAGTACGAGCAGACATTTCTATTGTGGGTCTGACTCCTAGTTCTCACACCTTCTGAGACATCCCCAATGATGTTCTTAGTTGGGTGAGTGTTATGTATCCTGAGCCTAGGGATCACATCTAGTTGCATAGATAGATCTAGATTTAAGAAGTTTTGCTTAGGGTTTTGAACACCATGACCAGCTGATGTCTCACACTCATTTAATGAGGACTGATTGAATGAATGTGTGACTGCATCAATGATGTTCTGCTGAGAAATAGTATCAACAGTTTCCTGTTCCTCCAGATTACTGTCTTCATCAGCTTGGTGTTGAATGCTAGAGTTGTCAACTGATGAGTTTTGAGGCTCAGTTAGCTGACAACTTGTTGTAGCTCCATGATTTCCTGATATGTTCAAACTTTCAGGACTTCCAGTAGTGGGAGCTTGTTCTTTAATTCCTCTTAGAGAACTGGAAATAGGTCTGGGTAACTCAAACATTTGATCTTCATAGATGTCTCTTTGAGTTCCTGTTCCAGCTGAAACATTCTCACAAGATGGTTTAGAATAGTTTGGAAACAATTCTAGATTGAAGATATGATCAGGCCCATTCCCTCTAACACAAGGAGTATGCTCATTAACAACAATGTTGGATGATTCCTCAAATTGTTGATTTTTAATATTATACACTTTATAAGCAATAGAGGTTGAGGAGTATCCAACAAATATAGCATCATCTGACTTTTCAGCAAATTTTAAAAAATTGTCTTTTATGTTGAGTATGGTACACCTGCTGCCAAAGGACCTAAGAAAGCCAATGAACGGGGGCCTTTTGTTCCATAACTCATAAGGGGTCTTTCCATGGGGCTTAACAGTGAGAACCCTGTTCTACACATAGCATGTAGTGCTGACTGCCTCTGCCCAGAAAGTTAGAGGCAGCTTTGAATCTGCTATCATAGTTCTTGCCGCCTCAATAAGTGTCATGTTCCTCCTCTCAGCAAAACCATTTTATTGAGGAGTTCTAGGAGCACTGTATTGTCTGGTGATCCCTTTTGAGTTGTAGAAAGAGTCAAGAACTTAATTCTTGAACTCAGTCCCTTGATCACTTCTAATGATTTTTACCCTGTGATCTTTTTGATTTTCAATTTTAAGAATAAAAGATTTTAAAGTTTCAGCCGTTTCATCTTTAGTTCTCAAAAAGAATACCCATGTAAATCTTGTAAAATCATCAACAATCACAAGGCAGTATGATTTCCTTCCAATGCTCATTATACTTGTGGGACAAAAAGATCCATGTGCAATAAGTGTAATGGAGTGGTGATGGAGTTAACTTCTTTGGATTTGTGAGAAACCTTATGTTGCTTTTCTTTCAGGCAAGCAACATAGTTTTCTTTACATAAAAATTCCTTTTTAGGCACACCATGTACCGAATTATTTTTAACCAGCTTATTCATGGTTTTAAAATTAACATGGCACATTCTTTTATGCCAAAGAGTTGACTCATCACCATTAGCTTTGGAAAGAAAGCATGATACTTCACCCAGTGGAGAAGCATTGTTCATATCAAGCTTGTACATATCCCCTCTTCCGGGAGATCTAAGAAGCACCATTTCCTGAGGAATTAACATCCCGGGTTTAAGGATAATGCACTCATGTTCTGTGAAAAGCATTTGGTGCTTTTGATCACAGATTTGAGAGACACTCAAGAGATTGTCTTCAAGCTGTTTGACAAAGTTTACTTTGTCAATGTTTAACTTACCATTGGATACACTACCTCTACCAGAAATGTATCCTCCGACTTCACCTCCAAACTAAACAGGACCTCCATCAAAACGTTCAAATTGTTGTAGGAGAGATCTGTTCCCTGTCATGTGCCTGGAGCATCCACTATCTACAATCTAGAAATTTCCATTCTTGTCATGTGGATGTCCCTACACATAAGGTGAAACGATTAGTTATTGTTGGAAACCCAAGCCTTGTTGGTCTTGGGTTCTTCCAATACAATGATATAACTGAACCAAATTGTATGCATGGGGGTTCAATTATAGTTTGTGAAGAAGAGGCTTGGGCTGTAGCATCTTTTCTGGTCTTCCACTCCATCCTATGGTTGACCTGTGTTGATGAGCCTGAGGAGGCTTGTTCAGGATGACTTGCTTCCGAAGCTTCTTTCTTTTCGGAAGAAGTCTTCACCACCTTTTCTTCCGAAGCAGCCTTCTTCTTGGAAGGTTTCAAAGAAATGTTTTTGTTTCTTTGTTTGCCTTTTTGCTTCTCTTCCGAAGCTATTTTCCTTTCGAAAGAATGAGTTTCTTCTGAAAGCAACTTGGCTTCAGAAACAAGCTTTCCTTTCCTTAACACTTGGACCATATGGTAAGGTCCAAATGTGAAACCATCCTTGACTCCTTCTTTCTTAACATTGGTTGCATAATGTGTGCTTGCTGGATTGTAGTAACAATCTTTAGCCATGTGGTTATGCAGGCCACATATTATGCATTCAATGTTAATCTTGGTGGGATATGTGGGTTGTTGTTTATTGCACGTCTTCTCTTTTCAATAGCCTTTCCCTTTAGTTTCTGATCCTTCAGCTGGATAGGAGTGCTGGTACAACTCTCATTTCCTGAATCAGAACTTCCAACCACTTGGAATCCAGCTGAGATGAATACACCCTTTTGCCTTGGGTCTGTTTTCATCTTAGTCTCAGCCACCTTTTTGGTAGTTTTTCTTGCTGTCCTGATCTGGTTCTTTCTTGCTTTGGTGGTCAAGGGTTTATCAACTATGGGGATGAGGTTTTCTACCTTATCCTTCTCTGTGGTGGTTTCCATTATTGCATCATACTTCTGCTCACTAGGTAGTGGGTCAGCAGTTGGAACGTCATCAGTACCACATCTTGGCTATCTAATAGACACAAGAGAGTGTGGTGGAGCAATTTCATTGGATCCCAACCCACTTTTGTTTTGATAGAATACCTTGGAGTGGGAGGATGATGCTATAATGGTGTTGAAGTTATGCTCTTGAATAGCATACTTCTCTGCTTTAGCCTCAGCTTTGACTATCTGGGCATGAGCTTCAGTCAACTTGGATATTAGATCTTTTATTTGAGTCCTATAGTTGGTATGTTCATGTTTTAAAAAGGACACAGTTTTCTCAAACTCTTCAATTTTAAGTTTGTAGTCAGATTCTGCTCTCTCAAAATTAGATTTTAGGATATTTAAAGACTCAATATCAGATCTAATTTCCATTTTGTAGTCCAGATACAATTTAACCTTAGCAATACAAGCTGGAATACAGAGGTGTTCATATACCTTGCTATCTTCAGTTCCAGCCATGAGAGCTTGAGCAGCAGTGACATCTTGCACCATAAAGCTCCAGCCAACCTCTTGAGCAACAGCAGCGGTTTGTGGCACAGTGGGTTTGGTTGCAGCCTTTGAGGTAGCAGGATGTTGGGAGGCTTGAGCTGCTTGTAACACCCAAAAATTTAAAAGAAAATTAGAATAAAAAGAAGAAAGGGTGATATGTCTAAAAGCAAGGGGTTAAAAGTGTGCAAGAGTCAAAGTTTCCCATAATGGGTGTCAAAAGGTGGTAAGGTCGCCCATAACCCTCTCTCTCATGCACAATTCGGCTAAAGACTTGGAAAAAAAACCCCATCTGGTTTTAGAGAGAGAAAGCTCAAGTTCTTCGAAAAGGTGAGATTTCCAAAAGTTTTCTTCTTGATTTTTCTGCTGGGTTCGAGCTTATGAACCTATTTTTATGTGTTTTCTTGTGTTGGTTGTTTGTTTTATGTGTTTAGGTGCTAGTTATACTTGTTAGCTCTCGGGTTTGTGGTGTTTCACTCGAAAGCCGCTAAGAGGTGAGTTCTAGATCCCCTCTTTTAAATGTTTTCTGTTTATTTAGGGCTAGTATGCATATTCAACTGATGTTTTCGAAGAAATTATGGTTTTCCATGTATGTTTATATTGTATTAGTTGTTATGTGATTTTTCCTTGATCATCGTATAATGTTTATAAGGTTTTAAGTGTTAGACTGATAGATCTAAGCTAAGTTCATGTTAAGATGATGTTTGGGACTGAAAATTTTCATAAGTTTCATAACAGGTACTGGACTTGGTGTCCGCTATGGACTCTGTGAGTCCGCTGTGGACACTTGGTTATAAACAAAGTGTCCGTTATGGATGTTGGTCATCCACTGTGGACACTATCTGCTGTGGACTTTGCATGTCTGTTGTGGACACTTAGACATTTTGGTTGTCCGCGGTGGACCTGGTCATCTGTTGTGGACTTTGCATGTCTGCTGTGGACACTTAGGCATTTTGGTTGTCCGTTGTGGACCTGGTCATCGGCTGTGGACTTTGCATGTCCGCTGTGGACGCTTAGGCATTTTGGCTGTCCACTGTAGACCTGGTCATCCGCTGTGGACTTTGCATGTCCGCTGTGGAAACTTAGGCATTTTGGTTGTCCGCTGTGGACTTGGTCATCCACTGTGGACTTTGGCTGTCCACTGTGGGCATTTGTTCATCCGCATTTGCTACAGTTCATCAGCATTGGTTTATGCTCATCCGCATTTGTTTATGCTCATCCGCATTTGTTCATCCGCATTTCTTTAAGGACTTAGAGTTGCTGAGAGTTTGATTAGTAGGATTTAAGTGCTAAGAAGTTATGTTTTGGTGGCTTTTGCTTGTTCATATGTATACACTGTAGATGTTGTTCTATGTTACGTATGATGTGACTTTATGTGGTGTGTTATGCTTATAAATGCAAAGTATTATATAATGAAAGTGAAAGACAATTTTAACAAAGTGGAACGAAATGAATGAATTAAAAGTCTTGCCGGCATGTAAAAGGGGTTTTGCCGGCATGTAAAAGGGGTTCACAAGTCTTTATGGGTTGCCACCTCGACAGTGTGCCGAGTGCACACTTAACGGTCAGTCTTTGTGACTGATAGAAACGTGCGAAACAGGGTCCTTGCCACTTGCCCCCAAGACTTTAGTCGCTTTATGCACCAAAGATGGGGCATGGTAGGATCTGGATAGAAGTGAAAGATAATAAAACGATTATGTACGATGTTAAAGGATAATAACAGATCATTATCAAGATGTACGTATGTTGTGTGATCCCGAACGAAAGTAAAGGAAAAGGTTTTTACTAAAAGTAAAGTATTTTATTATATAAAACTAAAACTCAGTCAGCAATGCTGACTTTTTATATGCATTATCAGTTGGCAGGTAATGTTGTTGCTGAGGATGGCACGGGGGTGAAGCTACTTAGCGGGCAAGGACTGGCATCCATCTCATGCAATAATAATGATGTTGTTTTGTAATACAACTAATTGATCTTTTGTAATCTTTTAAACAATGATGTATTACCTGGAAAATGTATTTATTAAAGCATGAAATGGTTTTTGATGAATTATTCCGCTGCAATGTTTTTATTACTTAATAAATCTTAATGCGCTTGATATAATTGATGCTATGAATGACCAACTGTGGGGTTTCCGGGAACGGAGCCTTACAAGTTGGTATCAGAGCCAAATTTTAAGAGAAATGTGTAAATGTTTTCAAAACCTAAACTTAAATTAAGAATGGGACTAAATAGAAGGATGCCAGCCCAAGTAGCTACGTGCCATCAGGTAATTTATTTTCCTAAAGTTAACTGTTATTATGTGCGCATGCTATCTGATTTATGTGCTCTTAGTAGATTTGGATACTGATGTAGTCAGGATAGGAAATACTTGGGGACTGAAGAGTAAAGTAAGTGGCTAATCACAACTGGCCACTGTAATTAGGGACTTACTATGCTTGACATAATCTAAGCTATTACCTTGAATGATCGTGTTGGTGTTTGAATCTTATAGTGCTTAGAGGATGGTGGGTGGTAGATCTTCGAAGGCTTCTCGAGGAGGTGTACAGGGTGGCCGTGGTGCTGGACCACGTATCACAAGAAACAAGGCTAAGGCTACTGAGATGACTCCTGTAGAGCCTGAGCTTCATCACCATGAAGGCGGTGATAAGAGTGTTAATCTGAGAGCCTGTATGAAAGAGGCAGTAGTAGAGGAAGTTCATCAGGTTATGCAGACGATCCTGCCTTCTGTGGTGACCGAGGTTATTCATGCTGTTAGGGAGGATGAAAAGAAGGTGAAAAAGGAAAGGAAGAAAACCATTGGGAGAGGGGGCGGAGAGAGAGGTTCAGGTGAATGGGAGCAACCAAAAACTGATATGGTTGTCTCCAGTGATGAAGAGGAAGAGGAAGCGGTACAGGAAACTGCCAAGGGATGTAGTAGTGGGGCATTTCAAAGATGCAAGCCCCCGACTTTTGATGGTAACGGGAATGTTGCTGCTGCTCATCGATGGGTGAGAGAAATGGAGGTTGTGTTGGATATCAGCGAATGCAGGGAGGATCAAAAGGTGAAGTTCGCTACCCACTCATTCGTGGACTCAGCCTTGTGCTGGTGGGACAATATTGTCCAGGCCGAGGGTAGCAGGGCGATTGGGAGAATAAGGTGGAGGGAGTTAAAGAAGATGGTGATCGAGGAATTTTGTCCTCACAGGGAGCTTGACAAGATTGAGAGAGAATTCCTACAGCTGGAGGTGGGAACTATGACACACCAGCAGTACACGACTAAGTTCAACGAGATGGCAAGGCTGCTGCCAGACCAGGTGACGCCGGTGTCTAGAAAGATCAAGAGGTACATACAGGGTCTGCCGGTGGATATCCGTAGGCATATGATCGCCGCCCGAACGAGCACATTTAGGTCGGTGGTTGATCTAGCAGGGAGGTTATATGATGAGAGAGAAGAAGTGGTAGTAGTGGAGGTGAACAAAAGGGTGGTGGTGACAGGAACTGGAACGGGAAACGATTTGGTCGTGGTGGTTTTACCCCGAGCAACAAAAAGGCAAGGATGGATGACCGGAGGGTGGTGTTAGCAGGTACGGGGATGAAGAAGTGTGGTAAGTGTGGAAAAGACCACGCGGGGGAGTGTAAGTGGGGATCGAACATCTGCTTCAAATGTGGGAAGCCTGGTCATATGGCAAAGGAGTGTGGGGTGATGAGGTGTTATAACTGTGGTGAAGAGGGCCATCTGAGCAGGGATTCCAAGAGGCCAACGGCCGAGAGCTCAGGGGTGAAGAAGGGGGTTGAGAAGGAGGGGCCGAAGGCAAAAGCCAGAGCATTTACTATGACTCGGGAGGAGGCTAGGGTGGACCCCGATGTTGTGTCAGGTACCTTCCTAGTAAACCAAACTTGTGCCTCTGTACTATTTGATTCTGGCTCTAGTAAGAGTTTTATTTTTGCTGCCTTCTGTGCTAAGTTGCCTGTTAGGAGTAGAAAGATTGATGAGCCCTTCGACGTAGAAACTGTCATTGGTAAGTCTACCAGGATTTCTGATCTGATAGAGAATTGCGACACAAAGTTGGAAGGCCATAGGTTCTCTACTAAATTATTCGTGATACCCCTAGGCGGATTCGATGTGGTTCTAGAGATGGATTGGCTAGCAGCCTATGAGGCAAATATTATGTGTCGCAAGAAGATGATTCGGTTGACTGCGTCAGATGGGAGCTCGGTGACGATTTATGGTGGTCGAGTTATTGTGGTTCCGAAGGTGATTTTGATGGTTGTGGCTGAGAAGTGTATGACGCGTGGATGTAGTGCCTACCAGCCTTTTGTGAAGGATGTGGATGCGTCAGTACCAAGATTTTCCTATGTAGCGGTCGTGTATGACTTCCCAGACGTGTTCCCGAAAGATTTACCAGGTGTGCCACCAGACAGCGAGATCGAGTTCCAGATCGATTTGATACCCGGTGCCCAACCTGTTGCCAAGACACCGTATCGACTAGCTCCCTCAGAGATAAAGGAGTTAATGGTCCAGTTACAAGAGTTATTAGATAAGGGGTTCATCCGACCAAGTATCTCTCCCTGGGGTGCTCCGGTCTTGTTTGTAAAGAAGAAGGACGGTAGCATGAGGATGTGTATCGACTACCGTGAGTTGAACAAGTTGACGGTGAAGAACAAGTACCCACTACCGAGGATTGATGACTTGTTTGATCAGCTCCAAGGCGCCAGCTAGTTCTCAAGAATAGACCTCCGATCTGGTTATCATCAGTTAAAAGTTAAAGAGTAGGATATTCCGAAGACAGCGTTTCGAACACGATATGGGCATTACGAATTTCTCGTCATGTCTTTTGGTCTAACCAAAGCGCCAGCTGCCTTCATGGATTTGATGAATCGGGTGTGTCAGCCGATGTTGGATAAATTAGTGATTGTGTTTATCGATGATATCCTGATTTATTCAAAGAGTGAAAAAGAGCATGTCGGTCACATTTGCAAGGTATTGGAGACGCTTAGAAGAGAAAAGTTGTATGCTAAGTTCTCCAAATGCGCGTTTTGGTTGTTGGAAGTTCAGTTTTTAGGCCATGTTGTTAGTTCTGAAGGGATTATGGTGGACCCGACAAAGGTGGAGGCGGTTATGCAATGGAAGACTACAAAGACGCCATCCGAGATCCGTAGTTTCTTGGGTTTGGCGGGCTATTACAGAAGATTTATCCAAGACTTTTCCAAGATAGCTTCACCATTGACCAAGTTGACCCGTAAGGAGGTGAAGTTTGTATGGGGTCTGGAACAGGAGAATGCTTTTGAGGAGTTAAAGACGAGACTGACTCAAGCTCCTGTCTTGACATTGCCCGAAGGGAGCGATGACTTAGTGGTCTACTCTGATGCTTCTTATTCGGGGTTGGGTTGTGTACTGATGCAGCGGGGGAAGGTAATAGCCTATGCATCCCGAAAGTTAAAAATCCATGAGGCTAATTACCCTACTCATGACCTGGAGCTAGCAGCTATGGTCTTTGCATTGAAGATTTAGAGACACTACTTGTAAGGGATGAAGTGCGATATCTTCACCGACCAAAAGAGCTTGAAGTACTTCTTCGAGCAAAAGGATCTCAATATGAGGAAAAGGAGATTGTTAGAGTTGATCAAAGATTATGATTGTGATATCCACTACCATCCAGGCAAGGCCAACGTGGTGGCGGATGCCCTCAGCTAAAAGGAGAGAACCGAGCCAATCTGGGTGAAAGCTTACCAATTGGTTATGACCTCTGATGTGATGACACAATTCAAGGAATTTCAAGATGAGGCGCTAAAGGAAGATCGAATCAACTCCGAAAGAATGAAAGGTCTAGTATCGGAGTTGGATGAGAACACTCTCGGAGTTAGAACCCGCTTCGGGCGAATGTGGATCCCTCGTTATGGAGACCTACGAGGGCAAATCATGGATGAAGCTCATAAGACTCGATACTCAATTCATTCCGGTGCTACGAAGATGTATCATGATATGAAGAAAGATTACCGGTGGCCGGGTATGAAGCGCGATATAGCGGAGTATGTGAGCAAGTGCCTTACTTGCTTGCAAGTGAAGCCAGAGCATCAGAAGCCATACGGGAAGATCCAACCTTTGGATATACCTGAGTGGAAATGGATCACCATGGACTTCACTACGAAGTTACCACGTATGGCGAGGGGGTACGATGCCATATGGGTGATGGTTGACCGTTTGACGAAGAGTGCTCACTTTCTACCAATCCACGAGACGTATTCATCTGAGAGGTTGGCCGACCTGTTCATCAAAGAGATTGTGACTCATCATGGTGTGCTGGTGTCTATAGTGTCTGACCATAACACTCGGTTTACATCTAAGTTTTAGAAGAGATTCCATGATGCGATGGGTACAAGACTACACTTCAGTACAGCTTATCATCCTCAAACAGATGGTCAGTCAGAGAGAACCATACAGACGCTTTAGGATATGCTCCGAGCATGTGTTATTGATTTTGGAGGAAGTTGGGACGAACACTTACCGTTAGCCGAATTCTCATACAACAACAGCTATCATGCCAGCATTGGTATGCCACCATATGAGATGCTATATGGTAGGAAGTATAGGATGCCTGTATGTTGGGGAGACATCGAGCAGAAGGAGTTGGGGAGGATTGAGGTGATCGAGGCTACGACTGAAAAGTTGGAAAAGATCAAGGCCTTTATGAAGGCGGCAAAAGATAGACAGAAGTCGTATGCAGACAAGAGGCGTAGACCGATTGAATTCAAGGTGGGTGATAGAGTCATGTTGAAGGTATCACCTTGGAAGAGGATCATCCGGTTTAGAAAGTGGGTAAGCTGAGCTCGAGGTATATAGGTCCTTTCCTACTCATGGCTCGAGTAGGAGAGGTGGCCTACAAGTTAGAACTAGCCGAAGAGTTAAGCGGAATTCATCCGATATTCCATGTATCTCATCTAAGAAAGTGCTTAGCCGATAAAGATATGATTGTGCCACTGGAGGACATTAAGGTGGATGAACGGATCAATTATGTGGAGCAGTCAGTGGCCATCATTGACAGAAAATAGAAGAGGCTACAGAATAAAGTGGTTACACTTGTGTGAGTACAGTGGAGACACAGGAAGGGGTCCGAGTCTACGTGGGAGACTGAGGAGGAAATGAGACAACATTACCCGCAGCTGTTCGAGGAATGATAGGTTTCGGGGACGAAACCTATATAAGGGGGGTGGACTTGTAACACCCGAAAATTTAAAAGAAAAGAAGAATAAAAAGAAGAAAGGGTGATATGTCCAAAAGCAACGGGTTAAAAGTGTGCAAGAGTCAAAGTTTCCCATAATAGTTGTCAAAAGGTGGTAAGGCCACCCATAACCCTCTCTCTCATGCACAATTCGGCTAAAGACTTGGAAAAGAAAACCCCATCCGGTTTTAGAGAGAGAAAGCTCAAGTTCTTTGAAAAGGTGAGATTTCCAGAAGTTTTCTTCTCGATTTTTCTGCTGGGTTTGAGCTTATGAACCTATTTTTATGTGTTTTCTTGTGTTGGTTGATTGTTTTATGTGTTTAGGTGCTAGTTATACTTGTTAGCTCTCGGGGTTGTGGTGTTTCACTCGAAAGCCGCTAAGAGGTGAGTTCTAGATCCCCTCTTTTAAAGGTTTTCTATTTATTTGGGGATGGTATGCATATTTAACTGATGTTTTCGAAGCAAACTATGGTTTTCCATATATGGTACGGTTGTTTATGATGGTATAGTTATATTATGTGATTTTCTTGATGATCGTATAATGTTTATGAGGTTCTAAGTGTTAGACTGGTAGATCTAAGCTAAGTTTATGTTAAGATGATGTTTGGGACTGGAAAATTTCATAAGTTGCATCACAGGTACTGGACTTGGTGTCCGCTGTGGACTCTGTGAGTCCGCTGTGGACACTTGGTTATAAACAAAGTGTTCGTTGTGGATGTTGGTCATCCGCTGTGGACACTGTCCGCTGTGGACTTTGCATGTCCGCTGTGGACACTTAGACAATTTGGCTGTCCGCTGTGGACCTGGTCATCCGTAGTGGACATTGCATGTCCGCTGTGGACACTTCGGCATTTTGGTTGTCCGTTGTGGACCTGGTCATCCGCAGTGGACTTTGCATGTCCGATGTGGACACTTAGGCATTTTGGCTGTCCGCTGTGGACCTGGTCATCCGCTGTGGACTTTGCATGTCCGCTGTGGACACTTAGGCATTTTGGTTGTTCATTGTGGACTTGGTCATCCGCTGTGGATTTGGCTGTCCGCTATGGGCATTTGTTCATCCGCATTTGCTATAGTTCATCTGCATTGGTTTATGCTTATCCGCATTTGTTTATGCTCATCCGCATTTGTTCATCCGCATTTCTTTAAGGACTTAGAGTTGCTGAGAGTTTGAGTAGTAGGATTTAAGTGCTAAGAAGTGATGTTTTGGTGGCTTGTGCTTGTTCATATGTATACATTGTATGATGATGTTGTTCCATGTTACGTATGATGTGACTTTACGTGGTGTGTTATGCTTATAAATGTAAAGTATTATATAATGAAAGTGAAAGACAACTTTAACAAAGTGGAACAAAATGAATGAATTAAAAGTCTTGCAAGCATGTAAAAGGGGTTCACAAGTCTTTATGGGTTGCCACCTTGACAGTGTGTCGAGTGCACACCTGATAATCAGTCTTTGTGACTGATAGAAACATGCGAAACGGGGTCCTTGCCACTTGCCCCCAAGACTTTAGTCGCTTTGTGCACCAAAGATGGGGCATGGCAGGATCTGGATAGAAGTGAAAGATAATAAAGTACGAAACGAACGATTATGTAGGATGTTAAAGGATAATAACAGATTATTATCAAGATGTACATATGTTGTGTGATCCCAAACGAAAGTAAAGGAAAAGGTTTTTACTAAAAGTAAAGTATTTTATTATATAAAACTAGAACTCACTTAGCAACGCTGACCTGTTATATGCATTATCAGTTGGCATGTGATGTTGTTGCTGAGGATTGCACGGGGGTGAAGCTACTTGGCGGGCAAGGACTGGCATTCATCTCATGCAATAATAATGATGTTGTTTTGTAATACAACTAATTGATCTTTTGTAATCTTTTAAACCACGATGTATTACCTGGCAAATGTATTTATTAAAGCATGAAATGGTTTTAAATGAATTATTCTGCTGCAATGTTTTTATTACTTAATAAATCTTAATGCGCTTGATATAATTGATGCTATGAATGACCAACTGTGGGGTTTCCGGGAACGGGGCCTTACAAGTTGGTATCAGAGCCAAAGTTTAAGAGAAATGGGTAAATATTTTCAAAACCTAAACTTAAACTGAGAAGGGGACTAAATAGAAGGATGTCAGCCCAAGTAGCTACGTGCCATCAGGTAATTTATTTTCCTAAAGTTAACCGGTATTATGTGCGCATGCTATATGATTTATGTGTTCTTAGTAGATTTGGATACTGATATAGTCAAGATAGGAAATACTTGGGGGATGAAGAGTAAAGTAAGTGGCTAATCAGAACTGGCCACTGTAATTAGGGACTTACTATACTTGACATAATCTGAGCTATTACCTTGAATGATCGTGTTGGTGTTTGAATCTTATAGTGTTTAGAGGATGGCGGGTGGTAGATCTTCGAAGGCTTCTCGAGGAGGTGTACAGGGTGGTCGTGGTGCTGGACCACGTGTCACAAGAAACAAGGCTAAGGCTGCTGAGACGACTCCAGCAGAGCCCGAGCTTCATCACCATGTAGAGCATTGTTGACTGCAGGATTTGAGGGTAGTTCAGGTACAACTGAGGCTGGGGAGTTCTTGATACTTTAGCAACATGTAGAGCATTGTTGACTGTAGGATTTAAGGGTCTGTTTATCTGTTGGCTCTTCTGAGTCTCCATCTCCATACGGTATCCATCAAGGATGTCGTACAGTTCAGTCATAGTGAGAGTGTTGAGATTTTCGGTTCTTTGATTGAGACACAGTAAAAAGTCCACTCATGAGGAAGTGCACTCATGAATTTTCTTACTGTCTCTTTTCTCAAGAGCAACTCCCATAGTCTGAAGAGAGGTGATCAAGTCCATATACCTAAATTATTGTTGGCTCAAGGTCTCACCAACAATATAAGTGAAGTTTTCAAACTTCTGCTTCAGCATATACTTCTTGGTCTCCTTGGATTCAGTGGAACCGGAGTACATCAGCTTCAAAGCATCAAAGAGTTCTTTAGCGGTCTAGCATTGCTTAAAGCCTGCCATTATGGAGTTTAGTATGGCAGTGAGCAATATGGTCATCGCTTTGTAGTCGATGTCCAACCTCTTGAAGTCTTCATCAGAGTAGTCTTCAACAGCTTTCTCAATCATGGCGCCATTACCAACCGGGTCCGCCACTTTTGGCTTGTAAGGACCATGAGTGACAGATCTCCACATGCGGCTGTCTTGGTACTTGATAAAACCTTCAATACGTTTGTACCAGGTTCCAAAATCCTCAGGGGTGATGATAGGAGCCTTGGTCATGGTTCCCATTTTGGACTCAGAAAACTTTTGGTTAAGAGCCATTTGAGTGAAGTGAGTGAGTGTGAAGAAACAAAGGTGATTCGGGATGGTTAGATCTCATAATCAAGAGCCTAAAAAGCTCTGATACCAATTGCAGGATCGGTGTTGGTCTCTCAACACAAGTTTTACCTCACAAACTCACTAAGTCTCACTCGGTTGATGAAGAGGAATCTCTAACTAACTTGAAAATAATATAATAAGTTGATGAACACAAGAAAGGTTTTGAAGATACTTGTATATATTATTTCTCAACTTAGTATTACAAGACTCTTACAAGCATGGTTACATAAGTTACAATGAGAAACTATATATACTACTATCTACAGCCGGTTATACTTGGAAAACCAGCTAGAATTTACCGCTAAGCAAATAGTACATTGCTAGAAGTAAAATATCTAAGGAAAAATAATATCCTAGATTAGGTAGTCATGACAGTTCCATGACTTACCTTTTGTCACCAACTAAGTATGGTAACTGTACTAACTGAAAAAGATAAACAATGGATTAAAGTATGGTCAACTACATAGGAGTGGGAAAAGGCCATGCAGTGTATCAGAGTTGTCAGCGGATGTTAGATAGCCCATACTTATGTCCATGGGTTCATAGTTGATTCTTCCGAAGGCAAAATGGCTTCGAAAGAATAAGTTCTTCTGAAGCCATTTATACTTCGGAAGAATCAACTTCTTCCAAGTCTTCTGCAAGTCTTTGTGACTTCATTCTTCGGAAGAATTAGTCTTCGATCTTCTAAGTGTGAATGCTTCGGAAAGAGAATTACTTGGTCTTCATATACTTCGGAAGACTTGATTCTACCTTCGGAAGTTCTTCATATACTTCGGAAGTAAAACCACTCAGTCTCGGAAGACTTAGTTTTACTTTCGGAAGTTCTTCATACTTAAGCTTCGGAAGATCTTCAACTTGTCTTCGGAAGAACAGCTTTACCTTCGGAAGACTTCTTCAATTGTACTTCAAAATCATTCTAAGTGTTGTTTTGGTTGCACCAGCCTCATATGATCCAACAAATGGTTTGGTGGTAAACTATATTCATGTTTACAATTTCTCATGTATTATATTTTTTTAACTTATTTATTCGGATAATATTTTTAAGGATCATAACTATTGATATGTTTTTCCACAGGTAAACCTTATGTTTCCACCAATTACAGCATAAGCAGAGTTTTTATTAACAGTGGCATTAAAGAAATTAAGTTGTTTAACGAACAGTAAGTCAGTCGATAAAAAAAATTTCAAGACCTATATTATTATTTTCATTAGAAACATTATTTTCATATAATTGTCAAAACTCGGTATGTGAGCACATAATCATCTCCCTAACGTTAGGTGAGCACCTGATTGATAACCAAAAATCCCATATGCTAATTTGTCGAATTTAAGGTTATATGTTATCAAAATCACCATTTTCATCAGATTTCATATCTTGAATTATCATCTAAATCGATTATAAAGGCGCTTTAACTCATTTAAATCAATAATTAAGGTCTAGAATGAAAGGAACTCAAGTTGATAATCAGAAAACAATAACAATCGATATCTTATTGAAAGAAAAGAGGCTCATATATAGCCAGTACAATCAACGGAAACAAACGAAAAACTTCAAAGCCGGAGACAAATCCGGTCAAATCTAAGACCCGCTCAAATACTCAACAACCCACGACTGAGTTAATCCAACTTAAACAAACACCTGGACTCAACTAATTAATCATTACTGGACTGAACATTGGGCTTATTAGCCCATTATTAAATAAATAGAAAGACCCATTATAGAACACAAAATACTATAAAATAGTCTTAGTCAAAATTCAGAGATAACCCACATAACAATTATTTTTATTAGTCAATATAATCAAGATCAAGCCTGGTCAACATATGCCAATTGACATACGAGATAGAGTGAAGAAATCCTTACCAAGTGAAGATTGGTTGCTTTAGATTGGTAAATCATCTTCAAGTATGAATTCTCCACATACACTAAAAACACACTTTAGAGCGCCATGAACCGCGCAAAGGGACGCTCATCACATGTGAGGAAAAAAATGCAAAATTCAGTTTTTTGGGGTTTATGTTGCCTCTCCGACCATAATGACGAACCGGTGGTGTGAAGAAGAAGTGGGAAGCCAATATCATCATAAATTACCTTCAAACTACAGCACCCAAAACACAACAGAAAAGCAAGCAGTGTTCAAAGCAATTAGATGAACATGACACACTTTGATTGAAAGAGGTAAAAGCAAGAAATGTGTATGCCCAAATTACGATCAAAGAGGCGAACAATAAACTCCGATCAGAAGAGGCAAACAACAAATCCTACAAACAATCACACCAACAAAGAACAACCACAAATCAACTGAACGCAAAACGTACCTTAAAAACTAAAGTGCACGAAATGCCGAACCCTCACAAACAGTGAAGCAGAATGACACATCCACTGAAGCCTCAACAATAACACGAACGAAGGCAACGTGGAAAGCAAACCAAGGAAGACGGGAAACGTGGCAAGAAGAAATTGGTACCCAACGAATTCGAATTCCAATGCAAAACCTAAACACCGGGACAGTCCTAGAATGTATTCACCTGTCACTGTAATACAATTAATTTTCGTACGCATATAGAAGTAAGTGTACGAGTTTTCCGAGTGACAATAATATTTTTTTTACAGTGAATTCATTAGCTATAAAACAATATATAAACTCAAACTTTAAAAATATCCACGAGTTAATTAATTAAATAACTAAATAAGTGTCCTAAAGCTCATGATTTAATTCAATTAAATAAGTTCATTCCTGACATCCACTAAATACCCAATAATGATAAAACCTAAGAAATATACTCTTGCACCTAATGTTTTGGAGTGTTGGACTTACAACCAAATGCAAGGACAATTCATGATTTGATATTTAAACAAAAGAGACTGAAGATCAAGTATAGGTTGGACTCACCATAGATTAGATATTATTTATGTTTAATTGTAATAGGTTTAATTTTAGTTTCCTTTTGTAAGTTTGTTATGTTTTCCTGCCCAGCGAAACTATGAGCGAAACTATAGTTTCGCTCATAGCAAGCTGCTTGTTTCACCCGGCGAAACTGTCAGGCTCTGCCGGGCGAAACTGTGTCAGTGGAAGAATAGTTTCGCTGACATCGAAACTGTCAGCGAAACTATACCTACTATATATATTGTTTGATCTTGTTCTTTGTGGGTAATCCTTGCAAAAACCCTAAACGTTTATCATTGTTGCAAGTCTCTTTGTAAGCTGGTTCTTCACAGAAATATATTGAGCTTTGTTACCTTTTATGTATTGAATCATTATTGAATCAACCCAAAAGTTTTATGTTCACTTCTATAAAATTGGAGCATTTAAAAGATAGTTACTCCATATGAATAAATTCCTAGATCCTTCACGTATAGAAGTTAGGAAATTAGAAATAGATATTTAAAATAATAAAATATAAATTGAATAAATATAGGTATACATATTTCATTTGAATAAAACATAAAACAGATAAGTATATTATATGTATAGAGAAAGTTTATAGTATAAAATGATCAAATCGTACGAAGTGTGCAAAGCATCAGGAGGACGCCACATGGCTTGTATGCATTTATGTACGGAGGGGTATTTTTGTGTGCCGACTTATTTTCGTTCCTTTTTGTGTGATATTACAACTACTGTTTCGGGTGCAAGTTGAAGGTTTTGAAGAACCTTACGTATTTAATATTTAACATGCGTAATTTAATAAAAACATTAAATAGCTTATTAAGAACTTTGCATAATTATTTAAGAACCTTGAATGGCTTAGATATAATTTTAAATAGCTTACAATTAGTTTTTGAATGGCTTAGATATAGTTTTAAACGACTTATCACTAGTTTTTAATAGCTTACAACTAGTTTTTGAATTGCTTGGGTAATACACATAGAATCGTTGCATGAAAAATGTATAACTTAGCATGATTTTCAATCTAACACTTGAATGATTTGGGACTAGTTTTGAATGACCTGAACTAGTTTTGAATGGCTTGCGTAATATGTTTCGAACCTTGCGTATATATTACTATAACTAGCGTAATAAATGATATAACTTGTATGATTTTAAAATTACTATGCAAGAATTTTTTTTTGCCGCTTATAATCACACTTGAATATTGAAACTAACTACCCTTTTAGTAACAAAAAGGGTGGAATTATCAGGAAACTTATATCAAGCGCTGATATTTTTAAACATACGGCCCAGATTGCTTCGTAAGCCTTGCACGTGTTTAACACTTTGTATAGTAACTGGTCGCTATATGTATGTATATATATATATATATAGGAAAAGTTTACGGTACAAAGTAAACAATTCGTATGAAGTATACGAAGTGATAACAACCATGATCTAAGTGATGGACGGTTCAGATTATAGATGGAATAATACGTAAGAAATGTGTATGGAGGGGTAGTTCTGGAAAAATACTACAATTGTTGACTTTTTTCAAATTCCCCTGTTTTTCTAAACGTATATAACTTTTTTATATGATATTATTTTTTTAAATAAATACACCATAAAATGGAGCTTTATCATTTTTAATATGAGTATAGTATTGCTATACTTTTTTTAGATCAGCATGTTTTTTAAAAACGTCTATTGTGTGCGTATAACTTGCGTGATATTAATTGCGTAATTACGACATAACTTGCGTAATTATCATATAACTTACGTAATTATAATTTATCGATGTAACTGGTTATTTTTTATAACGAATAGTTTTATCTTTTGATTTTTTAAGTAATAATAGATATAACTTGCATAATTATGAATATGACTTGCGTAATTATGTACCTTTTATGCGTAATTATAGCGCAGACGAAACTCCCTCTGCCAAGAAAAGTGTCACGCTCTCGTACGCTTCGCACGAAAATTACACTTTGTATAGTAACCGGCCCCTATATATATATATATATATATATATATATATATATATATATATATATATATCTATATATACTATATAATACATATTATAAGGAGAATATGGTAATTGCATTCAAAGTATAAGACACCTATAAAAATTTTAAGCATAGAGTACAAGTGTTTTAGCAATAGTTTCACTTTGCCCCCCATTAATCAACTTCTTCTAATTATTGTATTATTTAATATACAGTATTAATACATTATTTAATAATATGATATTATTTAATTCAGTTAATTAATTTTATTTATTTATAATAATATAAATTGACATTTAAATTATAGCTATAATCATAATATATTAAGTTATGTATTATTTTATTTAGATTTTTATATCTATGCTATTATATAATACATATCTTTGGATAGATATTTAATTTACAAGCAGACAAGTTTTGAAGTAACATGTACAAAGGAGTACAAGGCATTTAAGAGGTGTAGAATAGGAAATTAATTAATATTTTGAGACACTTTAGGGGCAATATGGAAAATTTATCCATTAAATTTTATATACCTTAACATTTTTATCATTGTCTCTTTCATGTATTTCATAAACAGTATTAATATATTATTTAATAATATATATTATTTAGTTCACTCATTAAATTTTGTTTTATTTATGATACTATAAATTGACATTTAAATTTATATTTACTCATTATATTTTATAACTAAATACTATTTAAATGTATTATTGGATTTTAATAATCCCAACGTTCATTTATTGGTTGAGATTAATACCAACTCGGTAAATATTTACAGTCACTCCCAACTTTGAGCTTATTTTCCTCCAACGATCCCTTACTATCTTAAAGTTAACCGCATTAGTTTTTTGATGATGTGAACTGTTTATGTGTCCAAAACACTAAGTTGAAAGTTAAAATGTACCATCAGATCCGTCAATCTAAAATTTCTGCACTCTAAACCCGTTAATTTTCATCTCTTGATCTGAATCACGTGACTCGTTAGAGGTAGATTTCAGGTGCAACGAAGGTTAAACTACGAAAAACAGACCTGATGGAGGCTGGGCGGTGACGGAGTTGAAAAATGGCTCAAAGTTGGCCCCATTTTATCAAAAAACTAACGGGCGTTAACTCGCAGTTAGTAAGAGATCGTTAGAGGAAAATAAACTCAAAATTGAGAGTGTCTGCAAATATTTCTTGAGTTGGAATTAATTCGGCCAATAAATAGAAGTTGGGATTATTTAAGTCCAATAACCTTGTTTAAATTAATTATTATTTTATTTAAATATTTAAGTATATAACTTATATGTATTTTTATATTGATGATAAACTATAATACTAATATTTTTCTAGGGGCATATTGTGAATTTAATAATTTTAATATTTATCTATATCTTTTGTAATAAAAGTAAAAGGGTGATAGAATGATAATTTTACATATGAATTAAAACACTCACATTAAAAGTTATGCTTAAATTTCAAAAAAGAAACCATTTTATTCTATTTATGCACTTACAATAAAGTATAACATATGATGCTTATAATACAAATACTAAAGCATATACACGTGGCCAAACAAAACTGCCATTTAGTTTCAATGATGTTCATTAATTGCGATTGAGCACTAATCCATCTTTCTCTTTCCTTTGCCGGTTGTTAACAGCTCATTAACAATCAAGATGGTAATTTGCGGTGATAATTTATCCATTAACTTTCTCCGGTCTATGCAAATCACCACCAAAGCTGCATCCGATGATCATAAAACTTTAATCTACATTCATAAAACGAAACCCCCACCCCCCCAAAAAAAATCTAGGTAATAAGTGATTTCCGACCACAAATACCACCTATGTTTTCACTAATCTTATTGGGATAATATAGTTATCGTAAAGACTTTTGTAATATACGTAATTATTTTCTTTCATTCAATTTTTTCAATAATTATATTTTGATTTTTTAATTTACGTCATAACGCACCGAGTCGATACTGACTAAAATCGAATTCCCAAAAAATCATGCAACAGTCGTACCGCCGCAACGCGCGGGCATTTCCACTAGTGTATGTGTGTGTGTGTGTGTAATTTGAATTTCGAATCGAAAATCACAAATGCGAATCTCGATTCGAATTTGATAAAAAGTTTTCGAATCAAATCAAAATTGGAATTTGAAAATTCGAATCGATTTTTGAATTGATGATTTTCGAATCGAATCGAATTTTGAGTTTTTTTAACCTGATTCGAATACTGAACACCTCTATTCGTTCCTAGTTGATTATGCCTTCATTTCATTATGCTTAAAGCATGATATATCTATATTAAAAACAAGTGATGTGCTACAACAAAGTTGTGGTTTTGCTTTTTGACCACAAAAGTTTATATTTTGTGTTTTTCGCATCATTAGTGAATTGGAATCTTGGTGATGTGTGTGAGGTGTTACAACAATTTTTTTATTTTTGTTTTTTGATCATAATTTTTTGGGCATCTATCTAACATTGGTGAACTTTTGTATTATAGGCTAAAACGAGTGTAATTACCGTTGCGGTACTATGATCAACCGATGAACCAACCTGATTATGAGTGAACATAATTGTTGCCGGTGCATGTATTATCGGAACCGGTATCGATATATACTTTTGTGGTTTTTGATAAGCTGAGCCGACGGCAAACAAAATCACGTTGCGTAAGACAACCAAACTCTCGCGCACGTAGCGCGGAAGAAAACACTAGTTATCATAAAGTTAATAATTAGCTCCGGACCACTCAAAATGAATTAGTTTTGATAGTGATCGACTAAGACAGGATTTCAACCGTACGTATTGATTTTGACGCTCCAAACCTGACTCACCCTAGAATACCATCAAGGAGTAAGCCCACCACTATGAGAAAACCCCCTTGAGTCGAGTTTTGAACATGAGACCTAAACAATCTCAAGCTCTAAGCATCACCCCTAGAGGTGGGCATAAAAACCGGGTTCGGATTCGACCCGGACCCGGGTACGGGTAGTACCCGATGAAAGTGTACCCGGGTTGGAGCCGTTTAAACCCGTAGGGTTGGAACCGGTTTTAGATTTTGAGTTTTTTAGCGAACCCGACCGGAACCCGAATTGGATCCGGCCCGGTTGAACCCGATTTGAACCCGGTATTGAACCCGGTGTTCGACACACACACAAGAAAAGAAAAGAAGAAAAAAAAGAAAAAAATAAACCCGGTTTCGGACCCCACCCGGACCTGACCCGACCCGGACCCGGACCCGGACCCGGACCCGACCCTATCCGGGTATACCGGGTAGGGTTTTGACGATGGTGAACCCGACCCGGGTTCGTACCCGGGTTCACCAATACCCGGGTACAAAAAAAACCGATTTGGCCCAACCTGGTTTGTACCTGGTTTCGGGTACGGCCCAATACCCGGTTTGTGCACCTCTAATCACCTCCATACCATTAAACTAGAAGGCCAATGGTTAAGATGAGTTTGTTAACACTTATCTAAACCACTATGAATATCGTATTGATATTAAATTTTACTGTTTATCATAAGATTAAAAAAAATTAACAATTATGTTTAGAAAAAAATATACAAACACAAGCCGTCAAATTTAAGAGGCTTCTACTCAAACAACTAGGTCTAAAAGAGTAGATATCGATATAAAAACTAGTTTTGTTTTTAACCTAACTAGTTCGGTCAACTATCAGTCATGGTCTAAAAATCAAGCCCCATCGATTGTAAACGGTTGTATAACCATTATAAAACAACTCTTCTTTTGTGGGTGATGTAACGACTTATTGTTACCCAATTGAAAAAGTCAGGATCTTTAACCAATTACGTTGTGCTTCTTGAAACCCCAAATTGTGTAAAAGCTAAGATTTGTGTATGCTAGAGACTAGATTCTATGATACTATTTATTAACCGATTTGATTTTCAAGTAACCGTTTTTACTTTGCTCCTTTAACTAGGTCTCTACAATCTACACAATCTTCTTTTCAATTTATAAAGGAAAATTAATATGACTAATATGCTATGATACGACGTGGTTACTGTACAAGTTAAACAAGCATGATAATTGCTATGAATTGGCTACAAAAGTCAAATTATTGTTTTATTATTCTAATCAACTTTTCATAGTATTTTAATTTTCTCTAATAACTTCTAAATTTAAAATTTTTCTAAATTTCAAATACACCGATACGGCATGGTTATTTTTATTTACGTTCCGGCTTAAGTTTCATTCAATATCGATTTGGTCAAATATAACATGTTATTAACTTTTTTGAAAACAAGGTAATGTTTTTGGGAATTCCGGAAATATTATTACAACATGATTATCTCTACTTATATTTCAATATAAATTTTATTTAAAACAAACCTTTCGCAATGTGCAACCAAACCAAACTTATCATCCAAGTATAATATATTTTTAATTTTTTTTAAACATTTATGATGTGTTTTTCGATATGATATTTAGTTGAGGCACGCGTGTGAGCAAAACACTAGTTAACATCTATATACAAAAGAATTTAAAAAAATAGAATAGCTTTACAGATCTACCCAAAATCAAACCATAAAAATCAACTATAAAAAGAATAAGGGAAAACAGTTAATTTCTCCGTGGTTCAGTTATCTCCATTATTGTACAGTGGCTCAGAGGCTGCGGATGTATTTTGGGCAACCATGGCGCAGAACGTATACAGATCCATCTGAGCTTCTATATCAACCTAGACTAGATGCATCCAGTCACAATCCCCCACGTAAAACCGCTATAGAAAGGTAAAACTTGACAAAAAACAACTGTCAGGCTAGAAGTCAAATAACATCACAAAACCTTCAGAAACACTTGGGGTTACATACAAGTCAATAGTTACACAACCAAATCCTGCTGAAGCTCTAAAATAGTTGTTAGAAAACCGCTAAACAATCATTAAACAACTCAAAAACTAAGAAATTTACAAATGATTAAAACCCAACGTTCATCTACATACACAATAATGAATCACCGTATGAACTATTATTATTTTATAATATACTTTTGCACCGTTTTGTTTTATTTATTTAGATTGGATATTATAGCACATGATATTGTGACAAGAAACGACTTAGTTACGCATCAAAAGGAAACCTGGCTAGCAGCAAACATGATAACCATCATCCTAAACATTCGTACACATATAACATTAGCATCTACCAGAAATCCTAAACATAAAGATTGAGACATACCACATACCATAAGTACCACAAAACGATAATTCCAGCATAACACACCAGTAACTAGATAACATCAACCCCAAGTACCGACCGACTTCAACAGAAAAACATGGAGTTGCACACGTTTTCCTGCAGCTTTGGGAGCTGTGGGACAGGCAAAGCACCCGCTGACGTCACTCCTGTGCCACCATGGCTCGAGCTAGTTTCGGAGTGGTCCTCAAACTTCATGAACGAGCCCACCTGAGTTGCAGCAAGGTGCGCGTAGCATATAGGCGCAACTGCATCACATGTGCGTGCCAATAATTTAAAATCAGGCAAAATCTTAAAGGATATGGAATTTCTAAGCATGGAGTCAAAACTCTTACCAATGGATATTGCAGTAGTACTTCGCTGGTAGCTGCAGTAGAGAAAACGGTTGATTAAAAAAATCATGATTATCACGATAAATAACAATAAATAAAAGGCTAAGAGAACAAGAAACTTACACGTATGACAAAGAATGCACAAGCTCCTGCAGATCATCGGCTGAGAAGCCAATTTCATCATACAAAACATGGTAATGAGTCGGCCTCGTTGTCCCCTGTTTCATTAGTACGGTTAGCCATCGGTTCCAAGATTTCAAAACTGAAGTGATAAACAGACCAGAAAAGAGGATTAAGATGTGAAATACTCACTATCATTCCGGCATGTGCACACATATAAAAATCATTGTTCCTAGGATGGCAAACTTTGTTGTCGATCACAGTTCCTGTTAACATTAGGGGATACAAACTCATGGGTTAAAATTTATTTTCAAGAATTTTTCAATGTATCTTCTGATCACTTGATAATATCATATTTACCCAACACTAAAATCACTCGATTAAACATCTAAGAATGAGTAAATTTTGGGTAAACATTATCTTGTGTATGTTCTCAAGGGTATATATGAAATTGTCCCTAAAATAATTACCAGGTGGAACATTGTCAGGAGACCCAGGCTGGAAGAACTTGGTGTGGTGGTTCTTCTGAGCAATAATCACAATGAACTTAGGGTTCCATTTGTCATCGAGAAACTTGCAGGCCTGCACCATTTTTAAACAAAAGTTGCATCGCAAAAGCACGTCTTTAATGAAAACAAGCAAATGAACTATAAAATTAACCAAACCTCAATGATCTGGTCGAGCTCAATGTTCAGAACTTGATTGAACTGGGATTCGCTCACACCATCCCTAAAATTCAAGGGAATAAAATCTTGAAATCTCAAGATTTAACAACAGTAAACATGGAGAAAGACGATATAAAAGAGTTTTACCTGAAAATGATTATCTGATCGGGCTTTCTTTTACCTGAGCTCATGTAGAAGTCAAGAAGTAGTTCCCTGCCAGAAGCAAACATACAAGAACAACTGATTTTCTACATCTCATTTTCTATAATTCAAAAACTGCAAATAGAAAGCATATTGAAGAATCACACCTCATTATCCCGTCATCTTGGGTGTCTGAAACCTTCTTAAACAGGGAGTCGATCATCTCCACTTTGGGAGACTGAGTTCTCACAGAGGCTCTGTAACGAGAGATCAAAGGCCAGTGTCTAGAACTGACCACCTGAAATCCATAAACAATATGATGATCATGACCATGTTGATGATGGTTAGATGATAATTAAAAGGCAGAAACAGTTACAGCAGCAATAGATGGTATATCAGATTGTCCAGGAGAACCATGTGAGACATCCATTCCAAGAATAATTGTTGGAACCTTGGATACAACTGGAATTGAAGGTGTATGTTCAATTGCTAACATAGAGTTCAAACCTCCAAGCTGCAAACAACCAATCAACATTTTATAATTATATTTTGTTTTTGATTCTCTTAATTTTGTAACATTCTCACCTTGGCATTGATCTTAAGAAGAACATTGGTCAAATACTGATCATTGACTCTCATGGGTGCAATGCACTGTGTGACAATTCCAAAGTCAGCAAGACACTTCTTCTTCCAAGGACCTTACAAATTTACATAATATAATGATTATTATCAAAGCACGTCAATTAAACATCGAAGTAATAGAATAGGCAGTACTACGAACCATAGAGATCAGAATTTTTCCTCTCAGGGAGCAAGCAAAGAAGGAATTGTGGAGCACCAGGAAGTTTGGACTGTATAAAGTCGAACATTTTCTCAACCCTAACAACAGGAGGAGCTCGCCTGTTCTGAGGACTTTCTTCAAATACGTCAAAAGGCTCATCAATTCGCTATACATGTTAAAAATCATGTTAGTCGATCTTAGTATTTATAACATAAAATCATATAAAGAATGAAGAAGTCACAACATACGATTCCTTTCATCCCTCCACATTTAATCAAATCCTTAACAAGGTTGCGTATGTCACAGCGTGCAGAGAAGTTAGCAATAGCCCACTTCTCGATCTTTGTAGGCTCCACAAATTTCTACAATATCGTACCACAACATTGTTATTACTTATAGAAAAATGTGAATTGTAGATCTTGATGTACAAAGAAACAAGGAAATACAAATGAATCATATGCACCTTATTGTTAAAATTCCACCGTCCATTCCGTGCAAAGAAATCTTCACCGTTGCCCGCTTTCAACTTTAATAATATAAAACCAGATAATAAGCACAAACAAAACATAAACATTGATAAGACAACAGAGAACAGATGTACCTTTGGGGCTTGTAGAACACGACCATCAACTTGCGTAAAGTTGCTACTTATTGAGATACCACAGGACCTCAACAAAGGCTCAGCATCATAGTTGTTGAGCTTCAATGCCTTAAAAATAGACAACAATATAACACCCGCATTCGCTCAGCGTCATAGTTTTATATTTTGCTTCAAATATAAAACTGTTAACATGAATTTCAAGAAAACCTACATCACTCAAAACCCGCATTCGCTCTTGAGGCTTCTGCCTAGATTTCTCAACCAGAGATGATCGTTGAAGCGTAGTTAGGGATTTTGTGTATCGTTGTAACGACACCAATGAACAAAGCTACAAATGATCCAAATAAAATATAAAGACACTATTATTTTCAATCAAAAAAGTTAAAAGAATAAATATTCATATGCCATGTTTTAGTTATTCTACCTCGAGGGGAATGTATGTTGGCCGCTTCGGCCTCCCAACATTGATGCAAGGCAAGTCACCAGAATACCGTAAATCAATCTTACGGTAGTTCACAAAATAGTCATAAACAGTGACCTCGAGTAGTTCAGGTTCCCCGTTCTCATCTTTGCTCTTTTGTTTCAAGGAAAACCTACAGAAAGTTCCCACTGAAAATATTAAATTACTGGGTAACAAATTACATACATTAGAAATGAGCAATATGGATAAAATATACAATTGTTCATTGCAGGGCTTCTCACTCAGACCAGTGATCTTGTACTCGGTATTAGTTGGGCTGGCCTTTACCCTAAGGTTTTTCAAGGTCCGCTTTGCCTGATGTCAAGAACTCAAGATAAATATTTACAATGTGACATCAAAACAGAAAAGAGGAAGTGGTCCAATTTTTACCTTAGTCCAGTCAATTGAGTACGGATCTTTCACATTTTGGTTGTTAATTAGAAAATCCACAACTGGCCCAGGCTGGATGATCATGGTGGTAGATACATCTGTTATTGGCGGTAAATAGTTAACAAGAAAACTCCAAGTGAGGTTTGATAAAATTACAGGTGACAGTTAACTCAATTCACTTAAGAAAGGGTTAATTCAGGTCATGTTATGGATCAAACGGATAAAATTAAGTCATATCTTATAAAAAAGGCAGGGGAAAAGGTTAAAGACTT
This sequence comes from Flaveria sonorensis, assembly GCA_025506505.1. Classification (NCBI taxonomy): domain Eukaryota; kingdom Viridiplantae; phylum Streptophyta; class Magnoliopsida; order Asterales; family Asteraceae; genus Flaveria; species Flaveria sonorensis. The sequence continues at coordinate 39,926,366 of CM046440.1, read as the reverse complement.
GAAGGTAGCCCAAAGTGTATTTTTAAAGCATAAAACCCCCTAAATAGCTTAACTCCTAGATCAGATTATTATTATATAACATAAATATAGTGATATTATAAAACACTCTATTTATGGAAGATACAAAAAGATTGGAAAAATAGGATCTGGGTAAACCAGACCCATACCCAAACACTTACCAAATGCACCCAAACCACCCGTTTCTGCCACCTCATGATAAAGATAGATATACAGCGAATCGGACTATACCAATGTTTAGGGAAAGACCACCCTGAGAAGTACGAAAACTTGAATGAAATCCTCTACAACCAAGAACACCACCACCTACATCAGCAAAGTTCTTCACATCATTGTGGAAGAACGATTGGCGAACAAGCAGACAGCCTCTGCCATATAAATTAAAATAAAGTTAGACAAAAAGATCCAAAAATCACTTTCATAGAAATAGTTACAATATAACTTACTGCTTTGCTGCATGTTGCCTGAGAATGATATCAAGAACCCTTAATGCTTCTTGAGAGTTCTCTGATTCCTGGCCACGTAAAGCTTGTGCAATCGCTTGCATTGGAATCTTGGCTGCAAAACTTAACTCCACTTTGAATGTTTTTGATTGATACTGGCGTCGCATTCTTTTTCTGTCTTCATTTTCAGGGCTAGCGTTTCCATTATTTCTGAAACATGTAAAACGTGTTAAAGATCAGACACTTCTTTTCCTGTTAACCCATTATCAACAAAATAGAAGCTGCATTGATATACCTGCTTGATGTAACATCCTCCAAAACAACAGTGAACTCAAGTTTGTTTCTTGGAAGTGCACCAATAGTGAACAAACTTTTCTCACCATCATAAGCAAACTCCTTTCCTGCTAATTCACTACCATAAGTTTCATGAACACGATCAAGCACTTTCCTTCCTACACCTTTTCCATCCACTGGACGGCCATCTTCATAAAATAAAGCAACCTGTTGATTCAATGCAGTGAAATTAAACAATTTGTAAGAGTATAATAAACCAACAGAAATGACCTATAAGAACAAAGAACATACACTGTAGTGAAAGAAGTGGCCATCAACATTTGACACATTGACTTTGAAGTGATTTGTCAGAAGCTGAATTTTCTGGCCCTTGGAGCCTAACCCACGTCTAGCCATGGGCACACGCATAACTTTTTTCTTAACGGGTTCAAGAGCTTGTTCAGGGACCACATCCGCCGGAACAGGTGGAGGAGGTGGCAGAGCCTCACTAGCTACTCCATTACCATCGTTGTCATGGGAATCCATATCTAGTTCCTGTGCAAAGATTACAACTTTACCACATTACTAGTTACTAGCTCAAATAAAATTATGTGGTTCAAAACCACATTGTAAACAGCTAAAATCTTGCTAAAACAAAGAACCAAAAGAGGTAAACTATTTCAGTTCGAGAAATTCAAAGGATCTGGCTGTTTGTATCACAAAATAAACCAATAAAAAAGAGAGAAAAATAGAGATTTTTTTATGGTCACAAAAGGTAATTCACTAGATAAAAGCAAAAATTAAAAGATACCAAGGCAAAAAAGAGATGAAAGAAGAGAAAGAAATGACATGCAGTACGGTGGCTAAGAACTAATCTTGAAGCAAAAGAAATATTATAATAGATCTACAAAACAAATTTAAACAAAATACAAAAAAGAGTCCACGGAAACTTAAATCCACCAAGCAACAGCACAAACTCCTGAACATTCAGACCATGCATTCATGCAAAGGCTAAAAAATAATAGAAAATAATCATAAATAGCAGAAGAAAATTTTTTTAAAAAAAAAAAAGACAATAAAATCCACTGTACTTCTAGAGATCAAGAATCTGGTAGATCTCTTCAAACTGTAGAACTGTAACTGTTCTGGTACAGATTAGAAAAACAAAACCCATTTCCCCCAAAATTCTTAGAAAACCTTGTTCCCAATAAAATCATCAAGCGGTTCTAAAATTAAGAAAAAAATTGCCTCAAATAGAACAACACTTGACTAAGTAAACATCATCATGCGCAAGGACACTGAAGAACAGAGAAAAAAACCGACGAAGCTCGATTTACCCAAAATAAACCACCAACATTGGTTTGATTTTAGGGCTTTCAACACCCAATCGAAAATCGTAGTACAAGATAGTAATATTGTCAGAGAAATCGGGAAATTTTACCTAAATTGTACCAAGAAGGATGAAGAACAGGAGCGAAAAAACCCTAAAATGTGTCCTCTGTGAGAGGACCTTTTGTAGGTGAGAGAAAGAGAGTGAGGGTGATGCGGTGGGCGTTGTACAAATGTATTTATCGTGAAAATAAGTTTAGATAGGAGACACTGACGGTGCCATCATCTTCTGTTACCCATGAAGTGCTCTCCATATTTTAGTATTTTCCCCTTCACATTTGTACTACTTTTAAAAACAGATATTAAAATAATAATGATATTAAAAATACATAAAAAAGTTATATTTGTTGTGAATTTATTTAAAACTAGTATTATGATTATCGCATTGCAACGAAGGCATAGAACCGTTGAAAAGACTAAAGTCAAACTATTGTCAAGAACTTACACGTTGAAGGTAGAGAAACGGAATATGTATGTCGTCGATGAGTTTTGAAAAAAACTAAAAAAGCTTTAACGACTTATATGTTTCTATGACTTATGCATTATCACAAACAACTTCGTTTAATCTATAGATAAAAATAAGATTTTCATGATGGTATACTTAAATTGTTGTATTATATCATATTTTAAAAGTTATAAAGTAAAATAAAGAAAAACTTTATGAGCGGAACACTTGTCATAATGTAATTAAGTAAAAAAACATGTGAAAAATATATGGTTTATATAGTAAGTTAAACAAAATGCAAGGTTAATATTATACGGGCAATTTATAACTTTATAAAACCATGCTTTCATGACTTGTAGTTTCTACCAAACTTCTTTTAAGTTTGATAATTATATATATATATATATATATATATATATATATATATATATATATATACTAGATTTAGTAAACCCGTGTGTTACACTGATTGAATAAATAAAATGTTAATATAATAAAAATTAATAATTATAAAATGATATTCAAAGATATGATATAACTGAAATTACATAAGAGAAATGAATAATAAAACAGTGATATCAACTTTTTAAATTTTATTTTTAATTTTTTTCCAAAAAAAATAAACATTTTGTTCTAAAACTGTCACAGCCAAGGATTTTCAAAATCCTTTCTTTTCGAGTTGTTTCTATATCCTCAGAAAAACTCTACTCTTTGTGCTTTGCAGATCATTGAATCTGGTGTTCTTCGTAATCTGATGTTCTAATTTTCGGGACGAAAAGTCTGCCTACAAGGGGATAATGTGACATCTCGTAAATTTCTGATTAACATCATTTACCCAATTCTAATTTCTTTTAAAAAGTATATGATTTAAAAGCGTCTAATTAATTTATTTAACATTTGTATTACTAAGAATGAATTACAATTAAATATAATAATAATTGGAATAAATTGCAAATTATAATAATCATAAGGGTCCTTAATGTTAATTTCAAAAAGAATTCAAGTTATATTATATTAATCCTAAACAACTCCCGTATACCTCACGAAACCGTCTCTCACAAACCCTAGGCCGCAACCCATCGGCAGCAACGTTGTTCTTGAAGGTTAGCCTCACCGTGGATCGTTCTGTCCGCAGTAGTACTTCGTCGGCAAACCCTCGTCGTCAATCGCAGCCGCGCAACAATCGAAACTCTCCTAGCAACCGCGAGTGATCGGCCGAAATAACTCCGAACAGTATGTTCTTATCTTCGTTATGTCTTTCACGTTTGATTCGGTACGGTTTTGGTTACGGGGTGTGTTTTGTGTTCGATCTTATGCCTGGATTGTTGTGTTTTTCGTTACGGCGCGTTCTTCGTGTGTGTTTTGCTCGGATGTTGATCACCGTATGAATGCTAGTGTTGTTCGATGACGGTTTTCAGTGCAAAGTGTGATCACGGTGGTCGATTGGTATTGTGTGTGTGTTGCTTGCGGACTGTGCGTGTGTTTGTGTGCGTATATTGTGTGTGTGTGCTTCATGATTTGGATGCATGTGTGTGTATGCTGCTATATGTGTATTTCTGCGTGTATATATATATATATATATATATATATATATATAGGTATTGTGTGGTGTTATGCATCTTAGTGTGGGTATGTAATCATGATTTGTAAACATAGTAATGGTGATATATATATATATATATATATATATATATATAATTGTGAGTGTGTATGTGTTTTGGTGGGTGCAATGCATGCGTGTAAATGTCAGTGGTGTTGGTTCTGTGATGTTCATATATATGGATGTATATGTATATTAGATGTATGGGGTATGTGGTGATTATTTGATTGGAGTGGTGGTCTGGGTGTGGCTCCATGTTGTGGACTTTCTTTAAATTATAAAAGTCATGTGTGGTAAGTGGGCAAATGATATCATTGATTAGGCATTATACGTGTATTATATTTAATCTTAGGTTATATATGTGGATTATACATATAAAGTAGGTTACGTAGGAGGGTTAATGTATGACACATTATGAATGTGACTCGGGTATGCATGATTTACAAAATGTATGTTTAGTCATGATACACAAATATACGTGGATTAGGCGATCAAGGTGAATTGTTATGTTCTTATGCTCGTTTAGGAATGGGGAAAAATCGATAATCGGCACCGTAACCGAGTCATAAAACATGAAACCATACGACCCATTGCTAATATTTAATATTAGTTATATTATAAATGTGCATCCAGGTTGTTTGGAAACTTAATCGTTCGTGCTTACACTTATTGATTTTGCTGTGCATAAGGTGAGTTTACAACCCTACTTTTCATACTATCCTCTCTTTTGGGGGAGAGAAACATGTTGTTTTCATGAACTGTACGTTACTTAGATTTGTAATACTGCATATACTGGTTTACTATTGTGATACCACTACGCCTCATTCGAACCGTTAATATGGTATTAGTGAGGTGATTGTTAGTAGATCTACTGGGTTTGACAAACCCCGCCCGGGCTAGTCGCGCTAGCTTGACTGGAAGTCAAACGGGTGAATGGTTAGCCTGTTTTACCGTGCGTGGTTTGGTACCCACAGCCGGGGCATTCATTACATTATATTACTGTCAGCTCGGTCCCGAAATTCATCCACATAGTGACTTGTTGTAGGCTAGCTACCTACTCATATGCTTTGATTACTAAATCTGGATTTCATTATTGATGCTTACTGTTTTCTGTTAAACCTGTGAACTCACCAGCCTTGTGTTGACACTTTAGCATGTTTCTTTCAGGTTCTCAAGATGCGCAAGCTTAGGAACATCTCATTCATGCATTCATCTTATGGGTCAAATGAACATTTATTTTTCTTTCATGAACATTATTCCATTGGTTTACGCGTGTTGCGCCATTTTAAATTAAGATTAATTATGCTTCCGCAACTATTATTATGATTACGTTAATAACTCTGTTTTTGGAAATTTCAAATGTTAACGAGTAATTATGTTTTGTAATTGACGTGTCGTTTGGTGTAACTAGTGGCTGAGATCCTGGTATGTCACACGCCTAACGGTAATACCCCGTTTGTAGAAATTAAGAGTGTGACAGATTGGTATCAGAGCCATTGGTTATAGTGAACTAAATTGACATTGCATTTTATTTGCATTGCATTTAGACTATAGCATGTTGCCTTAGTTACACGCATATAGACACGTTTAGCTTTGTTAGTTATCCTTGTTTGCTTTGCCTTGCTGGAATGCTCGTTGTTGCTCATTCTTGTGAGCGGTTCTTTGTAGGAATGGCTTCTTTATCGTCTACACCTACCTCTTCTCCTTCTCGAGGAAAGAGGCCTATGTACCATGATTCTATACCTCATATTACGGGTCCATATGATTGGCCTATGCATCCTAATAGTAACGAGGAGTTTGACTATGACCAACCATTTGCACTACCACAGCACCTACCGGTTCATAAGTGGGAATATTACCCCCTGTATATGACCCGATTAGTTCAAGAGAAGAATGTTCCTTCACCTCCTGAAAACTGGCCCCGTACTAGGTCTACTCAGGCTAGGAACCCTGATAACCCTACCTTACCTCCCCTACACTATCCTCTCGAGCAGGCCATGGCTGCTATGGCAGCTACTTTGCATATCGAGCGTAAACGCGTAGCTGATCTATGGGACGACAACCGAGTGTTGAAGAAAGCAGTGCGGGAATCAACCGGGGAGATCAAGGAGTTGAAGAGACGATTCAACATAATAATGGAGTATCATAACAAGCACATGGACCGCGTCACTAGTTTGTTCGATCATGTGATTAGCGACGAGGTGGACATCGCTTCTAACAGTCAGCGACTTGATACCCTTGAGGGTCAAGTCAATGCACTGAACGTAGTACCGGATCCTGACGAGGAAGACCCGGAGGAAGAGCCAGAAGAGGAGCCGGAGGAGCAGCCCGAGGATGAGCCTGAGGATAGCACCGAATCAGTCTATTCATATTGATTTACTTTTTTTATTCATCTTATTCGTTTATCAGACTTTCGTTTATTTCACACCTAGATGGGAAGGGTTGTTTCCCATCCGACTTATGTTTCTAAATTTTGATATTTGGTTTGATTAATTGTAGACGTACTTACAATTTATTTTGCCAGAAATTATTATTTGAACATTTAGTTGTGTGTGCTAAATTCTTTAATTACTTATGCTTAAATGAAGTTGATATGTTACATATTTACTTATTTTTGTATGTTGTGATTGTTAAGAATGTCTGGACGTGGACGTGGTCATGGTACCATCAATATGACACCAGCGGAATTGGCCGATCTCATAAATCAGCATGTGGCTGATGCACTCGCGAACCACAACCCTAATCCTCAACCCAGTCCTATTGGTAAGCTAAACCAAACTCATTCCTGATATTAACGTCCTGCCAATCTTGTCAAGCTATAACATTCAAATAAATTCCAAAGTCCTGATCTGAACCTGTTGCAGGTCAAGCAGTCTGTACTTATAAGTCCTTCATGGACTGCAAGCCTAATCCATTCACTGGAGTGGAAGGAGCCGTGGGACTCCTGCGCTGGTTTGAGAAGCTCGAATCAGTATTTGAAATGTGCAACTGCCCGGTGGCAAACCGAGTTAAGTATGCTACCAGTACTCTGGACGGAGCTGCTTTATCCTGGTGGAACACCCAGGTACAAATGTTGGGTATTGAGATTGCTAATCAGACCACTTGGGAAGACTTTAAAAATCTGATAAAGGAGGAATACTGCCCTTGATATGAAGTGCAGAAATTAATAATGGAATTCTGGAACCTCAAAATCACAGGTTTGAGATCGAGGCGTATACCACTCATTCTCATAAGCTTGCTACACTGTGCCCCAATATGGTTAACCCTTCTTCTTTAAGGATCGAAAGATATCTGCATGGATTGTCTCCAGAAATCTAGGGTATGGTTACTGCTTCCCGACCAAACACCATACAGGAGGCAATCAGACTGGCCCATAGATTAAATGACCAGGCTGTCACGCAAGGTAAACTACCTCCGCGTGGTTCTACTTCAGCCATTACTGATAACAACAACAAGAGGAAATGGTAATCTTCTACCAATGGAAAACAATCTTCATCCTCCACTCCTCAACAGCAGCAAAACAGGACGTTCAATCAAGCACAACCCACTAGAGACTCTGGTAGCTCTGGCGGCTACCAAGGCAACCTTCCAAAATGCAACAAATACAAGTTTCACCACAACGGCTAATGCACGAATAATATTTGTGAGAGGTGTGGAAGGTTTGGGCATGCTGCCAAGAGTTGCAGGGTAAACCTCTTAGCAAAAGGGCCACAACAGCAAAACAATAACAAGACCGGGTGCTATGAATGTGGGCAATATGGCCATCTCAAGAGGGATTGTCCAAAGATCAAGAGAAATGGCGGCAATGGTACTGCTGATAAACCCAGAGACAACAGCAGTGGCAGAAGCGGCGGTAGCAAAGGCAGAGCTTTCGTCATTGGCTCAGGTGAGGCTCGTAATGCCCCTACTGTAGTGTCTGGTAGATTTCCTGTAAATGGTTGTTATGCCTCTGTTTTATTTGACTCTGGTGCTGATAAGAGCTATGTGTCTAATGAGTTTAGTAAAGTACTAGGAGTAGTATCTACTGACTTGAACTTTGAGTATGCCATAGAAATAGTGGATGGTAGGATGATACTAGCAACCCAAGTATTCAAGAAATGTAAGCTAGGCTTATCTAAGCACACCTTTGATATAGACTTTATCCCCGTCATACTTGGTAGCTTTGACGTAGTTGTTGGGATGGATTGGCTGTCCAAGAACAATGTGGAGATCATCTGCAAGGAGAAACTGACCAAGATACCCATCTCGGGTGATGAGATCCTTACGGTTGAAGGCGACAAGGTTGGTGCTGTGGTCGGTATCATTTCATATCTGAAGGCCCAGAAATGTATTCGGAAAGGGCATTTTGCTTTACTGGCATTAGTTACGGGAAAGAAGGAGGATGAAAAGCATATCAAAGATATTCTGGTTGTTAGAGACTTTTCGAAGGTATTTCCAGAAGACTTGCCTGGCCTTTCTCCACACAGGCAGGTAGAGTTTCAAATTGAGCTGACACCAGGAGCTGCTCTGATTGCTCGGGCGTCGTACCGTTTGGCACTGAACGAATTACAAGAGTTGTCTAACCAATTACAGGAATTGTTAGACAAGGGATTCATACATCCCAGCTCTTCACCTTGGGGAGCTCAAGTACTCTTCATGAAAAAGAAGGATGGAACCTTCAGAATGTGTATTGATTACCGGAAGCTGAACAAGGTGACTATCAAGAACAGGTATCCACTTCCACGCATTGACGACCTGTTTGACTAGTTGCAAGGGGCAAGTTACTATTCCAAGATTGATCTGAGATCGGGCTATCATCAGTTACGAGTTCGAGAGGAAGACATCCCGAAGGCGACATTCCGGACTCGCTATGGACATTTTGAGTTCGCGGTTATGCCTTTTGGACTGACCAATGCTCCAGCAGTTTTCATGGACCTCATGAATCGTGTTTGCAAGCCTTATTTGGATAAGTTTGTCGTTGTCTTCATTGATGACATACTGATCTACTCTCAGAATAAGGAGGATCATGAGGAACATTTGAGAATCATTCTGGATTTGTTGAGGAATGAACAGCTTTATGCAAAGTTCTCAAAATGTGACTTCTGGATGCGAGAAGTGCAATTTCTTAGGCATGTGATGAACGAAAGGGGTATACATGTAGATCCTTCAAAGATTGACGTAATCAAGGATTGGCCGACGCCGAAAACGCCTACTGAAGTGCGGAAATTCCTTGGTTTGGCAGGATATTACAGACGATTTATTGAAGGATTCTCAAGATTGGCACAGCCTCTGACTGCCCTGACTCACAAGGGACTCATCTATAAATGGGGCAGCAAAGAGGAATCATCGTTTCAGGCACTAAAGGACAAACTCTGCAATGCGCCGATCCTGGCGTTGCCAGAAGGGACTGAGGATTTTTTTGTTTACTGCGATGCATCCATCTAGGGTTTGGGATGTGTACTGATGCAACGCAACAATGTCATTGCTTATGCATCTAGGCAGCTCAAGGTGCATGAGAAGAACTACACAACGCATGATCTGGAACTAGGAGCTGTAGTGTTTGCGTTGAAGATCTGGAGGCACTACTTATATGGAACTAAGTTCATGATCTATACAGATCACAAGAGCCTCTAGCACATATATGATCAGAAAGATCTGAATATACGCCAACAACGATGGTTAGAATTGCTCAATGATTACGATTGTGCAATTAAGTATCACCCGGGTAAGGCTAATGTGGTAGCCGACGCCCTCAGTTGAAAAGAAACACAAAAACCCCGTCGGCTGCGCGCATTACAAATGACCATCCATTCCGATCTGCCGCTGCAAATCAAGGCTGCTCAATCTGAGGCCTTGAAAGTTGAAAATATAAAGGAAGAATCCATGCGGGGCATGGAGAAACAATTAGACATAAAGACCGATGGAATCCGTTATTTCATGGAATGGATCTGGGTACCAAGATATGGGGAGTTACGAGAGCTGGTAATGGATGAACCTCATAAGTCATGTTACTCAATTCATCCGGGTTCAGACAAGATGTACCAAGATCTAAAGGAATTCTACTGGTGACCAAACATGAAAGCTGAATTGCCACCTACGTAAGAAGATGCCTAACTTGTTCTAAAGTTAAGGTGGAATACCAGCGACCATCCGGTTTACTTCAGCAACCGGAGATTCCAGTGTGGAAATGGGAACAGATTTCGATGGACTTTATCACAAAGTTACCGAGGACTCCCAGCGGATGCGATACCATTTAGGTTATAGTAGATCGCTTAACAAAATCCGCACATTTCCTGGCAATCCGAGAGACGGATCGAATGGACAAGTTGACACGAATTTATTTAAGGGAAATTGTCTCTCGACATGGTATGCCAGTATCTATTATATCTGATCGTGACGCTCGATTCACTTCATATTTTTAGCAGTCTTTACAACGATCATTGGGAACGCTGGATATGAGCACTACGTATCATCCGCAAACCGATGGTCAGAGTGAGCACACGATACAGACACTGGAAGACATGTTGCGTGCCTGTGTGATCGATTCCGGTAGCAGTTGGGAAACTCATTTACCATTGGTTGAGTTCTCCTACAATAACAGTTATCACACCTCAATCAAGGTCGCACCATTTGAGACACTGTATGGACGTAAGTGCCGATCACCTGTCTGTTGGGCAGAAGTTGGAGAAAGCCAACTTACAGGTCCTGAACTTGTGCATGAGACGACTGAGAAGATCGTGCAAATTCATAACCGTATGGCAGCGGCACGTGATCGACAGAAGGGTTACGCAGATAAACGCCATAGACCATTGGAATTTCAGATTGGTGACAAGGTACTTCTAAGAATCTCACCTTGGAAAGGTGTAATCCGATTCGGGAAACGGGGAAAGTTAAATCCACGCTACGTGGGACCATTTAAGATTATTAAAAGAGTTTGTCCAGTAGCCTACCAGCTGAATTTACCTGAAGAGCTCAATGGAATACACAATGTGTTTCACGTATCAAACCTGAAGAAGTGCTTAGCCGATGATTCACTAATCGTACCTTTAGAAGAACTGGAGATTAATGAACAGTTACATTTCATTGAAGAACCAGTTGAGATTATGGATCGAGAAGTCAAAACCCTAAAGTGTACTAAGATTCCTATTGTATGCGTTAGGTGGAATTCAAAGCGTGGACCAGAGTTTACCTGGAAACGCGAGAATAAAATGAGAAAGAAGTACCGCAATTGTTCAAAGATCAGACATCCGTTTCTTAAGGTATCGTTCTTAAGATATCTTTCTTTTAAAATTTCGAAACGAAATTACCTTCAACAAGGGGATGATGTCACAGCTAAGGATTTTCAAAATCCTTTCTTTTCGAGTTGTTTCTATATCCTCAGAAAAATCCAACTCTTTGTGCTTTGCAGATCGTTGAATCAGGTGTTCTTCGTAATCTGATGTTCTAATTTTTGGGACGAAAATTCTGCCTACAAGGGGATAATGTGACATCTCGTAAATTTCTGATTAACATCATTTACCCAATTCTAATTTCTTTTAAAATGTATATGAGTTAAAAGCATCTAATTAATTTATTTAACATTTGTATTACTTAGAATGAATTACAATTAAATATAATAATAATTGGAATAAATTGCAAATTATAATAATCTTAAGGCTCCTTAATGTTAATTTCAAAAAAAATTCAAATTATATTATATTAATCTTAAACAACTCCTGTATACCTCACGAAACCGTCTCTCACAAACCCTAGGCCGCAACCCATTGGCAGCAACGTTGTTCTTGAAGGTTAGCCTCACCGTGGATCGCTCTGTCCGCAGTAGTACATCGTTGGCAAACCCTCTTCGTCAATCGTAGCCGCGCAACAATCAAAACTCTCCTAGCAACCACGAGTGATCGGCCGAAATAACTCCGAACAGTATGTTCTTATCTTCGTTATGTCTTTCGCGTTTGATTCGGTACGGTTTTGGTTACGGGGTGTGTTTTGTGTTCGATCCTATGCTTGGATTGTTGTGTTTATCATTACGGTGCGTTCTTCGTGTGTGTTTTGCTCGGATGTTGATCACCATATGAATGCTATTGTTGTTCGATGATGGGTTTCGGTACGAAGCGTGATCACGGTGGTCGATTGGTATTGTGTGTGTGTTGCATGCGGACTGTGCGTGTGTGTGTGCGCGTATATTGTGTGTGTGTTCTTCATGATTTGGATGCATGTGCATGCATGCTGCTATGTGTGTATTTCTGCGTATATATATATATAGGTTTTGTGTGGTGTTATGCATCTTAGTGTGGGTATGTAACATAGTAATGGTGATATATATATATATATATATTAAATTGTGAGTGTGTATACGTTTTGGTGGGTGCAATGCGTGCCTGTGAATGTTAGAGGTGTTGGTTCTGTGATGTTCATATATATGGATGTATATGTATATTAGATGTATGGGGTATGTGGTGATTATTTGATTGGAGTGGTGGTCTGGGTGTGGCTCCATGTTATGGACTTTGTTTGAATTATAAAAGTCATGTGTGGCGGGCAAATAATATCATTGATTAGGCATTATACGTACATTATATTTAATCTTAGGTTATATATGTGGATTATACATATAAAGTAGGTTATGTAGGAGGGTGTAATGTATGTACACATTATGAATGTGACTCGGGTATGCATGATTTACAAAATGTATGTTTAGTCATGATACACAAATATACGTGGATTAAGCGATCAAGGTGAATTGTTATGATCTTATGCTCGTTTGGGAATGGGGAAAAATCGATAATCGGCACCGTAACCGAGTCGTAAAACGCGAAACCGTACGACCCATTGCTAATATTTAATATTAATTATATTATAAATGTGCATCCAGGTTGTTTGGAAACTTAATCGTTCGTGCTTACACTTATTGATTTTGCTGTGCATAAGGTGAGTTTACAGCCCCACTTTTCATATTATACTCTCTTTTGGGGGAGAGAAACATGTTGTTTTCATGAACTGTACGTTACTTAGATTTGTAATACTGCATATACTGGTTTACTATTGTGATACCACTATGCCTCATTCGAACCGTTAATATGGTATTAGTGAGGTGATTGTTAGTAGATCTACTACGTTTGACAAACCCCGCCCCGGCTAGTCGTGCTAGCTTGATTGGAGGTTAAACGGGTGAATGGTTAGCCTGTTTTACCGTGCGTGGTTTGGTACCCACAGCCGGGGCATTCATTACATTATATTACTGTCAGCTCGGTAGAGAAATTCATACACAAAGTGACTTGTTGTAGGCTAGCTACCTACTCATATGCTTTGATTACTAAATCTGGATTTCATTACTCATACTTACTGTTTTCTGTTAAACCTGTGAACTCACCAGTCTTGTGTAGACACTTTAGCATGTTTCTTTCAGGTTCTCAAGATGCGCACGCTTAGGAACATCTCATTCATGCATTCATCTTATGGGTCAAATGAACATTTATTTTTCTTTCATGAACATTATTCCATTGGTTTGCGTGTGTTGCGCCATTTTAAATTAAGATTAATTATGCTTCCGCAACTATTATTAGTACCGGAGCCTGACGAGGAAGACCTGGAGGAAGAGCCAGAAGAGGAGCCGGAGGAGCAGCCCGAGGACAAGCCTGAGGATAGCACTGGATCAGTCGATTCACATTGATTTGCTTTTTTTATTCATCCTATTCGTTTATCAGACTTTCGTTTATTTCACACCTAGATGGGAAGGGTTGTTTCCCACCCGACTTATGTTTCTAAATTTTGATATTTGGTTTGATTAATTGTAGACGTACTTACAATTTATTTTCCTAGAAATTATTATTTGAACATTTAGTTGTGTGTGCTAAATTCTTTAATTACTTATGCTTAAATGAAGTTGATATGTTACATATTTACTTATTTTTGTATATTGTGATTGTTAAGAATGTCTGGACGTGGACGTGGACGTGGTCGTGGTACCATTAATATGACACCAGCGGCATTGGCCGCTCTCATAAATCAGCATGTGGCTGATGCACTGGCGAACCACAACCCTAATCCTCAACTCGCTCCTATTGGTAAGCTAAACCAAACTCATTCCTGATATTAACGTCCTGTCAATCTTGTCAAGCTATAACATTCAAATAAGTTCCAAAGTCCTGATCTGAACCTGTTGCAGGTCAAGCAGTCTGTACCTATAAGTCCTTTATGGACTCCAAGCCTAATCCATTCACTGGAGTGGAAGGAGCCGTGGGACTCCTGCACTGGTTTGAAAAGCTCGAATCAGTATTTGAAATGTGCAACTGCCCGGTGGCAAACCGAGTTAAGTATGCTACCGGCACTCTGGACGGAGCTGCTTTATCCTGGTGGAACACCCAGGTACAAATGTTGGGTATTGAGATTGCTAATCAGACCACCTGGGAAGACTTTAAAAATCTGATGAAGGAGGAATATTGCCCTCGATATGAGGTGCAGAAATTAGACATGGAATTCTGGAACCTCAATATGACAGGTTCTGAGATCGAGGCGTATACCACTCGTTCTCATGCGCTTGCTACACAGTGCCCCAATATGGTCAATCCTTCTTCTTTAAGGATCGAAAGATATCTGCATGGATTGTCTCCAGAAATCCAGGGTATGGGTACCGCTTCCCGACTAAACACCATACAGGAGGCGATCAGACTGGCCCATAGATTAACTGACCAGGCTGTCACGCAAGGTAAACTACCTCCGCGTGGTTCTGCTTCAGCCATTACTGATAACAACAACAAGAGGAAATGGGAATCTTCTACCAATGGAAAACAATCTTCATCCTCCACTCCTCAACAACAGCAAAACAGGAAGTTCACTCTGGTAGCTCTGGCGGCTACCAAGGCAACCTTCCAAAATGCAACAAATGCAAGTTTCACCACAACGGCCAATGCACGAAGAATATTTGTAAGAGGTGTGAAAGGTTTAGGCATGCTGCCAAGAGTTGCAGGGTAAACCTCTCAGCAAAAGGGCCACAACAGCAACAACAACAAAACAATAACCAGACCGGGTGCTATGAATGTGGGCAATATGGCCATCTCAAGAGGGATTGTCTAAAGATCAGGAGAAATGGAGGCAATGGTACTGCTAATAAACTCAGAGACAATAGCAGTGGCGGAAGCGATGGTAGCAAAGGCAGAGCTTTCGTCATTGGCTCAGGTGAGGTTCGTAAGGACCCTACTGTAGTGACTGGTAGATTTTCTGTAAATGGTTATTATGCCTCTGTTTTATTTGACTCTGGTGCTGATAAGAGCTATGTGTCCAACGAGTTTAGTAAAGTACTAGGAGTAGTATCTACTGACTTGAACTCTGAGTATGCCATAGAAATAGCGGATGGTAGGATGATACTAGCTACCCAAGTATTCAAGAAATGTAAGCTAGGCTTATCCAAGCACACCTTCGAAATAGACTTTATCCCCGTCACACTTGGTAGCTTTGACGTAGTTGTTGGGATGGATTGGCTGTCTAAGAATAATATGGAGATCATCTGTAAGGAGAAACTGATCAAGATACCCATCTCGGGTGATTAGATCCTTATGCCATAGAAATAGCGGATGGTAGGATGATACTAGCTACCCAAGTATTCAAGATTTGTAATACTGCATATACTGGTTTACTATTGTGATACCACTACGTCTCATTCGAATCATTAATATGGTATTAGTGAGGTGATTGTTAGTAGATCTACTGGGTTTGACAAACCCCGCCCGGGCTAGTCGCGCTAGCTTGACTGGAGGTCAAACAGGTGAATGGTTAGCCTGTTTTACGGTGCGTGGTTTGGTACCCACAGCCGGGGCATTCATTACATTATATTACTGTCAGCTCGGTCGTGAAATTCATGCATATAGTGACTTGTTGTAGGCTAGCTACCTACTCATATGCTTTGATTACTAAATCTGGATTTCATCACTGATACTTACTGTTTTTTTATTAAACCTGTGAACTCACCAGCCTTGTGTTGACACTTTAGCATGTTTTTTTCAGGTTCTCAAAATGTGCACGCTTAGGAACATCTCATTCATGCATTCATCTTATGGGTCAAATGAACATTTATTTTTCTTTCATGAACATTATTCCATTAGTTTGCGCGTGTTACGCCATTTTAAATTAAGATTAATTATGCTTCCGCAACTATTATTATGATGACGTTAATAACTCTGTTTTTGGAAATTTCAAACGTTAACGAGTAATTATGTTTTGTAATTGACGTGTCGTTTGGTATAACTAGTGGCTGAGATCCTAGTATGTCACACGCCTAACGGTAATACCCCGTTTGTGGAAATTGAGGGTGTGGCAAAAACAAACCGTATAAAAATGTCATTTTTAAAAATTTTCTTATTATAACTCCTAAATTTGATTATTTTTGGTTTTTAAAAAATTTACTTTTTAAAAATACCAATTTTAAAATATTTAGTATTTTTAAAAAAGTTTTTTGCTTTAGAAAAAATTATTATTTTATAAAAATTAATTTATTTAGAAATAACATTAATGAATAGATTTCTTTCTTAATTTATTAAATCTAAA
Source organism: Flaveria sonorensis (assembly GCA_025506505.1). Lineage (NCBI taxonomy): Eukaryota > Viridiplantae > Streptophyta > Magnoliopsida > Asterales > Asteraceae > Flaveria > Flaveria sonorensis. The sequence goes on along the minus strand of CM046440.1, from coordinate 39,909,682 downwards.
AAAGTATTAAATAATATTATTAATAATTAAGATAATTATTTAATATGAGAGAGAGGCGGAAAAATTTTGGTGAGAATGATTATGGTGCTATCACGTTTCATCTTAAGTTACTCTTATATTATAATATAAAGATATATATATATAGGTAAGGGTTCAAGAGAAAATCATGTTTTAGAAGAAAAACAAAAAAAAAACCCACTTTATAGCCCTTGATTAATTTAATCTATGGTTGATATTAATTGATGGCATTTTTGTTATTATGTTTATAATTTTAAGCAATTAATAAAGCTTAAAGGGTAATATGGGAAAGATAAAATATATTAGTTTAAAAACTTTTATGTATAATCAATTAAATTTCCTAAGTTATTTTTTCTCTCTCCTCCCTCATAACGTTCACAAAATATTTCATTATAACTAGAATTTTGATTGAAATAACTATGTGTAACACTTCGTTCGTATACGGAACATTGTGTTACGTATATGGAACAATACGTTATGTATATGAAACACTATGTTACGTATGTGTAACCCAATCAAAATTTAATTTCACCGTCAAATTAAATCTCAAATTTTCTAACCATTTAAATCACGATGATACATCGAATAAAGATATGCAATCTTTCTTATATATTCTTCCAATATAAACTTAATTTAAAAAACTAACACTGGATTTTTATTTATGTAATAAATAAATGACGGTTAGTTCCAACAAGTAACAGTGTATTACGTATATGTATTAGTGTGTCATGTAATAAATGAATGACAGTTAGTTCCACAAGTAACAGCGTGTTACATATATGTTTCAGTGTGTTATGTACATGACAGAGCGTGTTATATATACGTAACCCAATCAAACTTCAATTTCATCATCAAATTGAATCATCAAATCTTTTCACCATAAAAAATAACATAACAATAAATTTAATAATAACTACAAAGCTACATATATGTAACAATCACATATTAAAAACACTATAACTTTATAAATCTACCAAGTTATGTATATTTTACTTGATACGTAAGAATGATAAAAACGCACCAAAACTTGAAAAAATGATAGAAATTACCTGTCAAGTTTAAAAAGAATATATAGTTATGCATGATTTTAAGAAAATTACCTAGAAAATCATATGCATTACTCATGAGTAGACTGTCATCATTTAATAAACTTATTCTAATTAATAAATGAGGTAATGCATATGATTAATTTCGCTATATTAAGTATTACTTTATTTATAATAATTTAAATTAACATTGTATTTATATTTTTTATTTATATTTTACTATTTAAATTAAGTATTATATTATTAGCTAAATACTATTTATCAAATATTTACATAGTTATAATAATAATAATAATAATAATAATAATAATAATAATAATAATAATACTATTTATCAAATTTTTACATAGTTATAATAATAATAATAATAATAATAATAATAATATAATAATAATAATAATATAATCAGTATTTAAGGCTGGTCGGAAAAGAAACTCAGTAGAACCCGGGTATCACGCGAGCCAATTCATTATACATAACATATAGAAAGCAATAATGAATATCTATATTATCTATACTATTTATAAAGAATTTTAGGATGTCAAAATAATAATTTTATCTTCACCTTAAGACACCTATAGGGTTAGTATGATAATATTATGGTGGATTTTAATTTAATTTTTTAATCCATATAAACTCATTGAATTTAATAATAATAATAATAATAAGAGTTAATTACATAAATGGTCCCTATGGTTTATCTAAAATAACAGGTTTGGGTACTAAAGCTTTTTTGTAACAGGTTGGGGCATTGTGTTTTAAATTTTATAAAAAGTTAAGGTATTAAGACTAACAAACGTTAGTTTTTCTGTTAAATTTAGATGAAATGACTAAAATACTCATTTAGGGACCACTTTTGTAATTTTATTTCTTTCCTTTAGTTTAGGGACTATTTGTTAATTAACTATTGAATATAGAAAATAAAATATCCAACCCCAACCACCCTCATCGTCTTCTCCTTCGGCCCCCCCCATTTACCATCGCCCCCGCCCCCCACCATCGCCGCCGCCCCTCACCATCGCCGCCGCCTGCCACAACCTTGTTCAATACCACTTCGTTCACTTCAAATGCTAACCCTCCAAACACCCAACCACCACCAAACACCCTAATTGAGATCTAAAGCCTAATTGAGCAATGGTCACAAGAAATCGGGTAGTGTGTAGATTAGATCTGAACCCTAATTGAGCCTCACGAACACCCACGGTTGCACCACCCTAGTTTCAATGACCAGCCAACGATTTGGAATTTTAGGGTTAACAGGGTAAAAAGAGGGGGTTTGTTGAGATGATGATAATGAAACAATGGTGGAGGTGGAGATGATGATAGTGTGATAGTAGTGATGATGCGATGATGGTGATGTTCCGATGGTAGTGATAGTGCGGTGATAGTGATGGTGACGTTGCGATGGTGGTGATGATGTAAGGGCTGGCGGTGGTCACTTTCGACCGATGGTCGTTGCTCAGTGGTGGTGGGGGCTGGTGGCGGTTGGTGGTGGTGGCTAGTTGCTGGTTGCATGGCCGGTGGTTGGTGGTGGTGAAGCTGCCGATGATGGTTGTGATGTGTAATATATATATATATATATATATATATATATAAGTGTGTGTGTGTGTTAAATTACATAGACAATATTTATAATAAATGACATAAACAGTCCCTTTAACAACATTAGTGTCCTTGTAAAATAAAAATACAGATATGCCCTTAGATTTAACAAAAGAACTAACGTCAGTTAGTCTTAGTACCTTAACTTGTTACAAAATTTAAAACACAATACCCCAACTTGTTACAAAAAACCTTTAATACCCAAACATGTTATTTTAGATAAACCACAGGGACCATTTATGTAATTAACTCTAATAATAACAACAACAATAATAATAATAATAGCAATAGTATTTAAAGTAATTATAATAATTATTTACAAAATAAAAACAATTTTAGTAATGTAATAATATATAAGTCATCAAACTAAAAATATACAAGCTCTCAAAACTGCTTCAAGGTTCTGAACATTATATTGTTTTTCTCTTATAATCTTAAAATATGATGGCTTATAAAATCTAAATTTACCGTTATGATATGCTAAATTATATCAATGTTTTGACTTGATTTTTTTCCAAAACAGAGTTGTCAATATAATTCTTCACAAGTAATCGAAACCAAATGTTATAAATTTTAACAACCTGCGTCAAAATGTGGGTTCACACACTAGTATATGTGTGTGTGTGTGTATATATATATATTATATATATATGCTGCCTATTATAAATTTCTCTAAAGTTTTTAATTTACTTAATTAATATAATGCTAGTCATAATTGTATTATAACATGTTCTCAACAGAAGAGTTGTTATATAGAAGAGTTGTTATATAAAAGATCAATAAAACACAAAAATATTCATCATAGACAATGTAACCAATTCATTAATAAAAAGTTCATAACTAGATTGAGAACATAATTCTCCTATATGTTTAAAGAACAACTAAATGAACAGTGTTTTTACATTAGTTTTTGTCACACCCTCAAAATTCACGTGCGGGGTTTTACCTCGAGCCGAGTGAACAACCAGGATCTCAGTTATTAGTTATTCAGAACGACTCTATATGCAACATTTAAACAAATCAGAGTTTAAAACTTTAAAATATTTAGGGAAGCATTTTTGTAAATAACCAAAACACAAGGTACTAAAAGTAAACTGCGTAAAACACACGCCCAAACCAAAATACGTAAGTAAATGTTAAATTAAAAGTAAACAATGTTTGAACAAAACATGCTTGACACGTGCGTGCTCCTATGGGCAGCTGCTAATGGCGACCTGAGAAAAGCATATTAAAAGTGTCAACACGATGGTTGGTGAGTTCAAGATTTTGTAATCATTCATAAGCAGTAGCGTTAGTAAAAATATATAAACAAGTGCATTGAAATAGATAGCTAGTCTAATTTCACTGATTAAGAACCATAGTGATTCCGCGATCGAAGCTGACTATGTTTATCTGTTTACCTCCCGCCACGACATACCAGGTCGTGACGCTGTTAGTCGTTTAGGACAATATTGCACCCGTTGACTTCCGGTCACCCGGGTGGGGCTTATCAGACCCAGTAGTACTACCCAAGATTTCCCGCTAGATTCCTTAATTAACGATCCGAAAGTGTGTTGACTTTCTATGGTATAACCCATTATGTCTTACCAAACACATGTTATATCAGTAAAGCATTTTAAAACAAGTATGCTTTCTCCCCCAAAAAGAGAAGTAGTAAAAGTGGGGCATTGAACTCACCTGGTGCGCAAACGAACGATAATAAAAGCTATCAGTGAGCGGAAAGACAACCTTCAGAGGTTACCTAGAACACGCAAGTACATAAGTACGTGTACACAAAATCTTTAGCAACCCTAAGTGCTCAATAAACACATTGGCTCAAGGTTTTGGAAAACAAGACTCATTTAACCAAGTTGACCCATTTGACCCGTTGGTGACATGTCAAGTTAAAATCTTGTTTAATCAAGTATAGCAATTCATCATACATGGTTATCATACAAGTTATTCATGTATGCCACATTACAAACCCTTAAGTGCTATAAAGCTCATCATACATCATCCATTATCATGTATATTCCTTAAGAGTCTAAATTTCCAAAGTTGTGTATCAAGTGTTCATACAACCCAAACAACATAATTTACCACCTTAGATATCATCAACAAACATTCTAACATGATTCTAACATTATAAACATGCTCAATTAACAATATCCAATGATCTACATAAATAAAGTTTCCTTTTGAGAAAGTAATATCCCAAAATCAATCTAGCACCCAATTCATTCATGAATTCATCAACATCATGCCTAATCAAGTCCATGCTATCATCTAGACACGACCAACATTATCAAATCATCATAACTCACAAATCTCATATCCAAAAGTTTCTACTTATAACAAGGTATGAACTACATGATTAATTCATGGATTTCTTGTATAATCATAATCCAACATTCATACAACATCATTAATATCATAACATCATCAATCCATCTTCAATTCATCAAGTTCATGCACAAAAGTTACTATTATTAGTAAGGTATGAACAACGCATCTAAACCACGAATTTCTTGTATAATCCACGTAAACTAACATCAGTACAATCTAACTAACATCATACAATCATCCAATAGCAACAATTTTGACATACAACACAATTTCGACTAGGGTTTCGGCCATACTCACTAAAAACATGAAAACTCATAAAAATCTAACCTTTAATCGCGAAATGGCTAAGAATTGATGTTGTTAACGTGTTGTAATCCTTGAACTCGATCAAAATCAAAGCTTGGGTGTTGTTCTTGGTTTGAAATTGAAATGTGTGTGTGTGTATGGTGATGGTTGTGGCCGAAAGGGTGGGAGGGATTAGGGTTGGGTTTAATTTTGTTAAGTTTTAGTTTAATGTAATTACACTTAACCCTCATTGTTTATATTTTATAAAACTAATCTTTTAACACTTTTTAAAAGGTTTATCTACTAAACACCAAGTATTATAAACTAACAATAGTAATCATGCATAATTTTCACTAGCTACAAAACACATGACATAAATATAACACGTTGCCACGTTGCAAGATAAAATTCACAAATAATATTTAAAATCACATAAGCACATAAGCACAACTTAATAATCACATTAGTAATCAAGTTATTATCCAGTAACCATTGTTAATTATTATTAAGTCACCAACGTTCAATGACAACTAGTGTGTGCTCACGACACGTGTATGCGAGACTTAACGGAACTAACGGAGTTTGGTAACGGAAAATTACCGGATGTCACATTATCCCCATGTTGAAAGAATTTTCGTCCCGAAAATTGCATTACATGGTTTAGTTACATCACTGGTCTACTGCATTGGCATAAGGAAATCGAGTGAGTTTCGGGTGGGTTGTCACATCATTCCCATGTTGAAAGAAATTTCGTCCCGAAATTTAATCAATACCTTCACCAGCTGGCATCGTCGTTTTGAACAAATCAGAATACTTGAGCTTTATCTAATCCTCATGTTCCCACTTGAACTTCGGTCCACGTTTTGAGTTCCAACAAACTTTGACTATGGGTATCTTGCTTTGCTTAAGAGTTTTGACCTCTCGGTCCATCACCTCAGCTGGTTCTTTAATGAACCGTAGTTGTTCATCTACTTGCACTTCCTCTAGTGGTACAACCATCGTCTCGTCCGATAAACACTTTTTCAAATTTAAGACATGAAATACATTATGAATTCCACTCAGTGAGTCGGGTAGGTCTAGTCGATACGCCACTGGACCTATTCTTTCAAGAATCTCAAATGGTCCAACGTATCTCGGATTAAGCTTGCCTCTTCTACCGAATCGAATCACACCTTTCCACGGTGAGACTTTCAGTAAAACTTTGTCGCCAACCTGAAACTCCAAAGGTTTCCGTCGCTTGTCTACATAGCTCTTCTGCCGGTCACGTGCTACAGCCATACAGTTCCTTATCTGTACGATTTTCTTAGTAGTCTCGTGCACCACTCGGGGCCTGTTAGCTGACTATCACCAATTTCCGCCCAGCAAACTGGTGTTCCACACTTTCACCCATACAATGCCTTAAATGGTGCTGCCTTGATGTTGGTGTGATAACTATTGTTGTAAGAAAATTCCACCAATGGTAGGTGAACTTCCCAGTTATTCCCGAAATCAATCACACAAGCACGTAGCATGTCCTCCAATGTCTGAATAGTGTGTTCGCTTTGCCCATCTGTTTGCGGATGATAAGCGGTACTCATATCTAGATGCGTACCCAGAGATTTCTGTAACGACTGCCAGAAGTGCGATGTAAAACGAGCATCGTGGTCAGAAATAATGGAGACCGGTACACCATGTCTCGAGACTATCTCCTTCAGATAAATTCGAGTTAATTTATCCATTTTATCCGTCTCCTTGATTGCCAAGAAATTAGCGGATTTAGTTAATAGATCCACGATCACCCATATCTTGTCACAACCAGTTGGAGTCCGGGGTAATTTAGTAATGAATTCCATAGAAATCTGCTCCCACTTCCATATAGGAATCTCAAGTTATTGTAGTAACCCAGTGGCTTCTGATATTCCACTTTAACTTTCAAACAGGTCAGGCACTTGCCGACATACGTAGCTACGTCTGCTTTCATATTAGGCCACCAATAGTGCGTCTTCAGGTCATGATACATTTTGTTTGAACCAGGATGTATAGAGTACTTAGACTTGTGAGCCTCACTCATAACCAAGTCCCTTAGGTTTCCATACAAAGATACCCAAAGTCTGTCCATGAAATAACGAATTCCATCCGCTTTCACTTCAAACTATTTGTCCATTCCCTGTAAAGATTCAGACCCAATATTTTCCATTTTCAAGGCTTCTGTCTGAGCTTCTCGGATTTGTTCAGGCAAGTGAGTGCTAATCGTAAGCTGTAAATCTTGCACTCGTCAAGGTTTAGTAGTCTCCTTTCTACTCAACGCGTCTGCAACTACATTTGCCTTTCCTGGGTGATATTTGATAGCGCAATCATAATCATTTAACAATTCCACCCAGCGACTTTGCCTCATGTTCAACTCCTTTTGCTCAAAGATATGCTGAAGACTCTTGTGATCGGTGTAGATAGTGCACTTGGTACCGTACAAGTAATGTCTCCAGATCTTCAAGGAAAAAACTACCGCACCCAGCTCCAAGTCATGAGTGGTTTAGTTCTTCTCGTGTACTTTTAGTTGTCTCGAAGCATAGGCTATCACTTTATCACGTTGCATCAAGACACAACCAAGTCCTTGATTAGAATCATCACAATAAACCACGAAGTCATCACTTCCATCTGGTAATACCAATATCGGTGCGCTACACAGTTTCTGCTTTAACAACTAAAAAGCAGACTCTTGACTGTCACCCCATTTATACATTGTTTCTTTGTGAGTCAAGGCTGTGAGAGGTTGAACAATCTTAGAGAATCCCTTAATAAGTCATCGATAATATCCTGCCAGTCCAAGAAACTGTCGTATCTCACTAGGCGTCTTGGGAGCCGACCAATTCTTTGTCAATTCAATCTTTGCAGGATCAATATGTATTCCTTTCTCGTTAACCATATGACCCAAAAACTGTACCTTACATATCCAGAAATCACACTTGGAAAACTTGGCGTATAGTTGTTCCTTTTTGAGTAATTCCAAGATTAGACGTAAGTGCTCTTCATGTTCTTCCTTGGTCTTCGAATAGATCAAAATGTCATAAAGACGATAACAAACTAATCGAGATAGGGTTTACACACATGATTCATGAGATCCATGAATACTGCTGGTGCATTTGTCAACCCAAATAGCATGACCAAGAACTTATAATGACCATAACGTGTAGGGAATGCTGTTTTCGAGATATCTTCCTCTCGAACTCTTAGTTGATGATAACCAGACCTCAAATCAATCTTAGAGTAGTAACTTGACCTTTGCAGTTAATCAAACAAATCATCTATACGAGGTAAGGGATATCGATTTTTGACTGTAACTTTGTTCAGCTCTCTGTAGTCGATACACATTTGAAATGTGCCATCCTTTTTCTTGACAAAGAGAACAGGTGCTCCCCAAGGGGATGAGTTCGGTCGGATAAACCCTTTATCCAACAGCTCTTGCAGTTGAGCAGATAGTTCTTGTAGTTCATTCGGAGCTAACCGGTAAGGTGCTCTTGCTATCGGAGAGGCTCCGGGAGTCAAATCAATCTGGAACTCAACTTGACGATGAGGGGGTAGTCCAGGCAGATCCTCTGGAAACACTTCAGGAAAGTCACGAACTATCGGAATATTCTCTATCTTCTTTTCCTTCGGTTGCTTGTCAGTCACAAGAGCTAATATAGCTAAGCGACCTTTGTGTAACAACTTCTATGCTTTTGATAAAAGATATGATGCCTATCACAGCACCACCTTTCTCGCCCTTAACCGAGAGAATTTCCCCGTCCACCTTTCTCGATCAAAATCAAAGCTTGGGTGTTGTTCTTGGTTTGAAATCGAAATGTGTGTGTGTGTATAGTGATGGTTGCGGCCGAAAGGGTGGGGAGGGATTAGGGTTGGGTTTAATTTTGTTAAGTTTTAGTTTAAGGTAATTACACTTAACCCCCATTGTTTATATTTTATAAAACTAATTTTTTAACACTTTTTAAAAGGTTTTAACTACTAAACACCAAGTATTATAAACTAACAATAATAATCATGCATAATTTTCACTAGCTACAAAACACATAACATAAATATAACACGTTGCCACGTTACAAGATAAAATTCACAAATAATATTTAAAATCACATAAGCACATAAGCACAACTTAATAATCACATTATTAATCAAGTTATTATCCAGTAACCATTGTTAATTATTATTAAGTCACCAACGTTCAACGAAAACTAGTGGGTGCTCACGACACGTGTATGCGAGACTTAACGGAACTAACGGAGTTTGGTAACGAAAAATTACCGGATGTCACTGTTTTGCTTGGTGTACAATCTACCAATTCACAATGTTTCTTTACCCTTGCCTTATATGTGGTTCCATGTCATTTTGCTCTTTAGCAAGTGGGGTTTTAGAGAGAGAGAAACTTGAGACAGCTGAGAGAACTCCTCATTCGCACCGCCCTTTTCGTTGATGTTTGCGATTTGAGGCGGCGGGAGAGCAAGCCACCGCAACGGCTTTGCTGTTGTTGTTTGTGGTGGCAAAGGCAACGGTACGGTGCGGTGTTGGTGACAGTTGGGTCGCTTGGATCTTCGTCTTTTTGATTTCTAACGTGGCGGTGGAGCTTGTTGCCGCTCTGCCTCCCCTTTGTGGTTGAGGTGGAGCAGGTAGTGCTCTTGTAGCTGTTGATGGTGTAGATGGTGGTTGTGTGGCTATCGTTGTTCTTTAAGAGCCCTTTTAGGGTTTTAGATTACCTATTGTGGTGTTTTGGCTGTTGGTTGTTGATGCCAGTGATCAGGTCTCACTGCATGGTCGATGGGTGCAAGGTGTTTCGGAACCCTCACCATTGTCGGCCAGAGTTTCCGTATCTGAGACTTTATTTGTATGTTGATTCGTCCTTTATTTGGGTTACCTAAGTTCGTGTGGTCAATGATGATGAGGACCCTCATGTGAGACTTGTTGTTGCATTGGTTCTTATTAGGGAGCTGCTCATTTATTGGAAGTTGAAAGAGTCGATAATGATGAGGGTTTTCGCATTTAAGACTTTGTTGGTTTTGATTTTGTTGTTGGGTCGCTTTTCGTCTCATGTTTTATAGTTGTCTTTGGTTTGTTTGTTTTTATGTTGTTGTTGTGTTGTTTCACATTTTCCGTTTACCTTAATTTAGTTTTGGGTTTTTCTTTGTTTGGTGATGTTTATTATTACCATGTGCTTGATTTCCATAAACTGAGGTGCTCTGCAGGAGTATTTCATTTTCAAATTGGGTTTTTTTCATTGTGACAATTTATCAAACACTTAACAGGCAATATAATTATCACTAATGATGACAACAAATCTTAACAAAACACGTACCATTACATCAACAATGATCATCCATAGGTTTGGTTCTGTGATGATGAAGATGACTCACTTGAGAACTCATTTAGTCTATAAGTGATGCTATGTTTGTTAATTTCGGTTATCATCTGAATGTTTAGAACATTGTTTCTGTACGATGATGATGAGGAGACCCTCATCTGAGAACCCGTTTGTTTTTCTTTGATTTCCTGTTTGGTGGTTGTTTAGTTTTATTGTGTGTTCTAAATGTTTGTATGGGAAGATACCCGGTTGATAGGCGACGATGATGTTATAGAGTTTTTTCTCGAGTATTAAATACAGGCGATGATGATGTAATAGGGTTTTTTCCCGAGCCTTAAACGTTGAACCGGTGCATTTGCATTTAACGGAACTGACTCCCGCCGCGAAGCGCGGGGTGAATTAACCTAGTGATTATGATCAATTAAATGAATATAGAGAACATCTTTTTTAAACATTTGATAATTTTGTGACTACTCATTATCTAACTTTTTTTTTATGCATCTGATTTTTAGTTTTGTAACTAACCAGCTTAGTTTTTTTTATGTGTAACAAATGGATACTACCTTATAGGGGTGTGCAAAAAACCGAAATAACCAAACCGCAACCGAAATAACCGCCGCAACCGAACCAAAAAAACCAAAACCAATTAGAAACCGACGGTTTGGTTTAATGGTTTTTTAAAAACTGATTTTTTTCGGTTTGGTTTCGGTTTTGCTTTTAACAGAAACCGAAATACCGAACCGAAACCATAAAACCGAACTTGTAAATTTAGAGGTGTATTCATATACTATTAAACATGACTAGCCTATAAATTACTTATTTAACTTATCCTATCTAGAATAGATTGAATATTTAGGTTTTAAAATAATATTTAAACTTTTTTGTTTGGTAGATTAATGTGTTTTATTGATTTTTTTGTTATTGTAATTCATAAATTGCAATTAATTATAATGTTAAGTAATTTATAAAAATATAGAGATTATGTTTAAAGATCAACAAATGATATAAATCCAAAACTTCTAGCTTAAATTAAATACTTTAGACTAATTTTTTTAGAAAAAAACTTAAAAGCCCGAAAAGCAAAACCAAAACCAAACAGAAACCGAAGTGAAAACCGAAAACCAAAAACCGAAACCGAACGATTTTAAAAACCTAGAAACCGAAATATCGGTTTTTGGTTTTGGTTTTAGGCTAAAACCGAACCAAACCGACTATGCTCACCCCTACTACCTTAATACAACTAATATAAAATTGTGTTTACTGTCGTTTTTTATTCATACTACCATTTTATTCTTATGCTAACGTTTATTTATATATACTAATATTCTTTTCTTATTCTTTCTTATTTTTATGCATAAAATGTTGTAATTATATATTGATCATATAATTAGTGTCTCAATTACCTGTTTTCATTTATCTACAAAAATTATTTTCAATATGTCTATATACGGACACATATAAATCGGTTGGAAACGGTTATATTTTTTTGTTTAACGATTATCACCATAACAATTATTTTTTCAATTTTTATAAGTTTATCTTCTAAGAGCTCGTTTACTACTCGCAAACGACACTTGAAATCTTAAAAAACATTGAAGGGAACTATCCTCTCGCCTTTCCTTTATCGGCGACTGGTTGTCGATGGGTGTGGGGGAGGAGGTAGATGACGGGAGTGAAAGAAATGGGTGTGTTTTGTGAGGGTAATATGGTCCCAACTTCATTCAGTATTGTTTCATATCTGAACCATTCAGCATTGAATGGTCAGTTTAGAGACTCTTTTTTCCTGAAACAAACACACAAGTCTGTTAACGGTTCAGAGGCATCCTCTTAATGGTTTTATTAACAGACTACCAAACAAGCCCTTAGCAATACACGAATACTATTCATACAAGGTACTATGATAACAAAATTGGTACTAGAGCATGTTGTATCTTACACATCAGATCCCCCAATACTTAGTAGAGATGTAAAAAAAATCTCATAAACATAAAGATATACTAAAAGAAAATAAAAAAAATCAAATTTCTCCTAAACAAACATGATGAAGATAAAAAAATCTATCATAAGAGATCGTATATATATATATGTTATTACCCCTCTCCTTAATTTTTAAAAATAACTATTATATTCTTTTAATATTTTTTTTATTTTACATTTCACCTTTTTTTAATATGTGAAATCAATAACTTTTTAGTTTTTTTTATTTATTTTGTCATCTGTGTTTTTTAATTGGTGTTTTATTGTTTTTTTACTTTTATTAATATTATTATAATAGTATTAGTATTAATATTGTTTTTTTATTGTTTTTTTTACTTTTATTAATATTATTACCTATAAATGAAGATAAAATTTTAAAACCTATTAAACTAATCAATAAGGAAGATATACATATTGCTAGGAGTGTGAACAAATCAAATCGACTCATGAGCTATTTGGGATCGACAAGAGAAAAGCTCAATTAGTCGAGCATAAACGCGCTCAAGCCCGAGCTCAAATACATATTATGGCTCATTTAATAAACGATCTCAAGCTAGCTCATGAGCTTAAATAAGACTCTTTTTTAGTTTACTATAGAAAAAATTTAAATTATACAACAAGATTTTTTTTATTTTTGAAACATTTTATATTACTTTGTATAGACTTTTTTAAATTCATTTTTTTATTTATTTTTTATAGAAAGCGTTTTGGAACCCTTTTTTTTATTAAAAACCACTTTTGTAAAATAAAGAACTTTTTGATGTATGACAAATAGTAAATGGGTATGATAAATTTTAAAACTAGTTTTTTGTGAGACGGGATATGACAACTAATCAATAGGATATCTATACCATATACAATTATCAAACTGTAAACATGTAATGCACATGATACAACTCACCATTGAATGCCATTTTGTTAACTTAGTTGAACAGTGATTATATTTATGTACTACTAATTATCAATATTTTTTTGCATTATTCATTTACTAGGTTAGTCCCCGTGTAATACACGGATGACGGATTGAATAAAAAATATTAAATAATTCTTAATAAAAATTTATGCATTATAAAATCATGCTTGAATATAAAATATGATTATAATTACGTATAAATAGTTAAGTAAATAAATAATAATGCATTTTTCTTAAACTTTTGTTTTATAAAAAATTGTGATTTTTAAATATATTGTTTTAAGAAAAATGATTTTTTTAAAAAAAATAATTCGTTGTATTCTGTATTTTATAAAATTTTTGTTTTTAAAAATTGTGTTTTTAATAAAAAATAGGTTTTTAATTTATTAAATTATTCATTTTTTAATTTGAAAATAGTATGAGTAATATTATTAGTATTCAATATTATTATTAATAATATAGAAAAATAAGAAAGTAAGTATAATGACGTTTACAATTGTTTCACAATTATTTTAGTTTTTTTAAAGATAGATAGATAGGCTAAAAACCCATTAAATAAACAGATTAAATTTTAATGTAAAATATATATGTAAAATAAACACGAATAGCTAATGTAATTAAAATTATATATACGTAATAGTTCAAGAAATAAAATAATTTTAACTCTCTTATCTAAATACCTTTATTTTCAAATATTCGTTTTAAGATTTTTTTATAAAAAAATATTTTTTTTATAAAAGTCTTGTTTTTTAAAAACTCTGGTTTGTAATTATTTTGGTTGTTTAGTAAGACTGTTTTAAAATATTTCACCTGTTTATAATTTCTTTCAAATACAAAACAATATAAAATATTTTGTTTTTAAAATGTTTAATGTGTTAAAAAATTTCATATTATATAAAACTTTAGTTTTTTGTTATTTAAATTTTAATTAAAAGATGAAAAGATAGTTGGATTTAAAAAAAAAATTAGATAAGAAAGAGAAATATAGCAATTAATAAAATTCATTTTTAATAAGAGAGAGAAATTTGTATAAGTATTTACTTACTATAATACTTTTTTGGAGGGAAAATTAATGTGCACATGTCTAGAAAAATAACAAGTGACAAAAAAATGGCTTAAGAGAAGAACATATAACAAAAAAAACTTTGTTTTATTAGATGTTATATATACTGTGCGCATTTATTACTTCATGGATTCACAAGTTAATGCAAAGTTTTTTTTAAATGGCATACAAGTCTCTCAAAAGTTATACTTTTATCTTTTAAGTTTAATTATCTACACTTATACTCCTACTTATTTATTTGTCTTTCTTGCATACTCATAACTTTTTATTTTTTATCCTTTTTCTTATAAAACTTAAAAAAAAATGTTTTATAAATTTTCGAACAAACTGTGACGACATGCTTATTTTTAACTACGTTTCGATGTAAATTTTATTTAAAACTTAATTGTACGACATAATGTATATTCATCGATGCACAAAGTTACAAATCGTCAAACCTAATCTAATTTAAGTTTTTGATTATCTTAAAATTCCTTTTTTTAGCCTCCAACTTTTACAATGATTTTTATAGTATCTAGATTTGTGCATGTTCATTTTTACCAACGTTAATATTTTTCGTTGTTTTGTTTTTTCGTTGGTCATTTCTGTTTTTATCAACAGTTTAACGTTAATTTTTTAATAGTTCGTTTTTCTTTTATAAAGATCTAAATATTTTCAACCGTCTCGCTCCAACACACAGGTTTGTGCCGATTTCGTTTTTTATATAAAATTTTGATATTTTCAATGATGTTTAGATTTTGTTTTTTTCCGACTTCAATGTGCAGGCTTGCGACAACGATTCAAAGTTAGGTTTTTCACAAGTTTGTGGTCCCACTCAATGCGGGGTTCTTAATACTAGTATAATCTAATTACCAACTTATATGTACACATTTTCATGCATATAATACAACCATCTAAGCAATATCATTTTTGTAATTAACTTAAGTTTTAGAGTTTTTTGACTGCTTTCTCAAACAAAAGTTTGGTATGTTACTTTTTTGCCCCCTTAAGCTTTTTTCTAATCCACATTCTTTTTTTATTATTATTTTATTTTTATAATCTATCATCAAATATATTCCGAATATACTTCTACGACTTACTTATTCTTTTCTACGTTTCGTTATAAGTTTCATTCAATACGGAGTTGTGTGTCATAATGTAAGAGTCACCAAAACATTAATGTACTAGTTTCTCAATTATTACTTTTATAAACATTAACTTAGATATGGATACATTTTATACCATATACTTATATACTTTTTCTCTTATAACTGGACTTCTTATTTTTAATCAAAATTATGTGTTAATTTAATTTAAAACATAGTTATGCGTCATAATATACAAGAGATTAAAACATTAACTTACAAGTTGTTAAATCCAATTAAAATTTATAATTTTTTATTGTCATTTATCCTTTTCTTCCTACAAATTATAAAATATTATGCTTTATAAAATCTAAGATTTACATGTTTAAATTTCGTTGCGGTTTTTTATTGCGGCATGCTTATCTTTATCAACATTCCGATGTTAACTATTTAAACAGTTTTGTTTTTCAGCTATTATGAACGGCCTAACCACAACACATGGGTTTGCAACGGTTTTATCTTATTATTTAATGTTTCAAATAATATAAACGACATATAGTTTTCGATTATCTTATAGAAAGTTACGTATGTTATCAACATCCCTTCAACGCGCAAGTTTTCGGCAACGTTATGACGTTAGTCTTTTACACCCCTGTTACGACATGGTGTTTCGTCTTTTTAATATCAAATTTTAAACGCTATTAACAACCTCCATATTTCGTTTTATATATAAAGTTGTGTATGTGTAGGAACCTCTGAAGTTAAAAGGCTGATGCAACCAAAGGATACCAAAACAACCAAGTCTTCCAACATGCACTTCGGAACAAAGGTGAACTAGCTTCGGAAGCTTTTACACACTCAAAAATATGCTAAGTGTAAAATCTTCCGAAGCCAAAGTTTAGAAGAAACTGATGCGGAAGCTTTACACTTAACTTGGAAAATATTCTAAGTGTAAAGTCTTCTGAAGCCAAAAACTCAACTCTTCCGTAGTTAAAGATGAAGTCTTCCGAAGCTGTTTACAAGACAAGACTGATTTCTTCTGAAGAGAGAGAAAAGATTCATTTTCCATCAACTTTATCATAAAGCAACCTACTTTCAGCTGCATGCTCTGGTGGTTCACCTGCTATCACTAGTTGGTGAAACTTCCATGTTTTATGATAAAGTAGATAAGGTCTTCACCTGTAAGTTTCTCTTTTTGTTCCTTTTGGCTTTTTGTAATAGAAAAAGTCAGTGAGCTATGGCATGTCATAGTCACTAGTCAAAAAGGCAATCTGCCTTTTTGACTAGTGATTGATCTTGTTGTCTAGATTAGTCACTTTCAACTATCTTTTTGCATATTGATGGTTGTAGGATGTAGTATAAAAGTGTCTCAGGTTCTTGTAATTTCTTCATGCTTCATAACAATTGTAAGAAAACTTGAGATCAATATACAACATCCTTGAAAACTAATCTTGTGTTGATTCTTAGTTCTGTCTCTTTGATTTACTTGTGTTCTTTGGAGCATCTGTTTTAAGTTACTAGTTCTCTATTTGAATTGTTAAGTGATCTAAGATCTCTTCTCTGTGTGAAACTAAGTGTTAAGTACCCTTACCGGGTCCTGCATTTGGTATCAGAGCATTCCAGGCTCTTGATTTTAAGATCTCACCATCTTCGAATCCTCTTAGTTACACACATCACTTAACTCTTCAAATGGCAGCTATCTCCAAGGCTGATATAGAAACTGGAATTATGACAAAGTCCCCACTGATCACTCCTGAGGATTTTGACACTTGGTGCCAAAGAATGGAAGGCTTTATCAAGTCTCAAGATTCCAGATGTGGGAGTCTGTTGTCAATGGACCTCATGTACCATGCACCTCTTCAGCTGCTTCTGGTGGTGGCATGATACCAAAGGAGAGGGCTGACTTTTCTGATGAAGACTGGAAAAGAATTGACATTGATCAGAAGCCATGACAGCCCTCCAAACTGCTCTTCCAAACTCCATCTACAGAGGTTTCAAGAAGTGCAAGACCGCTAAACAGCTATGGGATGCACTGAAACTGATGTATGAGGGTTCAAATGAAGCCAAGGAGAACAAGAAGGATCTCCTGAAGCAGCAGTTTGAAAACTTCACCTTCAAGACAGGTGAAACCATGACTCAACAATACTTCAGGTATGTTGAGATTGTAGATACTCTAGCTGATGTTGGGGTAACTATTGAGAACAGGGACATTGTAAGGAAGTTCATGTCCTCTCTTCCCAGACAATGGACACACTACTGTGTGGTCATTAAAAGGACTGAAAACCTCAAGACCCTTACTCTCACTGAGTTGTATGGGATACTCAGTGGATACCAGATGGAGATGAACATGCAAAATTCATCTGGTAACTCCAACACTCACCAGAGTTCAGCCCTTCATATGGTTGAAAGGGATTGTAGAGAACCAAATCATCATCTCATCTGCTACCCTGAAACCTTACAAAAGGGTCCTTTCATCACCTTCCCAGAGACACCCAGAGAGTGCTACATCCAAGGAAGTCCCTTCCAAGAGACAAGTTCTTCTCAAGCTTTTGTCTCTACTGATAAAAGTTTAGGCAACTTTCTTTTCACTCTTGAAGACCTAGACTGTATCCATCCAAATGATCTGGAGTACATGGAGATAGTCCAGTAGATGGCTCTTCTCACTCATAGAGCCCAGAAGTTCTACAAGAGGACTGGGAGAAGGTTTCCTAGCAATGCAGCCAGTGGCAAGTTTAGGCTAGACAAGAGCAAAGTCAAGTGTTACAACTGTAACCAAATGGGACACTTTTCTAGAAAATGCAAGACACCCAAGTCAAATGGTGGCCATGCTTCATCCAGGCCAAACTACACTGTAGGAGGGTACGAAAATGAGAAGCAAGACAACAAGCTGTAGTTGCTGTTGAAGAAGGAGGCTTTGACTGGAGCTTTCAAGCAGAAGATGCATCTCCAAATCAAGCACTCGTGGCTGACCATGATGAAGACAAGGTACTTGAACATCTTTGCTCTCCTGAATGTATTGCTAAAGTAAATAGATACAGGTCCTACAACTTGGAAATGAGATCTGACATTGAGTCTTAAAATATTTTAAAAGCTGATTTTAAAAAAGTTGAAAATGACTATAAATTTAAGATAGAAGATCTAGAGAAAACAGTTTTAACTCTTAAACATGAGCAAACAAACTACAGGACTCAAATTAAGGATCTCATTACCAAGTTGACTGAATGCCAGGCTGAGCTTGTGATCAGTAAAGCCAGGGCAGAAAAATGTGTTCTTGAAGAAGAGACCTTCAAGAACATAATATCCTCATCTCTGCATGCAAAAGTGTGTTATCAGAATAAGCAGGGACTGGGATCTAGTGAGATGGCTCCTCCACACACTCTACTATCAGTTAGATCTCCAAGGTGTGGAACTGGTCAAGATGAGCTGCCATCCATAGACCCTAGTGATGAAGAGGATGAAGAGGAGATGGTGAGGGATGATTCTGAAGTGAGTAAAAAGAGTCAATCCAAAAAGGGTCACTATGCTCCTGAGGAGGAGAAAGGATCTGGTTTGAGTAAGTCCAAGAGAAAGAACTTGATCAAAAGAGCAAAAAGAAGATCAAGGAAAGCTCAAGACATCAAGGCCACTTTTGACCCCAAGCAGAAACAAGTATTTATCTTTGCAGGGTTTGAGGTGGTGAAAGCTGAAGATTTTGGCAAGAACTCCTGTTCCAAGAGTTCGGCTTCAGCTTCAACTCACTCCAGCAACAACAAGAAGATTGATTAGCTGTGCGTCACTGCTACACAGCCTGAATCATCCATTTCAAAGAGCAAACTTCACCCTAAGAAGCCTGCTGCATCACCTGAAGCACCATTTCCTGAGGAATTGTTATCCCGGGTTTGAGGATAATGCACTCATGTTCTGTGAACATTTGGTGCTTTTGATCACAGAATTGAAAAACACTTAACAGATTGTGTTCAAGCTGTTTGACAAAGTTTACTTTGTCAACTTTTAACTTACCATTAGATACACTACCTCTACCAGAAATGTATCCTCCAGCTTCACATCCAAACTGAACAGGACCTCCATAAAAATGTTAAAATTATTGAAGAAAAGATCTCTTCCCTGTCATGTGCCTGGAGCATCTGCTATCCACAATCCATATGTTTCCATTCTTGTCATGTGGATGTCCCTGCACATAAAGTACGATGATTAGTTAGTATTGGAAACCCAAGACTTGTTGGTCTTAGGTTCTTCCAATGTAGATGATTTTACAAGATTTCGAGAGGTGATTGTTGATGATTTTATAAGCCAAATACCAATAAGGCTTGGGTTTCCAAATGTAACTAAATCATCTCTTTTATGCAGGGACATCCAAAGGCAAACAGAAATGTGTGGATCATTGATAGTGGCTGCTCCAGGCACATGACAGGCAATGAGTCCTTACTTTAAAACTTTAAGAAGTTTGATGGAGGGCCAGTTGCTTTTAGAGGAGATGCAGGAGGTTACATCACTGGCAGGGGCATGGTTTCAAATGGCAAGCTCAGCATTAAGAAGGTAAATTTTGTCAAGAAACTTGGATACAATCTTTTGAGTGTGTCCTAATTTTGTGACCAAAAACATCACATGCTCTTCACTGAGCATGAGTGCATTGTTCTCAAGCCTGGGGTGGTTATTCCTCAGGAGTACATTCTGCTCAGAGCCCCCAGGAAGGGAAACATGTACAAGATGGATCTGCAAGAAACAACTCCCTCCGAAGAAGTGTCTTACTTTCTATCTAAAGCAAATAGTGATGAGTCTTTTCTCTGGCATAAAAGAATATGCCATGTAAACTTCAAAAACATGAATAAATTAATTAAAAATGATTTGGTAACTGGAATGCCAAAGAAATAGTTTATAAGTGATGACCATTGTGTTGCATGCCTGAAAGGGAAGCAGTACAAAGTGTCTCACAAGCCAAAGGAAACCAACTCCATCATTACTCCCCTACACTTGTTACTTATGGATCTGTTTGGCCCCACCAATGTAATGAGTTTAGGAAGGACCTCTTATTGTTCAGTGATCACAGATGACTTCATAAGATTCACTTGGGTCTTTTTCCTTAGAACTAAGGATGAGACTCCTGAGATCTTGAAGAACTTCATTCTGAAAATTAAGAATCAATGTGATCACAAGGTCAAAATCATAAGATGTGATCAGGGAACAAAATTTAAAAACCAAATCCTTGATAAATTATGTGATGAAAAGGGTATTTCAAGACAATATAGTGCTCCCAGGACTCCTCAGCAAAATAGTGTTGTTGAGAGAAGAAACAGGACACTTATTGAGGCTGCTAGAACCATGTTGTCTGACTTTAAACTACCTATCATCTTCTGGATAGAGGCTATTAACACAGCCTGCTATATGCAGAATAAATTTTTAGTAGTTAAGACTCATGGTAAGACTCCTTATGAACTGTGGCATAAAAAGAGACCATTCATTGGTTTTCTCAGAACATTTGGATGTCCTTGCACCATCTTGAATACCAAAGATAAAATAGCCAAGTTTGCTGAGAAATCAGATGATGAACACTTTGTTGGATACTCTTCTCAAGCTAAGGCTTATAGAGTATACAATCTCAGAACTAGAATCATTGAGGAGTCAACCACTAGCACTTTCAATGAACACACACCCTGTGTGAAAGGTTCTGGTCTGGATTGGTTGTTTGATCTTGATTTAGTTACCAACTGTTTTAACAAGTCTTGTGAGAATGTTTCAGGATCTACAGATAACAGATCAGCAGAAGATCCTGATCCAAGATTTAAGCTGAGAAGACCAACCAAGAAGACTACTTCAGCTCCAATGGTAACTAACCAAGCAAGTGAAGCTCCTATCAGCACAAGCATGACAAATACTGCTGTTTCATCTGAGGTGCCTTCAAATTCCGGCTCAGAGGCTCCAAATCTAGGTGAAGGAACTTCAAATGCAGGAGGAACTGGAGGTGGTGACAGTGATCAAGAATTTCTTGATGCTGATAACCACTCCATTGAAGACAACATGAATGATGTCACACACTTATTGGATCAAGTTTCTCTTGATAAGTGTGTTGATGTGGTGGGAGACACCTCATTGCCAGATCAAAATTTCTCAAATTTAGATCTGTCTAACCAACTTGCTGTGATCCCTCAACTTTGGATCCATAAGTCACATCCCACCACAAACATCATTGGAAATGTTGACTCAGGGGTAAGAACAAGAGGACAAACTCATGACAGCCATGTTTGTCTACATTCTTGTTTCTTATCCCAGATAGATCCGAAGAAGGTTGATGAGGCTTTGAAGGATGGAAGCTGGATTGAAGCTATGCAAGATGAGCTGCTTCAAATCAGAAGATAGAAGGTATGGAACTTATGCCCTCTTCCTCAAGGGAAAAGTGTTATAGGAACCAAATGGGTATTCATGAACAAGAAGGATGATAGAGGGATTATCATCAAGAACAAGGCTAGACTGGTTATCCAAGGATACAATCAAGAAGAAGGGATTGATTACACTGATGTCTTTGCTCCGGTTGCAAGACTTGAAGCTGTAAGAATATTTCTGGCTTATGCTGCATCCAAGGATTTCAAGGTCTACCAGCTTGATGTGAAGTGTGCCTTTCTCTATGGGGTAATTGATAAAGAAGTTTATATTAAACAACCACCTACCTTTGCAGACCCAGATCATCCTGATTATGTCTGCAAGCTTGATAAAGCCCTTTATGGACTGCATTAAGCTCCAAGAAAGTGGTATGAGACACTATCATCATACCTATGTCAACATGAATACAAAAGAGGTACTATTGATGGGACTCTCTTTATCAAAGAGATAGGGACTGACATATTGCTAGTTCAGATATATGTAGATGACATCATCTTTGGTTTAACTAATCCAAAGCTCTATAAAGACTTTGAGATGCTGATGAAGAATAGATTTGAAATGAGTGCCATGGGGAAATCAATTTCTTTCTAGGAATTCAAGTGAAGCAGGTAGAAGATGGCATCTTCATCGGAGAGTCAAAGTATGTACAGGACATACTTACAAGATTCAAGATGACTGACTATAAGGTTGTAAAGACACCCATAGCCAGAAACCACTCCCTTGGTCCTGATCTTGAGGGGGAGTGTGTTGATAAACATCTTTACAGGGCTATGATTGGGTCACTTATGTATCTTACTACTAGCAGGCCTGATATCATGTTTGCCACATGCATATGTGCAAGATATCAAGCCAACCCCAAGAAGTCACACCTAATCACTATCAAAAGGATTCTTAGATATCTCAAAGGTGCTCCAAATCTAGGCCTTTGGTATCCAAAGAATTCAGACTTTAATCTGTATGCTTATACAGATAGTGATTATGGTGGTTGCAACATGACTACAAAGTCCACATCTGGGGGGTGTTAGTTCCTGGGTGGAAGGATAGTCTCTTGGCAATGCAAGAAGCAATCTTGAGTGTCTGCATCAACTGCTGAAGCTGAATACATTGCTGCTGCCAGCTGCTGTGCTCAAGTGCTTTGGATTCAGAATCAGATGCTAGACTATGGGTTCAATTTCAAAGAGACTCCCATCCACATAGACAACAACAATGCCATCTTTATTACAGAGAATCTTGTGCAGCACTCAAGGACCAAACACATCAATATCAGGTATCATCTGATTAGAGATAATTTTGAAAAGGGTTTGATAAAACTAATCAAAGTTAAGACAAATGAATAATATGCTGATCTGTTTATAAAAGCTTTTGATGAACAGAGATTTAAATATCTTGTATCAGCTATTGGGATGATTAACTTTGAATAGATTTTTCTTAATAACTTAATCGACATTATTTCTTAAAATTGTGTGCCCTAGGTTGTCTATTAGATCACTTCATAAGCCCAGTTCTCTTTGGAAGAAAACAAACTTTTAAAATGATATCTCTTAAAATGATGAAAATTTACCTTCGAAAGAAGCAAAAGTTGCCTTCGGAAGAAGTTTAAGTCTTTAAATCATTTAAACAGCTTATCTGAGATTTACCTTCGGAAGAAATTCTTGAAGTATCTTCCAAAGCTTAAATTTTGGTATAAGTACTTAAATGCATTTTAAGAACGAATCTCTTCCGAAAGCAATTTAGTCTCAGAAGACTCATTTATTTCTTCCGAAGCCAAAATTCTTAAAACTCTTTGAAATATCTTCTGAAGCAAAATTGCCTTCGTAAGCTTTGATTGCAAAGCTTCCAAAACTTAAATTGCCTTCGAAAGTTTTACGACTTCCAAGAAAACTACCTTTTTGGGCGCATTTTTCAGCAGTAGGACCCACTTGCGGATTTAAAAGTTTATCTTTTGTCTTAACTTTGTCTCAGATCCAGAGTATATCTTTCCAAATGGTTCTATTTCATCTCTCTACTCTCATTGTTCCTTAACCTAAAATTACCCCCAAAGTTTCATCTTCTTCTTCCTTTCTTCATTGCAAAGCTTCCTCAAATGGCCAATCTTGATCGTCGTAACGACCCTGATTTCACCATGCATCTACATAGGCAACACAATCAAGTTGCCCTGTTAAACTCTTAGAAGGATCCAAGCTTCTCAGACGTGTGTAGGTATCTTTCTTTGTCTCATTACTTCACCTCCCTTGCAATCAATCTTCCTCTCTATGAGGATCAGTTGCTTGAGTTCTGGCGGACCTGTCAAGAGGTCACCATGGACGGGGAGAAGGCACTTGTAGGACCGTTAAAGGGTACTTAAGCTTACACTTAGTTAACACACTTAGGAGGATCTTAAGATCACTTAATAATTCAAATAGGGAATTGTGAATCTTTACAGAAGATACAAGATAAACACAAGTAAAACAAGAACAAGAGAATAAGATAAAGTTTTCAAGGAAGTTGTATATTGCTTCTCTAGTTCTATTACAAGTGTTGTACAAGTATATGTTGACTACAAGAACCGGATACTACTTATACTACATCCTACAACCGTCAATATGCAAAAAGACAGTTGGAAGTGACTAATCTAGACAACAAGATCAGCCTAAAGTCAAAAGGCAGATTGCCTTTTGACTAGTGACTATGACAAGCCATAGCTCACTGACTTTCTATTACAAAAAGCCAAAAAGGAACAAAAACAGAAACTTACAGGCGAAGACCTTATCTACTTTATCATAAAGTATGGAAGTTTCACCAACTAGTGCTAGCAGGTGAACTACCAGAGCATGCAGCGGAAAGTAGGTTACTTTATGATAAAATTGATGGAAAACGTATCTTTTCTCTCTCTTCTGAGGAAAATCAATCTTGTCTTTAAACAGCTTCGAAAGACTTTGTCTTGAGAGTTACGGAAGACTTCATCTTTTACCTTTGGAAGAGTTAAGTCTTTGGCTTCGGAAGACTTTACACTTAGAATATTTTCCAAGTTTAGTGTAAAGCTTCCGCAGCAGTTTCCTCTGAACTTTGGCTTCGGAAGATTTTACACTTAGCATTTTTCTTGAGTGTGTAAAACTTTCGAAGCTAGTTCACCTTTGTTCCGAAGTGCATGTTAGAAGACTTGGTTGTTTTGGTATCTTTTTGTTGCATCAGCCTCTTAACTTCAGAGGTTCCTACAAACTTCCCCTAGGCTGATACTACCAAAACAAAGAGGTTCTTTAGACTGGGATAGTCCACATGAGGATCTTCAGAATTCCTTTCTTCATCAGTAGATCTGGATTCTTCAGACTTATGAAGTACCTTCTCATGTCATAGAGATCATGCAGAGGGAGTTCAAGCATGTCACTTGTGAAGTAGACATGTTATTCTCCCTAATCTGGATTCTTTTCTTCTTTGAAGATGATCTTCTTTTGGCCATCCTCTTTTTCCTCCCTGATGATTTTAACTGAGAGGGTTGGTCTTCAGTACCAGGTTCTTCAGTGGATTCCCTCTCAGTTGGGATCTCCTCTCTCCCAGTTTCAGAAGGAGAGGGAGGAGAACCCTGCTGTGGGTTAGAAGAAGAAGTTGGCTGTTGTGCAGCTTCAGGTGCAGGTGGTGTTGTCTCTGTAGGTTCCACCTTTACCTCAACTTCAGGTTGAGCTTGACTTGATGATGAATGAAGGTACACAAGCTCTCCCCTTTTTATCTTCTGCTTGATCACCCTTATGTGCTCATCCATTGTGGATAGAGACATGGGACCAAGCCTCCTTCCAGAGAACCCATACAACTTCAAGAAGCTCATCATCCTCTGCCTATCTGCAGACTTTTTCTGACTTTTCTGGATGATGGCTCTTGATTTTGCAGCTTCTTCCCTTTGCCTCTTCTTTGCAGCTTGCCTTTCTTTCTTGACTTGCTCTTCTAGCTGCTTATTGTATTCAAATAATATATAATCACAAGGCAAGGAAAGGAGTGTAGGTGCCTGATAGAGACCTGTGGCACTCAGGTAGTTGATCATTTTTAATCTTTCTTCTTCATCAACTACCTGAGGTTGTTCAGCAGCCACAGTCTCTGACTCGAGACTTTCTTGAACTGGGGAGAGGACAGGAATGTTCTTGTAAAGCCTTTTTCTCCTCATTTCTTCCTTGTGTTTAAGGGTCAAGGCTGTATCCTCTGCTTCCTTCCTCTCCTTTGACAATTCAATGTCAGCCAGTTCATTTAACTCCTCTAAGGGGAGAGAGATGAGTTCATCTATGTTGTAGTTCTTGGTCCCCAGATAGTTGAGCCTGGCTGCCCTTAATTCATCTTCTTGAGTGTTTGGTACAAGGGCAGCCAGAATTGTAGCTTGCATGAATCCTGGGGAACCACTTGAACTCTCTCCCCTCAGCTTCCTCTTCCTCTCTCTCTTTTCTTCTTCAATCTCTTCAGGAGTCATCTTCCTTTTGCCTTTGTCCATTGCAGATCTTGATGACTCAATCTGAGGAGAGCTTTGGCCTTCATTGCTTGATTCAACAGTCAAGCTCTGGCCAGAGAGAGGTTGTGAAGCACCATCACCAGTTGGTGCCTCACTGAGGGTATGGGGTGCTGGAGGAGATCTTGTCTCAAGGTTCATAGTCTCAGCCTCTGGGCCTTCAGTCAAGGCTTTCCCTTCAAAGCTAATCTTGGGGTCTACCTTAACATCTAGTTGACCAAAGGCTTCAACTGCTAGCCTCTGTCTATATAATGCAGTTCTCCTTTTGAATTCTGCCAGCACCCATTCTTGAATTTGATTGGCTAATCCTACAGCTTGTCTGTTATTGCTTGGGTAGACAAGTGCCAGATCTACCAAGTTTATACTCTCATAGAAACTCAGGGTGGAGATGTTGAGAATTTCTTGTTGACCCTGAGCTCTAGAGATCACAAGAGCTTTCCTATCATTGTCATACCCCTAACCCCAGATTGGCTTCTCAGATGGGGCAGACATTGCTCTTGGTACTCCCTCCTCAAATAGTTGTTGAATGAGCAGTTCCAGATCACTATCTAGAGGAGGTTGCTGAGCATGGAAAACTGTAAGATAGGATGGTGAGTCCTGTATGTCCATACTTGAGGAAGAACTCCCAGGTTCTGTGGCTGTCAGAACTTCCTCCCCCTTTTTGGTAGCATCACCCTCATGCATAGGTGAGCCGGGGAAGTGATCCATAACATCCACAGGTTCTTATAGACCTGGATGAGTTTGTCCTATAGGTCTCTCAGCTAACTGGCCCTTGAGATCGGTGATCTCAAGTTGCTGGTCATGGACCCTCCTTTGCAAGATAGTCACCTGTGATTCAAGGTGAGCTATCTGTGAAACCAGTTGGGTGCAGATGTCTTCGAGTTGGTGCACCCTAAGTTTCAGACTCCCCTCATCTTCAGTTGAAGAATCATTGGGGGATGAAGGAGGTGAACCGAGGTCTGCTCCTTCACTACCAGCATGTGGTTCTTGGCTGCTGGATTTCCCCTGCCCAATGACAGTGTCAAGAGGCTGGGTTGCCATGGTTGAGGTCTTAAGGATGTAATCACTGGCAACAGTGAGAGCTTCTTCCACATAGATCTCCTGGACAATCACAGGAAGATCCACCTCAGTTTTGGGTGTCTGATGTAGGCTAGACATGGGTGAAGCAGGAGTACTCATCTCCCCTTGAGTATGGGTAGAGAGGGGAGAGTCATGATACACACTGAAACCTAATTCTTCATCAGAATAGAAGTCAAGGCTGGGAATGGGTTGGTTAAGATCAAGAGGCTAGGGATGGTCGCTTTCCCCTGAAGGTTGATCACTAGAGTGTTGAGACTCAGAGTGATGGCTTAAGGCTGTTTGTGGAGTTGTGAGCTCATCAGGCTGAGCATGAGGAACCTCAGCACTGATTGTTTGAAAAATGGGAGTGGTTTGCTCCTCATGGGAAGTGGGAGCTCTAGTGTCAACTTCCTCCTATGTGGGTTATGATATGGGGGCCTGCACATGCTCAATAGCAAGTGCAGGGGTTCATTTGGATTTTCTAGTGTAGGTGACGGTAATTGTTGGCCTTGATGGTGGTTGAGAAGTAGAGGGTGTTGGTTCATCACTAGATGGTGCAGCTAGGATGTCACCCTGAGCAATGAGCTCAAACTTTTTGGGACAAGGGCTATTTCTACCCCGGAGAACCCAACAGTTGGCTTTTTCAATATGTTGAAAATGCCGGGCCTCATGTGTGCAAGTTTAAGAACATTACCTATTCCCCTCAACTGTGGTCCCGATTCATAGTTGAGAATGTGTTGAACATACCGGGGAAACATGTAATATTCTAAGGAATCCAAATTCGCTAGTAAATTTGTAAATACAAACTAAGAGTACCTGAATTTGACCCCTTGAATCATCCCATGGACAATGAAGGAGAGGTCTTCTGGAATCTGGTCCCATCCTCCATGTTTGTTGGATAAGCTGTGAATGATGACATGGAGGAGGTATTTCCATTGGAATGAGACCTTCCCCTTCCTAAAGGTCTTGACTGAGAAGTCACCTTCATATCCCATCTGCTCAAAGGATTGGTTGACAACAGTTTTTGGGAAAGATAGTTCACCTGCTTCATCATCCAGCTGAAGATGGGTGTTGATGATGGCTGGGGTGATGAAAACCGTCCTCCCCTGCACTATGGCAGACAGCGCCTTCTCCCCGTCCATGGTGACCTCTTGACAGGTCCGCCAGAACTCAAGCAACTGATCCTCATAGAGAGGAGGATCGATTGTAAGGGAGGTGAAGTAATGAGACAAAGAAAGATACCTACACACGTCTGAGAAGCTTGGATCCTTCTCAAGTTTAACAGAGCAACTTGATTGTCTTGCCTGTGTAGGTGCATGGTGAAATCAGGGTCGTTACGACGATCAAGATTTGCCATTTTGAAGAAGCTTGGTAGTGAAGGAAAGAAGAAGAAGATGAAATTTTAGGGGTAATTTTAGGTTAAGGAACAATGAGAGAAGTGAGATGAAATAGAACCGTTTGGAAAGATATACTCTGGATTTGAGACAAAGTTATGACAAAAAGATAAACTTTGAAATCCACAAGTGGGTCCCACTTCTGAAAAAGGCGCCCAAAAAGTTAGTTTTCTTGGAAGTAGAAAAGGCTTCCGAAGGCAATTTTGGTTTCAGAAGCTTTGGAACCAAAGCTTCCGAAGGCAATTTTGGTTTCGGAAGCTTTGCAACCAAAGCTTCCGAAAGTAATTTTGCTTTGGAAGATATTTCAATGAGTTTTGAAAATTTTGGCTTCGAAAGAAATAAATGAGTCTTCCGAGACTAAATTGCTTTCGGAAGAAATTTGTTCCTAAAATGCATTTAAGTACTTATACCAAAATTTAAGCTTCGGAAGATACTTCAAGAATTTCTTCCAAAGGTAAATCTCAGATAAGCTGTTTAAACGATTTTGACATAAATTTCTTCCGAAGGCAACTTTTGCTTCTTTCGAAGGTAAATTTTCATCATTCTAAGAGATATCATTTTAAAAGTTCGTTTTTTCTTCCAAAGAGAACTGGGCTTATGAAGTGATCTAATAGACAACCTAGGACACACAGTTTTTAAGAAATAATGTTGATTAAGTTTTAAAAAAAATCTATTCAAAATTAATCATCCCAATAGTTGATACAAGATATTTAAACCTCTGTTCATCAAAATATTTTATGAACAGATCAACATATTGTTCATTTGTGTGAACTTTGATTAGTGTTATCAACCCCTTTTCAAAATTATCCCTAATCAGATGATACCTGATGTTGATGTGTTTGGTCCTTGAGTGCTGCATAGGATTCTCTGTAATAGAGATGGCACTGTTGTTGTCTATGTGGATGGGAGTCTCTTTGAAATTGAACCCATAGTCTAGCATCTGATTCTGAATCCAAAACACTTGAGCACAGCAGCTGGCAGCAGCAATGTATTCAGCTTCAGCAGTTGATGCAGATACACAGGATTGCTTCTTGCATTGCCAAGAGACTATCCTTCCACCCAGGAACTCCCCCCAGATGTGGATTTTGCAGTCATGTTGCAGCCACCATAATCACTATCTGTATAGGCATACAGATTGAAGTCTGAATTCTTTGAATACCAAAGGCCTAGATTTGGAGCACCTTTGAGATATCTAAGGATCCTTTTGACAATGATTAGGTGTGACATCTTGGGGTTGGCTTGATATCTTGCACATATGCATGTGGCAAACATGATATCAGGCCTGCTAGCAGTAAGATACATAAGTGACCCAATCATAGCCCTGTAGATATGTTCATCAACACACTCCCCCTCAAGATCAGGACCAAAGGAGTGGTTTCTGGCTATGGGTGTCTTTGCAATCTTACAATCATTCATCTTGAATCTTGCAAGTATATCCTAAACATACTTTGACTGACTTATGAAGATGCCATTTTCAACCTGCTTCACTTGAATTCCTAGAAAGAAATTGAGTTCCCCCATGGCACTCATTTCAAATCTATTCTTCATCAGCATCTCAAAGTCTTTGCAGAGCTTTGGATTAGTTGAACCAAAGATGATGTCATCCACATATATCTAAACTAGCAATGTGTCATTTCCTGTTTCTTTGATGAAGAGAGTCCCATCAATAGTACCTCTTTTGTATCCATGTTGACAGAGGTATGTTGATAGCGTCTCATACTACTTTCTTGGAGCTTGATGCAGTCCATAAAGGGCTGTATCAAGTTTGCAGACATAATCAGGATGATCTGGGTCTGCAAAGCCAGGTGGTTGTTTAATATAAACTTCTTCATCAATCAAACCCATAGAGAAAAGCACACTTCACATCAAGCTGGTAGACCTTGAAATCCTTGGATGCAGCATAAGCCAGAAATATTCTTACAGCTTCAAGTCTTGCAACCGGAGCAAAGACATCAGTGTAATCAATTCCTTCTTCTTGAGTGTATCCTTGGACAACCAGTCTAGCCTTGTTCTTGATGATGATCCCTCTATCATCTTTCTTGTTCCTGAATACCCATTTGGTTCCTATAACACTCTTCCCTTGAGGAAGAGGACATAAGTTCCAAACCATCTGTCTTTTGATTTGAAGCAACTCATCTTGCATAGCTTCAATCCAGCTTCCATCCTTCAAAGCCTCATCAACCTTCTTCGGCTCTATCTGGGATAAGAAACAAGAATGCAGACAAACATGGCTGTCATGAGCTTGTCTTCTTGTTCTTACACCTGAGTCAACATTCCAATGATGTTTGTGGTGGGATGTGACATGTGGATCTGAAGTTGAGGGATCACAGCAAGTTGGTTGGACAGATCTAAATTTGAGAAATTCCGATCTGGCAATGAGGTGTCTCCCACCACATCAGCACACTTATCAAGAGAGACTTGATCCAATGAGTGTGTGACATCATTCATGTTGTCTTCAATGGAATGGTTATTAGCATCAAGAAATTCTTGATCACTGTCACCACTTCCAGTTCCTCCTCCTGCATTTGAAGTTCCTTATCCTGAATTCTGAGCCTCTGAGCTGGAATTTGAAAGCAATTCATTTGAATCAGCAGTATTTGTCATGCTAGTGCTGATGGGAGCTTCAATTGCAGGGTTAGTCACCACTGGAGCTGAAGTAGTCTTCTTGTTTGGTCTTCTTAGCTCAAATCTTGGATCAGGATCTTCTGTTGACCTGTTATCTATAGATCCTGAAACATTCTCACAAGATTTGTTAAAACAGTTGGTAACTAAGTCAAGATCAAACAGCCAATCTAGACCAGAACCTTTTACACAGGGTGTGTATTCATTGAAAGTCATATTGGCTGACTCCTCAATGATTTTAGTTCTGAGATTGTATACTCTAAAAGCCTTAGCTTGAGAAGAGTACCCAACATAGTGTCCATCATCTGATTTCTCAGCAAACTTGGCTATTTGATCTTTGGTATTCAAGATGGTACAAGGACATCCAAATGTTCTGAGAAAACCAATGAATGGTCTTCTTTTATGCCACAGTTCATAAGGAATCTTACCATGTGTCTTAACTACCAAAACTCTATTCTGCACATAGCAGGTGTGTTGACAGCCTCTGCCCAGAAGGTGATTGGCATCTTAGAGTCAGACAACATGGTTCTTGCAGCTTCAATAAGTGTCTTGTTTCTCCTCTCAGCAACACCATTTTGCTGAGGAGTCCTGGGAGCACTGTATTGTCTTGAAATACCCTTTTCATCACAAAATGTATCAAGGATTTGGTTTTTGAATTCGGTTCCTTGATCACATCTTATGATTTTGACCTTGTGATCAGATTGATTCTTAATTTTCATAATGAAATTCTTAAGATTTCAGGAGTTTCATCTTTAGTTCTAAGGAAAAACCCAAGTAAATCTTAGAGTGAAGATTCTTTAGGTTGAAGATGAGTTGAATTGATCACCTCTTATTTATATATGTATAAGGGTCCTCTGCAAAGGTGATTGGCATCTTAGAGTCAGACATGGTCTTGCACTTCAATAAGTGTCTTGTTTCAACACATTTGCTGAGGAGTCCTGGGAGCACTGTATTGTCTTGAAATACCCTTTTCATCACAAAATGTATCAAGGATTTGGTTTTTGAATTCGGTTCTTGATCACATCTTATGATTTTGACCTTGTGATCAGATTGATTCTTAATTTTCATAATGAAATCTTTAAGATTTCAGGAGTTTCTCCTTAGTTCTAAGGAAAACACCCAAGTAAATCTTGTGAAGTCATCTGTGATCACCAAACAGTATGAGGTCCTTCCTAACTCATTACACTGGTGGGGTCAAACAGATCCATATGTAACAAGTGTACGGGAGTAGTGATAGAGTTCATTTCCTTTGACTTGTGAGTCACTTTGTGTTGCTTCCCCTTCAGGCATGCAACACAGTGGTCATCACTTGTAAACTCTTTTTTTGGCATTCCAGTTACCAAATCATTCTTAAACAGTTTATTCATGTTCTTAAAGTTTACATGGCTCATTCTTTTATGCCAAAGGAAAGACTCATCACTATTTGCTTTAGATAGAAAGCAAGAAATCTCTCCAGAGGGAGATGTTTCCTGCAAGTCCATCTTGTACATGTTCCCTTTCCTA
The DNA here is from genome assembly GCA_025506505.1 of Flaveria sonorensis. Lineage (NCBI taxonomy): Eukaryota > Viridiplantae > Streptophyta > Magnoliopsida > Asterales > Asteraceae > Flaveria > Flaveria sonorensis. The sequence continues at coordinate 39,876,645 of CM046440.1, read as the reverse complement.
GGGGCTCTGAGCAAAATATGCTCTTTAGGAATATCAACCCCGGGCTTGAGAACAATGCACTCATGCTCAGTAAAGAGCATGTGATGTTTTTGGTCACAAAATTAGGACACACTCAAAAGATTGTATCCAAGCTCCTTGACAAAGTTTACCTTCTCAATGCTGAGCTTACCATTTGAGACCATGCCCCTACCAGTAATATAACCTCCTATATCTCCTTCAAAAGCAACTAGTCCTCCATCAATTCTTTCAAAGTTTTGAAGTAGGGACATATTGCCTGTCATGTGCCTGGAGCAGCCACTATCAATGATCCATACATTTCTGTTTGCCTTTGGTTGTCCCTGTATAAAAGAGATAATTTAGTTACATTTGGAAACCCAAGCCTCATTTCTATAAAGTGCAGATCAAGGCAATGAAACAGTAAGTGATCCTATGTTCAGGCTTTGAGGATCATTTGTTGTTGCTAAAAAGGAGCATTCAGTCTCAAGGTCTTCCTTTATCTTCAACACCACCTTTGGAAGATTGGGCTTGACCTTCACTACTTTGGAAGCTTTTGTAGCTTCGGAAGCTTTGGAGATGGATCCTTCGGAAGCTCTTGCTTTCACTGCAGCAAGCTTCAGTGCTTCGGAAGCATTCCTTTCTTTCGAGACCAACTTTTCTTCTGAAGGCAATTTCCTACTTGCCTTCTTCTTCATTTTGGAGCTTCCGAAGGAAACAGATTTTCCTTCAGAAGCTGTTTGTTTCTTCTTCTTCTCAGAAGTTTTCTTCTTGATCATGTGGATAGTACTCTTGGGATTGTATTGACAATCCTTAGCCAGATGTGAAGTACTACCACACATAACACAATCCAATTCTTTCCTTCTAAGAGTCTTCTTTCCCAAAGAAGACTGAGCTTGAACACTTTCCTCTTCTTTCTCCACCTTTTCAGATGATGTAGCAGGCTTCTTAGGGTGAAGCTTGCTCTTTGAAATGGATGGTTCAGGCTGTGTAGCAGTGACACACAGCTGATCAGTCTTCTTGTTGTTGCTGGAGTGAGTTGAAGCTGAAGTAGAACTCTTGGTACTAGAATTCTTGACAGGATCTTCAGCTTTCATCACCTTGAACCCTACAGAGATAAATACTTGTTTCTGTTTGGGATCAAAGATGGTCTTGATCTCTTGAGCTTTTCTGGATCTTCTCTTTGCTCTTTTGATCAAGTTCTTTCTCTTGGTTTTGCTCAAACCAGCTTCTTTTTCCTCTTTAGGAGCATGGTGACCCTTTTTGGATTGACTCTCTTTACTCATCTCAGAGTCATCCCTCACCTTCTCCTCTTCATCCTCTTTATCACTTGGGTCTATGGATGGCAGCTCATCTTGACCAGTTCCACACCTAGGAGATCTGACTGATAGTAGAATGTGTGGAGGAGCTATCTCACTAGATCCCAGTCCCTGTTTATTCTGATAACACACTTTTGCATGCAGAGATGAGGATATCATGTTCTTGAAGGTCTCTTCTTCAAGAACACATTTTTCTGACCTGGCTTTGCTGATCACAAGCTCAGCCTAGCATTCAGTCAACTTGGTAATGAGATCCTAATTTGAGTCTTGTAGTTTGTTGCTCATGTTTAAGAGTTGAAACTGTTTTCTCTAGATCTTTATCTTAAGTTTATAGTCATTTTCAGCTCTTTTAAAATCAACTTTTAAAATATTTAAAGACTCAATATCAGATCTCATTTCCAAGTTGTAGGACCTGTATCTATTTACTTTAGCAATACATTCAGGAGAGCAAAGATGTTCAAGTACCTTGGCTTCATCATAATCAGCCATGAGTGCTTGGTTTGGAGATGCATCTTCAGTTTGAAAGCTCCAGTCAAAGCCTCCTTCTTCAACAGCAACTGCAGCTTGCTGTCTTGGCCTCTCATTCTGGTTCCCTCCTTCAGTGTAGTTTGGCCTGGATGAAGCTTGGCCACCATTTGACTTAGGTGCCTTGCATTCTCTAGCAAAGTGTCCCATCTGGGTACAGTTGTAACACTTGAGTTTGCTCTTGTCCAGCCCAAACTTGCCACTGGTAGCATTGCTAGGAAACCTTCTTCCAGTCCTCTTATAGAACTTCTGGGCTCTGTGAATGAGAAGAGCCATTTGTTGGACTATCTCCATGTACTCCAGATCATCTGGATGGATACAGTCCAGGTCTTCAAGAGTGAAAAGAAAGTTGCCTGTACTTTCATCAGTGGAGACAAAAGCTTAAGAAGAACTTATCTCTTGGAAAGGACTTCCTTGGTTGTAGCTCTCTCTGGGTGTCTCTGGGAAGGTGATGAAAGGACCTTTTTATGAGTTTTCAGGGTAGCAGATGAGATGATGCTGTGGTTCTCTGCTATCCCTTTCAAGCACATGAAGGGCTGAACTCTGGTGAGTGTTGGAGCTACCAGATGAATTTTTCATATTCATCTCCATCTGGTATCCACTGAGTATCCCATACAACTAAATGAGAGTAAGGGTCTTGAGGTTTTCAATCCTCTTAATGACCACACAATAGTGTGTCCATTGTCTTGGGAGAGAGGATATGAACTTCCTAACAATATCCCTATTCTCAATAGTTACCCCAACATCATCCAGAGTATCTACAATCTCAACATACCTGAAGTATTTTTGAGTCATGGTTTCACCTGTCTTGAAGGTGAAGTTTTCAAACTGCTGCCATTTGAAGATTAAGTGATGTGTGGACTTTGTCATTGTACATCCGGCCCTTTTTCAAGTAGAAACCCAAACCCGAACCGTTTTGAGTCATCTTGTAAATCAATTCATTATTTAGTCATTTTATTTATTTTGGTTCCAAAAACAATAAATGTGTCACTTATTAATTTAACTTAAATCTATAATTATAAAATCAATTTTATAAATGTTAAAAGGTTATTAATATCTATAATATTTTAAAATATTCAACTAAAATAAATAATCAAATTACAAGTTCTTTGAGATTTATAAGTTTACAAAGATTTAATAAAAAAAAAGTTATAATTAGAGTCTTCATAAATTTAGAGTTTAAATTGTAATTATTCTTTTATTTATTTAATTTATTTAATTTTATTTTATTTCAAATTCTAATCATAACTCTATTTTAAAAGACTTGTAACTCATCATTAACATCATTCATAACCTCCTCCTAACCTCAACTATAAAAGCAAGGTTTAGGCCTCACTTTTTATTTGCTTATTCTCTAAATTCTCACACACAAACCTTTCATCATTCTGTTTATGATCAATTTCAAGAATTTTCTTTACAAGTAGTTTCAAGAATTTTCTAATACTAAGGTATTTTATATTGCTTTATATATGCATTTATATATTCTTTCAATCATCCTAACATCAATTGTTTTTCATGTTTTACTTGATTTTTTTCTACTAAATCTATTTTAATTTTAATCATTACCATTTGATCATTGACCTTCTAATATTCACAACCTATAAACAATCACTAACATTCCTAAATCAAGCTAACAACACACTAACGTAAACAAAGAATCCCGTTTGCATATGGACGGCTATGCCGCCGCATTCGGTTATTCCACAAGATTATTTCTCTAAATGATGGCTATGCAAAAGTCTTGAAATATTTTTTTTATAACTCAAACAAGTCTAATATACCATATATCGACATAATAAATTTGTTCTAACCCGTTTTATGCTTTAGCAATTTAAAAGTGCACATAAGTGCCTTATTACATATTTGGCAGAATATAGTCTGACTTCAACTAACAATAACTTGGTCATAAAAAACTAAATTTGAGTAAACTCCAACTCCAACATTAAGTGCGCATTACCTTTTTAACGATAGTTTATACGTCTTCAAACTCAATCGGACGACTCAACAATAGCCTTCACAAGATAAGTGCGCATTTCAGCACCTTTTGTCTTGTGCTGCTGTTTTGACCTATTTACGGATATTTTCATAAAAATGTTTTTGAACGAAAGTTGTCCGGAAGACTCTGAACTAGTTAAATGTAATTTTTTATAATTTTATGAAACCGTTTGATATTTTTAAAACCTGTTCAAACACGTACTAAACATTCTGTCCAGAATCTAAAAATTGGTACAATAATCCTTTTTCAATCTACCTTTCGCTTTTTGGCATTCTCTAAATATCCTAACTTCTTGTAATGAATTCTGACCTCAAGTTATTGTTTCTTTTTACCCTTTAGGACATCACCTTTGACTCTTGAACATCCAAGCTTCCTTATGTACTCTACATCCATCATTATACAATGTGAGTTTTCCATGCCCCTTTTTACTTAATTTCACACCTTTGGGGTGAAACATGTTAACTTTATAAACTTGCACTTGTAAACATCTTGATACTTGTAAATGCATGAGCAATCATTTATAAACTTTGTCATGGTTATTTGAGATGCTTGTGAGTCTTATATGATAGTCATCTTGTAAAAACAATCATTAACTATTGCTAGTCGAGCGCACGTCATAGATCTATGGCCTGACAAGACTATTTGGTGCTAAAGCCGAGGTATATTGCCGCTCCTAGTGTCGTATTCTGAGCACTATGGGAACCAAGTACCTTAGCTAATCGTTTACTTTTAATGATATCTTTGTCAATGTTTGATTGTAACATTATGCTATCTGTCAATGTTTGATTGTAACATTATGCTATCTATATTCTTGCAATATTTCTTAACCTATGACATGAATTGCCTCTTAAACGTTGTTTTTCATAAGTATGTACAAATCATGGGAATCACCAACATTATATGTTGACCTTATTTTTAACATGTTTCAGGATTGCTACTCTTGAGGATTTCTTCATGCTCATATAGGACTTGGACTTAGTTTAATTAAAGATTTTATGTTGTTGTTTGAATCTTTAGTGTATGTAATGATTTATTTGGTTAGTATTATTCAACAAAAAATGGCATTTAATATTATTTCAACTTATTAAATTTCATGAGCTATGAACAATCGTTTCACATTCGTCAGCCCCGATGATTCCGCCGTCGGTCGGGGGTGTGACAGTCATGGTTCCAGTTTCCATATCAGCTTTGGAGATAGCTGCCATTTGAAGAGTTAAGTGATGTGTGTAACTAAGAGGATTTGAAGATGGTGAGATCTTACAATCAAGAACTGGAATGCTCTGATACCAATTGCAGGACCGTTAAAGGGTACTTAAGCTCCTTAGCTACTTTATCATAAAGTATGGAAGTTTCACCAACTAGTGCTAGCAGGTGAACTACCAGAGCATGCAGCGGAAAGTAGGTTACTTTATGATAAAGTTGATGGAAAAGGTATCTTTTCTCTCTCTTCTGAGGAAAATCAGTCTTGTCTTTAAACAGCTTCGGAAGACTTTGTCTTGAGAGCTACGGAAGACTTCATCTTTTACCTTCGGAAGAGTTAAGTCTTTGGCTTCGAAAGATTTTACACTTAGAATATTTTCCAAGTTTAGTGTAAAGCTTCCGCAGCAGTTTCTTCTGAACTTTGGCTTTGGAAGATTTTACACTTAGCATTTTTCTTGAGTGTGTAAAACTCTTGAAGCTAGTTCACCTTTGTTCCGAAGTGCATGTTAGAAGACTTGGTTGTTTTGGTATCTTTTGGTTGCATCAGCCTCTTAACTTCAGAGGTTCCTACAGCACTGTCTGCCACAGTGCAGGGGAGGACGGTTTTCATCACTCCAGCCATTATAAACACCCATTTGCAGCTGGATGATGAAGCAGGTGAGTTGTCCTTTCCAAAAGCTACTATCAACCAATCCTTTGCGCAGATGGGCTACGAAGGTGACTTTTCGGTCAAGACCTTCAGGAAGGGGAAGGTCTCATTCCAATGGAAATACCTCCTCCATGTAGTCATACATAGCTTATCCAATAAGTATAGGGGATGAGACCAGATTCCAGAAGACCTTTCCTTCATTGTCCATAGGATGGTACAAGGGGTCAAATTCAGGTACTCTTAATTTGTATTTAAAAACTTACTTGCAAATTTGGACTCCTTAGAGTATTACATGTTCCCCAGTATGTTCAACACATTCTCAACTGTGAAATGGGACCACAGTTGAGGGGAACAGGTAATATTCTTAAACTTGCACACATGAGGCCCGACATTTTCAAGATTTTGAAAAAGCCAACTGTCGGGTTCTCAGGGGTAGAAAAAACCCTTGTCCCAAAAATGTTTGAGCTCATTGCTCAGGGTGACATCTTAGCAGCACCAGCTAGTGATGAACCAACACCCTCTACTTCTCACCCACCTCAAATACAACCTACCATTAAAATCACCTACCAAATAAAACCCAAACGAACCCCTGCACTTGATATTGAGCATCTGCATGCCCCCATATCAGAACCTATGCAGGAGGAAGTGGAATCTAGAGCTCCCACTTCCCTTGAGGAGCAGACAACTCCCATCTTTCAAACAATCAGTGCTGAGGTTCTTCATGCTCAGCCTGATGAGCTCACAACTCCACAAACAGCCTTAAGCCATCACTCTGAGTCTCAACACTCTAGTGATCACCTTCAGGGGAAATCTACCATCCCCAGCCTCTTGATCATCTCAACCGCCCCATACCCAGCCTTGACTTCTACTCTGATGAAGATTTAGGCTTCAGTGAGTACCATGAAATCTCCTTCTTCCCATACTCAAGAAGAGATGAGTACTCCTGCTTCACCCACTTCTAGCCCACATCAGCTACACCCTAACTGAGGTATCCCTCTATCCCTCAACTGTTTAGGAGATCCATATGGCAGAGGCTACACTTTTGCAAGTTATAACATCACTAGGACCTCTACCATGGCAACCCAGCCTCTTGACACTTCTCTCGAAGTTGTCATTGGGCAGGGGAAATCCAGCAGCCAAGAAACCCATGCTGGTGGTGAGGAAGAAGACTTAGGTCTAATTCTCTCATCCCCCCATGATTCTTCATCTGAAGATGAGGGGAGTCTACAATAATAGGTGCACAAACTATCAAATTGTGCACCTACTTTGTGTCAAAGATAGCTCACCTGGAATCTCAGGTGACTATCTTGCAGAAGAGGGTCAATGACCAGCAACTTGAGATCACCAATCTCAAGGGCAAGCTAGCTGAGAGACCCATGAGACCAACTCATCCAGGTCCACAAGAACCTGTGGATGTCATGGATCAATCTCCTAGCTCACCTATGCAAGAGGGTGATGCTACCAAAAAGGGGAAGAAAATTCTGACAATCATAGAACCTGGGAGTTCTTCTCAGAGTATGGACATAGAGGACTCATCTCTTGCAGTTGTCCATACTCAGCAACCTCCTCTAGACAGTGATCTGGAACTGCTTATTCAACAACTGTTTGAGGAGGGAATACCAAGAGCAATGTTTGCCCCATCTGAGAACCCAATCTGGGGTTGGGGGTATGACAGTGATAGGAAAGCTCTTGTGATCTCTAGAGCTCAGGGTCAACAAGAAATTCTCAACATCTCCACCCTAAGTTTCTATAAGAGTATAAACTTAGTGGATCTGCCCCTTGTCAACCCAAGCAACAACAGACAAGCAGGAAGATTGGCAGAAAGGATCCAAGACAGGGTGTTAGAGGAGTTCAGACTAAGATCAAAATTATATAGACAGAGGCTAGCAAGTGAGATCTTTGGTCAACTGGATGTTTAGGTGGACCTGGAGATTAGCTTCGAAGGGAAAACCTTGACTGAAGGCCCAGAGGTTGAACTTGTGACCCTTGAGACAGGATCTCCCTCTACACCCATTACCCTCAGTAAAACACCAGCTGGTGATAATGCTTCAGAGCCTCTCTCTGGTAAGAGCTTGACAGCTGAACCAAGCAATGAAGGCCAAAGCTCTCTTTATCTTGAGTCACCAAGGCCTGTGGTTGACAAAGGTAAAAGAAAATTAACTGCTGAGGAGATTGAAGAAGAGAAGAGAGAGAGGAAGAGGAAGCTGAGGGGGGAGAATTCAAGTGGTTCCCCAGGATTTATGGAAGCTGTAATAAGGGCTGCCCCCAGGCTGAACACTCAGGAAGATGAGTTAAGGGCAGCCAGGCTAAACTACCTGGGAACCAGAAATTACAGTATAGATGAACTCATCTTTCTCCCCTTAGATGAGCTGAATGAACTGGCTGACACTGAGTTGTTAAAGGAGAGGAAAGAAGCAGAGGATGCTGCTTTGACCCTCAAACACAAGGAAGAAATGAGACTGAAAAGACTCTACAAGAAACTTCCTATCTTCTCCCCAGTTTAAGAAAGTCCTGAGTCAGAGACTGTGGCCTCTGAATAATCTCAGGTAGTTGATGAAGAAGAAAGATTAAAGATGATCAACTATCTGAGTGCCACAGGTCTCTATCAGGCATCTGCACTTCTTTCCCTGTCTCATGAGTATATATTGTTTGAATATAACAAGCAGCTAGAAGAGCAAGCCAAAAAGGATAGGCAAGCTGCTAGGAAAAGGCAGATGGAAGAAGCTAAGAGCCATCATCCAAAAAAATCAGAAAAAGTTTGCTGATAGGCAGAGGATGATGAGCTTCTTAAAACTGTATGGGTTCTCCTGAAGGAGGCTTGGTCCCATGTCTCTATCTACAATGGATGAGCACATAAGGTAATCAAGCAGAAGATAAAGAAGGGAGAGCTGGTGGACTTGCATTCTCCAAGTCAAGCTCAACCTTAAGTTGAGGTGAAGGTTGAACCTACAGAGACAACACAACCTGCACCTGGAGCTGCATATCAGCCAACTTCATTTTCTGACTCACAGCAGGATTCTCCTCCCTCTCCTTCTGAAACTGGGAGAGAGGAGATCCCAACTGAGAGGGATTCCACTAAACATCCTGGCATTGAAGACCAACCCTCTCAGTTAAAATCACCAGGGAGGAAAAAGAGGATGGCCAAAATAAAATCCTCTTCAAAGAAGAAAAGAAGAAAGGCATCCTCCTCCCAACCTCAGGATGAGTCAGAACATCCTGAGGAAGTGCATGAAGAGGCCTCTCAACCAACTCCAATCATAGTAGAGCCTCTTGCCATTGGAAGACAAATTCTGTCCTGGACATTTGCTGAAGATCCAGAAGGATGGTATGTCACTAGAGATCAAGGAGAATAACATGTCTACTTCACAAATGACATGCTTGAACTCCTTTTGTATGATCTCTATGACATGAGAAGGTACTTCATAAGTCTAAGAATCCGATCTGCTGATAAAGAAAGGAATTCTGAAGATCCTCATGTGGACTATCCAAGTCTGAAGAACCTCTCTGTTTTGGTAGCATCAGCCTAGGGGGAGTTTGTAGGAACCTTTGAAGTTAAAAGGCTGATGCAACCAAAGGATACCAAAACAACCAAGTCTTCCAATATGCACTTCGAAACAAAGGTGAACTAGCTTCGAAAGCTTTTACACACTCAGAAATATGCTAAGTGTAAAATCTTTCGAAGCCAAAGTTTAGAAGAAACTGCTGCGGAAGCTTTACACTTAACTTGGAAAATATTCTAAGTGTAAAGTCTTCCGAAGCCAAAGACTCAACTCTTCCGTAGTTAAAGTTGAAGTCTTCTGAAGCTTCAAAGACAAAGTCTTCCGAAGCTGTTTACAAGACAAGACTGATTTCTTATGAAGAAAGAGAAAAGATTCCTTTTCCATCAACTTTATCATAAAGCAACCTACTTTTCGCTGCATGCTCTGGTGGTTCACCTGCTATCACTAGTTGGTGAAACTTTCATGCTTTATGATAAAGTAGATAAGGTCTTCGCCTGCAAGTTTCTCCTTTGTTCCTTTTGGCTTTTTGTGATAGGAAAAGTCAGTGAGCTATGGCATGTCATAGTCACTAGTCAAAAAGGCAATCTGCCTTTTTAACTTTAGATTGATCTTGTTGTCTAGATTAGTCACTCAACTTCCAACTGTCTTCTTTTGGTCATATTGGACATGTTGTAGGATGTAGTATAAAAGGTAGTTCTTGTAATTTCTTCATGCTTCATAAACACTTGTAAGAGAACTTGAGATCAATATACAACATCCTTGAAAACTAATCTTGTGTTGATTCTTAGTCTGTCTCTTTGATTTACATGTGTTCTTTGGAGCATGTTTTTAAGTTACCATTCCCTATTTGAAATGTTAAGTGATCTAAGATCTCTCATCTGTATGAAACTAAGTGTTAAGTACCCTTACCCGGTCCTGCAGTATGCATCGACGTCCTTTTCCTTTTAACGTGGAGTTCACAACAACAACTATAAGTTAATTTTTAATGATTTTATGACTTGTGTCATGGGTGATGTAAATTAGTTTAAAAAGAAAACTTAGAAAGGTTACCCGCATCATGTTATTTACAAATCTTCCAATATTATTCACAATGTTAGAAACCCATCTCATAACTAATTTATACCGATATGTATTACAAAAAGGGTCGAACGTTTGATCTCAAGAAGAATTTTAATGGTTTTGTCATTGGACTCAACCTTAGACTCAACCTTACAAAAGGGTCGAACGTTTGCTCTTTCCACATATTTTTATTCTATGTTTATCGTAACTAATTTATACCGATATGTTATTACAAAAGGGTCAAACATTTGATCTCAAGAAAATTTTTACCACTTCAAGTCTAAATGGTTTTGTCATTGGACTCAACCTTCAACTCTAACTCCGTAAACATAAATTCACTAGTTACTAGCTTTTACTTAATGGGATGTAAATACCGACAAGGTGTATACATGTTGAATGCTAAATGAATACAGGGTATGCTAGGTGCACGAGCGTATATGGGCATTTATGTGGATGAGGACATGCGTATATCAGTTTATAAGGTTATAATTAATTACATTAGCATTTACAAATTTTTGTTAAGAGTAAATTTTGGTTTTGGTCCCTATGGTTTAATCATTTTAGTTTAAAAATGAATCTTTGATCATATCATGGCATGTGGTTTTATTTTTGTAACGGTTTTGGTCCCTGACATTTATTCTGTTAGTTTTTACAGTTAAATGTAAGAACACTTTAATCATTTTACATACAGTGACTATTTTATAACTAGATAAATAATTGAAGGGGTTGTTTTTAATATACATAAAATAATATAAAATACATATAGCATAAATTTTAAATAAGAATTAAAAGACTAAAACCAAACCCTTATAAATCTAAAAACCCTAAGTTAGACAATCACCGTCTTCAGCGTCGGCACCACCGTCGGACAACCACCCCCCCACACCTTGCACCACCACCGGACAACCACAATCGCCATCATCTTCTTCCTCATTTTCGAACAACCCCCATCGTCGGACAATCACCATCCCCAGTGTCTTTTTCCTGATCTTCGAACAACATCGCCTTTTGAGATTGAAAGAGAAGATGCCATGGAAGAACCTTGGTGATCTGCCACGATCGGTGATGGTTTCATTACAACGAGGGTAGGTGCTGGGGTTACTGAACCTTGGTGTTCTCGACCACTCTCTGTGTTTTTGTTCCGTTCGAATTCGTTGCCCACCTCTCTAAAGTATACATCGACCGGGATTACACCCTGTTGCCGCAGAGCTTTTGTGGTCCTGGTGGCTCCATTCCTCGTATAGATCTGTTGATGGGTTGCATCGACAATAAACAAGATCTTAAAAAGCAAAAATCTAGGTTTGCCCGTAAGTGACGAGTTTAACCCCAACAGCTAAGAAGAACTTACGAGGAAATATGGTCTTTGAAGTTGAGCTACCTAACTTCAAAAGCTATTTTAATTATAGATTACAACCACTTTAAATAACAAGAGAGTGCGAAGAGAAATGACAGAGAGATAGTGGGATGGAGAGAGAAAGAGTACAAAAAAAATACAGAGTTAGAGTTTTCTCCTTAGTTTTTTTTTTGCAAGTACGAGGGTGATATAATATTTAGTGATTTAAAAAAAAAAAATTAACCCCTGTTTGGACCTCTGATGAAAGGAAATATAATAGGTAGGGACTACGCAAAAATGAAATCTCAAGATTTACCACAAACCACAATAAATGTCTATGTAATTTACTCTTAAAAAACCTCTTTTTTATTTAATTGTAGATTTGGTTTATTTGATTCATAAAGAGTTTGATCATCGTTGATCTCATGACACGTTTCTCGAAAGTTTCCAAACTTTGAAACATCCATCAGTAACCTACAAAGCAATCGATCTCCTATTAGTTACAATGAATGGTGTGAGTTCATCCTTACATGTGTGATCTGCGTCTCTCATCTCACATCACTGCAAAGGAAGATTTCAGGAACAAAGCTTATTATCATCATATTTACTTTGGAAAATCACTCATGTGGAAGTTAAATTCCTTTAAAAATGATAGAAGGGTGATTCTTAGATGCATCGAAGATGGATAAGGATCAGTCACTTTGGCAATTTGATGCGAATTCATTAGAATGCATCGAAGGTGTTTGATGAAATGCTCAAGAGAAACTACACAAAATTTATCAAGTTTAGAGTATAGAAATTGCACAGAACTGAAAATTGTTCCTGTGTATCTGTGTGATGGTGTTATATATAAATCTTTTGATGCTGAGCATCATTTGCTATTGATGCATATGGTTCTGTCTGTTGACATTACTGAAATGGCTGGAATGAGCCAAGAAGAGTAAGAGGACATATTTTTGATATTGTTGAAAACACCAATGCAACTGTCTGCAAGGGTTTTGCCATGGGTTCAACATCCCTTGTATCCTTTCATCTTAGTAGTTTTGAAAATGAGCTAAAAGAACTGCCGATGCAGAACACACTCAACTCAGATGTAGCTGATGGTGATTATGTCTCTGAGAAATTCATGAAATTGCACAGAACTGAAAATTGTTCCTGTGTATCTGTGTGATGGTGTTATTATATAAATCTTTGATGCTGAGCATCATTGGCTATTGATGCATATGGTTCTGTTCTGTTGACATTACTGAAATGGCTGGAATGAGCCCAGAAGAGTAAGAGGACATATTTTTGATATTGTTGAAACACCAATGCAACTGTCTGCAAGGGTTTTGCCATGGTTCAACATCCCTTGTATCCTTTCATCTACTAGTAGTTTTGAAAATGAGCTAAAAGAACTGCCGATGCAGAACAACTCAACTCAGATGTAGCTGATGGTGATATGTCTCTGAGAAATTCATGAGTTCTTACTGAGTGATCATAAATTCTGAACCAACATGATTGCTGGAGTTGGTTATAAACGCTGAGAAATCTCTTATCAAGAAGATTGAGATCAGAGACTTATCATAGACAAACTATGTGCTGATCAGGGATTAGTCAAAAGTCGAGAGATGAACAATTGGAAGATTCAATCAAAGAAGAAATAAGTTTTGATAAGTCATCAGCAGCAGTTCAAAGGATGGTCTGTTTGAAGAAATGATTAAGGCAGGGTAGACGATGAGCCCTGCATTCCGTGTTTAAAAGTATTATTTTAGCAGTAGTATTCAATGCAGATTCAGCTATTATGCATTCATCCAAGGGCGAAAAGATGTGCCAGGCTGATGAGCAATATAACGCAAAAGTCCCATATGAAGTACTGAGATTGCACTAGCATGGAGTTCAAAGACTGCTCGACCTTAGTGACTGGTTCTGGACACATTGCAATTATGAAAAGTCCATCCCTCTTGTAGCCAAACATCTCGCTTAACATGCTGCTAGAATTCGAACAAGTCTGAAGCAGTCAAAAAAATGACTCAGGGTAAATCGGACATAACTCATGAGTGCAGCTACCACAATGGAAGTAAACCCCGTCTTCGTGCAGCCCTTCATTTTACTTCATTAAATGATCTTGTTGCAATTGATGGGCTACTACTCTGATTCAATTCAGCCACAGCTTCACAGAAACAAAAAAAAAGTGACAAGAGTCATGAATTTTCAGAAGCATGAGAAACTAATTGGTTCTTGCTGTAACAACTCTATAAAAAACTCGGATGATAAAGATGATGGTATTGAAAACAAAATTGAAAATTCAACCAGCAAGTGCAAACAACACTCAGAGATAAAAGCTATAAATCATTCTCATCATAAAGAAGTAGGAGAAGTCTTTAATCAGTCAATGCTATATATGAAGCAAAATATCAACTTAAGACAGGTGTATGTATGGATCAATCAAAAGAAGAATTTATGAAGGAGAACTAATTGGTTCTGCTGTAACAACTCTATAAAATAACTCGGATGATAAAGATGATGGTATTGAAAACAAATTGAAAATTCAACCAGCAGGTGCAACAACACTCAGAGATAAAAGCTATAAATCATTCTCATCATAAAGAAGTAGGAGAAGTCTTTAATCAGATCAATGCTATATATGAAGCCAAAATATCAACTTAAGACAGGTGTATGTATCAATCAAAAGAAGAATTTATGAAGGTCAGAAGCCTATGTGCACACACAAGTAGACTAGATTTAGAGGGCCCTGAATGAAGGCTATGATCCATTGCAACTGTTGGCTTAACCATGCATTGACCTTTGGAAAATCATCAAAAGCATAAACTCAATCATGGGAAAGAAAACTTAGTAGATTCGGGGCTAAATATTGCTCTTCCTGGTAGTCCAGATGCAGAAGTGTTCTGTCACAATATTAACTCGTAGAAACTAGCAACATTCAGAGACAATCATCTGAATGAGTCCCTCATTTATCGAATCTGCAGAACCTGTATAACGTTTCGATAAGTAGATGCTCGTCTCTGAGCAATCTGAATTGTTATTTAAAGTTTTAGTAAACTCTCAAGTCTCTGAATCATTTTTTAAAGAGCTCTGAACTGCTCTTTGAATTATCATCTGAGTACCAAAAACAGCAGTACGTGAGCCTCTAAGTAAATCATTTAGGGGATACACTCAAGCAGATTGTTCAAAAGAAAACCAATTTGATGAAGAAGAATGAATTGCAGATCCAATTAATTCAGATCTGATCAGAATTAAAAATATTTTATCAAACAGAAGCTTCAGAAATGATAAATTCTACAATACATGATGAAGTTTCAGTTGATGGAAAGGACAGTGATACGTCTGTTGATTCAGAACAATTGTATGTGAATGCAGAGTTAGATTAGATTTATTATAACGGGAGATAATGCCATCAAACGAATCAGTCTTATTTTTTTCTCCACCATTGTCTGTGCTCAGACCCTCTGTAAGAGTGGAGAATGAAATCTCAGCTTCTCAAATTCTCGTAAATCAACAAAGAAACTATGGCACATAAACTGAGGAATAATGACACTCCTAAGGTGTGATTTTAATCATCTCCCTTGGTTTTTAGACGACCAAGTTTACCAACACATCCATTGATGAGCTACTGGAGGTGGGCAGCATTGCTCAGTACATCTTCATACACAGGGATCAGGGATTCTTAAAAACTTATTATGAAGTTTCTTGTCTTATCGTAACAATGACACAATGTTCGTGTCACCTACCTTAAGTAGACCATCAGAGCAGATTTTTGAGATTGTTAGTTTAGAAGATCACAAAGACTCAGAAGGGTCTAATGATATAGATAACCATTTCCCTTAATAGGTTAAAATCGTGCCTAAATTTATCTTATAACTCAAAACTCATCAACAAGATATTAAGCAAGCCAGTCGTTTGAACAAGTTTTTTGATTTAACAAACACACCGCAAATTAAAAATGATAACTTTCAATTGTAGCAATTCTTTTGTTTCAAATTCAAGTTATTATGTAAATTAGTAAAGCATGAGTGTAGTTGACCTTGTGTCGAATTATTGTTTTTTTTTTCTTTCAAATATTAAATAAGTCAAAATTTCGATATAAACAATGGAAATAGCTAAAAAAACAAAGTAGTTGAAACTTTCTAAAATTTTCTAGCATATATTCGTTTTAAACATAAACTTTAAAAATACTATACTTCAAATATTTTTATTTCATATTTTTCTAAAACATATATTGCATAAGAACATATTTACGTAAATCCAAACATTAACTGCATAATGTATACTGTTGAGACGCCTCTAGCATGACAGAGTATATCGAATACATAAACCAGTAGCAAATCTTAAATTAGGAAAGTATGAACATGACTTCCAAATAAACCGCTAAAAAGACTATGAACATTCAAGATATTGTAATATGCATCATCAAAATATAACTACCCATAACACAACACAAGTTCATCGACTGAGAACACCATTACAGGTTCTACAAAGACTCCGATGATCTCGGTCCTAACTAAACCAGGCAGACCTGTCCTGCTTTGGCTCCATGTAATCCGAACCAAAAGAAGACCCATATATCATCTTCAAACAATCCTGCTGAATAATGTTATTGAAATGGTGAGCTTGTTGTGAATGTGTTATGTTAGATTCAAATCCATGGTGGAGAAAGTTGTTTTCTTGAAACTGTATGATGCTTGATGGACCAGAAAACGGGTTGTTTGAACTTGTTATGTTCTTCGGGTCGAGCTTTGTGATGTTTTCTTGAAACTGGATGTTTGGTTGCTGAAGAAATGGGTCGTTTAAACCACAAAGATTTCTGGGGACAGGCTTCGTGTTGTGTTCTTGAATATTATTGTCATAAAATGACATAAGATCGTTAATCATCTTTTGACCGTCTTCAGGAACTCCAAGAACTGTTGGATCGAAAGGAGGAGGGGCGGGATCAACCACTAACGGACCACCAGCTTGCTTTGGCTGGACAAAACTGAAGTTAAGGGCCCCGACAAAGTGAGCTGATGAACCCTGAGTTCTATACGGGCAGTTCATTTGATGATTATCTCTCGAGGGTCGGTCCAGAAACCCATGAAACGGTTGATTATATGGGCATTTCAAGAACTCGCAAGTGTAAACCTTGTGGTCAACGGCTTCGGCTGTCGGAGGGGTCTTCCTCTTTCTATCAGTTAACAACCCGAGATTGCTTGGTTTGATATCTGCAAGGTCAAAGTTGGGTTCGGGTTCACGTTGACCAACTTCAACGTCATACTCAGAAGCATCATCATTAGCAGCAAATGAACCACTCCAGCCAGATGACATAACCGGTGGGCAAAGTTCAGGGTAAAGTTCTCGAGCCAATGACTCCTCCTGGTTAAGCACGGCCAGCCATGTTGCACTCTCTTTTGCAGTCATCTTATCTTGCAAACATTTCGATTGTCTCACAAGTTTCCTTATCTTACCCATATCTGGAAACATATGCTTAATGACCGCAGTCAAAACGCCTACTTTCCATGCCTTTTTCAGATCATGTGGCTTCTTATATGGCGGAGGTCCGGCTTGATCCTTTTGTAACCCTAACTGTGGCCACCACTCTTCATTCCCAGTGGGCCACCACGGTGGAGGAACCCCTTTTTCCAAAGGAAACCGCCTCTGTGGTGGATCACAATGCTGCATGAGAGCCGACAATAACGAGCCTAGAGTTGTGTCTTGAAGCTCTTGTAATGTTTGTGGTGTAGGCCCAACAGCAGGCGTTGACTCGTTTTCTCCTGCAACTGAGTTAACAGCTCGAAACTTTGCTACAGCTGCTGGGCCGTTACGATCAAACCTGACCTTTTCTTTCCACCATTCTCGAAGATTATCAGAGGCACCGCCTACAGGTTTTCCTTTTTCGGGTATAATCCCATAAACAAAACCTTGAGCTTTGCAAACCTCCATCATCTTCAGCATGTACTTTAATATCCCATCTTGTGCTCTTGACATCTTCTTCCTTCTTGCTTGTTCTTGAGACTGTTGTTGTTTGGCTGTACTGATGTTTTCTTTCACATGAGATGACGATTCTTTGAGTTTTTTGAGCTTCATTTTATCCCTCCACATTCTTCTCTCGAGTTCATCGACATCAATCTCTTCATCTGTGAAATCATCATCCACAACCGTTGTCGGGGTATCCTTGGAATAGAATTCATCTCTCCTTGTGCATTTTGAGCACAAAAGAAACTAAGTTGGTCACAAAATCCCATCTCATCAAAAGTAAGCATCCCCATAATCAAAATTAGATCTCAAACCAACCTGAAATTATGAACTGCAGCCAGAGTTTGATCAGTATTACATCTAAAAGATCAATTCAATTCCCTAATTAACAAACATCACTCAAAGCATCATTGAGATTGAGAAACACAACCATTTAGCTGAAATATAAATTTGTTAGATTTTATTAATTCGATATTGATAATTAAATTTTAGACATGATATTGTATAAAATTTACGAGTATACCATTTTGATGCGTTTACGTTTATCTATATATAGATGTAAATTTCAATTCAAATAAAGCTTTGTAGTATTGATAGTTTAACTTAGAATATTTAATTTTTTTAATAACTTTTAAAATATGATTTGTATAATTTTTTAATAACTTTAAAATATGATTTGTATAAATATTCCAAATATATCGGTTAAGTAGATCATCATGTCAAGAAGATCTGAATCTTCATAACATACAGCTTTTGCAATTGAAACAAAACTAACATAGAATTGATTTCACCAAGAACATAGATGAACTGAAAATGGTCAATCAGAAACAGAAGAAATTAACGATCTAATCTCATCCACAAATCAAACAAATTAATTTCAATAGAACTATTATCCACATATCGTATAAAACATTAACCTAATCGATCAACCCCACTACTAATTCAGTTCATAAACCCAAAACTAAAGTCAACCCAGATGAAAAAACACAGCAAAACACATGATCCAAACTTCAATTTCATACAACCGACATCAAAAACTAAATAAAGAGGATCAAAAAGTTACCTGAAAGGAAAGTTTGCTTGTTTTTATCTCCAGATGAATCCTCTTGAAAGTTTATAGAAGAGAGAGAGAGAGAGAGAGAGAGAGAGAGAGAGGGAAGAAGGGATGATTTGAGTAAGATGTAGAGATGTGTGCATAAAGTAATAAGAAAATATAGGGAAGTGAAAAGTGTCGGCGATTGGTAAAGTAAAGGCAGATGAAACAGGCGATGGTGATGGAAGGAAGGAAGAAGATATATTATTAATTGACGATGGCGTTTTCAAAGTGTTAATGGACGTAAACATGGTGTTGGGGCGGTGTATGTACCCTCAGAAAACGGGCATTGAAAGTGCCGATTAACATGGAGCTGACAAGGATTTACCCGACCTGACCCGGAATTATTGTGTAATAATTGATGACAGACTAAATTACTTGTATGAAACCGAAACCTTTAGTTTGAGCTAAAATTCTCTAAACTTATATTTTTATATATTTGATCTCTAGTTGCATTGTCTGTTTTCGAAGATGGTTTTCGACTTTAACAGTGTTGATTTGATGATTAGGGTATGGCGCAAAGAGTAAGAATAACGGCCTGACCTTATGGATCAAGAAACATTGAATCAAATCATAAAAATCGAGTACAGATAAGGTAGATATAGAGTTATCTAATTGCCCATCAGCAATCATCGTGTTTAGAGTGGGGTGCGTGAACCATGTCGTTCATCACAGGTACATTAATTATGCCCCATGAGTTCATTCTTTGTAATTCAACCCTAACTTAATCAAGACATACGGGTTTTTGGTCTTAGATGATGGTGAGAATAAAAAAACCAGAGTGGATGATTATATACAAGAGGGATGATGAGGAGTAGGAAGTGTAACGTCCACAATTTCATATAATATCTTGATTGAAAAGTCATCAGGGGGTCACATTTGGAAAACTAGGATCTTTCAAAAATTTTATTATATATTATAAAAATGATTACAAGGATCTAATTATAATATTTAACATCTTGTTGTGTTTGATCCTTCACACTCAATACTTGATCTTCCCTAGTCCTCTCACTTGAGCATATCATCGGAAAGGATATGCATACCATAGACCAGCTTTTGCTAAGTGAGTATATATTTAGATTTGCATACCATACTACCCCATAATAATACACCCTCAGTTAACACATATTACTCAACATTGGGCCAGAAAACTCACATATGAGCCCGACACTTGAACCTCCATGTGGTATAGTGTTAAATAAAAAAAATCACATCCGAATCCAACGCCCCATCTCATTGTGTTGGACTAAGAAACTCACATATGAGTTTAAGACTACCCACGCATATAATTGTATTGAGGTAGTCCACATTAATATCATGAGGCAGTTCATATCATGGCCTTTTTCATGAAGTTTTTTTCAAAGCTTGCCATTAACTAGTTATGGTCTGCTAACTCCATTCATAGCCCGAGTTATGCTCATTGGAAGTTATAGACATTCCTTTCTCTTGAAACTGATTAAAATTTTAAGGTGTTACAATTCCCTACTTATTTTAGATTTCATCCTAGAAACTCATCAACTTAGCAAACAACTGAAGATAATATATGCTTAGCCCATCTTTTGACTTTCGTTTGGTGTCAGAACCCTTCTTATGCTTTCAATGCACTTTTACTTGGTTGATTTCTTTGTTTCATAGCTTCTTAACCTTTCGGTCAAGTATTAGTGTCAATTCCTCCACATAGTCTAACTTGTCATCAATTAAGACATCATCCAAGGGAATGTGAGATGTTTCATCCACAAGGCACTTATGTAAATAAGATACATGGAATGTATTGTGTATCCCACTTAACTCTAGTGGCAATTCTAATCGATATGCCACATTCCCAACACGCGTAGTGATACGAAAAGACCAATAAATCATGGACTTTCCATGTTTGCGGAAATGAATCACTCCTTTCCACGTAAAGACATTCAACATAACATGATCTCCAACTTGAAAGTCAATAGGTCGTCTCCGTTTATCAACATATACTTTTTGTCGATCCTGGGAAGCTTTCAGATGACTTTTTATTAAGTCAATCTTTTTGTTAGTTTCATGAACAATTTTTTATTACCAAGCTCCCGCTAAACTGATCTTTCCCCAACATATTGTGTGATAACCTTAATCTCAAGAGGACTCTGCGACCACATCCACCCAAGGATGTGGGCCGCAACGCTGGAAAAAGGAGTTGTGGGCCGTAATATTGGAAAAAGGAGATGTGGGCCACAACGTGTTGACAAAGAAATCAACTGAAGGATTATACGTGTCATGATAACAATCACGGATTAACACGTTTTTGGTGACTTAGGAGTGATGCAGGTCGCACCAAGAAGTTTGAAGACCTCAAGGATTTGGGCGGTTCATTCGCATCTAAGAGGCTCACACGTGTCACCCTCTAGCCGCCTCAAGCGATTTAGACCATATCGCCCCTCTCTTATGATCTGCATCAGGGGCTAAGTTGTCCCTATAAATAGAAGCCCAATTTCATATAATTGAAGTCATATTTCTTCCAAACTCTCACTTTTAAATCACTATTCCAAGCCCTTTGAATGTTCCTAAAGCTTCGGTTCGCATCTAGCTCCTTCAGCTAAGGTAAGTTCAATTTGGTTATTTAACTTTGGTTTAGGAATGAGATTTGGAGGTCATGGCTAGGTTATGTAGTGGGTAATGTAGTCCTAGGTTAAGCATAGCTTAATCAACTATGCCTAATCTATTAGTTACCCAAAGCTAATCTTGGTGATAATTATCCATTCCTCAATCCTATTCCAAGTTACGTAACTAAGCACATCTCGATACTAAAAAGGAACATAGTTTCAGGATCCTTTTGACCAAGATCATGCTTATAACCCAAGTGAGTTATCATGATTTTGAAAGTATATAACTCGTATGGTCAACTAGTAATCAACAAGCATGCCACATATGCAATATGTTGGCGAAGTATATTTAATCCTTTATGCTTACAAAACCCGGGGGGGGGGGGGGGGGTTCATCGGTGGTTATTCCTAATGGGGTGAATGACCCATAGGACATTATGCCGATATAACACACCCATACCCAAGACGGGAGGGGTTATTATGTTATCGTATCTGTAACAATTTAATAATAATATACCATTAATCATAATACAATACTTTACATTTGATAAGAGTTTTTATTCTAACACTTTTAACGTATTTGTTTTAATTGATGTCCACGACTTATCAAATACCATATGTTCGGTAATAGTATTATGACAGTATAATAACGAATCGTTAAAGCATGTGTAGATATTCACGATAATCTGAGTGCCTATATCATTGAACTCATCAAGATCATGATAACCCTAAAAACTATCACTGTGATGTTCTTGTATATAATTCAAAATTGAACCGCGGCGAAGCGCGGGTAATCATTTTAAAGTTACTCCAAAATAACATGGATCAAAAGGTAAGAAATAAATTTAATCGTAATAATAATATCACAAACGATAAGATGAGATGATACAATCATTGATTAAATTAAATAAGATGAGATGATACAATCATTGAAGCGATTAACGTTGAACCATGCTTTCATGAGCAAAACTTAAGGTCATTTATTAAATGGGTGAGAGATTTAAGTGATCAAAAGTAAACCGGCTGATAAGATGCGGTGGATAAAATGTAAACTGCAGACTCAGAAGTTGACACCATACAATAAATAATCTGAATTAATGAAGAATAGAGTCAAAAAATCCTACGAAAAATCAACTATTAGAAGATTGAAGGATGCCAAATCAGATACAAACCAATGCGTGTTGAATAGAGATGGCAAATTCGATTCTATTTATATTTATATCTATTGGGACAAGAAAGTAAAATAATATATATATGATATATATATATATATATATTATATATATATATATATAGATAATATATATATATATATATATATATAGATATCTATATAACCTAGAACCAAACAAGTCGAAAGGGGACAACCGAGTATTTTTAATAAATCTCCTAAATCATTTTGTTCAAATTATTATCAAAATAGTATATTCTTTTGTAATCACAATGAACATCGTACTTATACAATTTAAAATAAAATAAAATAGTGAAGAGTTATTACAACTCAATCCGGCTTGTTTCAACCCATACACAATAACACAAACTTAATCATTTTAACCCAAATCTAATTCCCCCGACTAACCCATTTGGCCACCTATTTTGTATGAGACTAGGTATGAAAAGTGGCTAATGTCCCATATTTTCTATAGCCAGAAACAAAAAAGTTTTGGATTATAAACAACATGAGTAGCATGAGGAAAAAGAAGGAAATACGCAAAAAATATATACCTTAAGCCTACGAATGCGTAGCATGTTTAAACAATATAGAAAACAAGAAGGGTGCCACACAGACCTGGTATCAAGGACCTTTTCTAGGATGACAATAGAAGCTATATATCATTTACAATCAATGGTGAACGGTGACCATAGAAAATGAGAATGAAGGTAGAGAAAATTTTAGATTTAGTAATTTAGAGAGGTAGCAATTTAGATATTGTAGCGCGCAAGATATTACACGAAATCATGTTGAAACTGGAATGTCGAAAACGAATAGTACAAAAGAATATGATACCATATGGCCCAGATGTGAGCATACTCAAAGAAGGATCTACATAATTAAGTAAATAAAATTTCAGATTAGGGTATAAATTCCTAGTGGTAGAGGGATCAAAGCATATTAATGAACATCATTAGAATAAAACGTTATGATTACATAATAAATTGGTCAACAAATGAAGAATGCTGAGTAATATACCATTACGAAATACTTAAGCAAAAAAAATGTACCATTGAAGAACCAATTATAGAGAACGAGACTAACATGTGTAGACAGTCAAATATTCAATCAAAATACTATAATGCATAGAATAAAAAATTTCAACTATGTCAACAAATGAACAAAACAATTAATGAATGTTGTTTTTTTACTATTCGGTTCAATTCACATAAAAAATAATGAAAGAGAAATCATATTTTAATTATCTTTGATATGTTATGCATTATGCAAATGCCATGATTGTTATATTCAATTACACATAAGCCACAAGACTAATTACTATGTAGTGTGCAACTGGAAAAAAAAGCAATAAAATATTAAAATACGTTGTTAGATTTAGGTGAGGATGAATGTATCTCACCTTATGCCTGAATGTATTTAATACACATCTCAAATGACAAATTATTATGTGAATATAAAAAACTAAGGTGTTACAAGATTTAATGATTCATCTAACCAAGCAAAAGTGATAGCATGACAATCCTTGGATAGTAGTGAAAGCACCTTGCAGTACAAATAATTGTTAGAACCTATTTGTCTTTAACACACACAAAAGTAGTAAAGAAGATATACACCAAACATCAGCTCTGGTGTAAATGAAAATGTAGAAACAATCAATTTCCATATATCCTGTCACGAAAATGATTAGAAATCAACAAGTAGCTCAAGATGTTTAAACTTTATTAACATTAAGGGCCTCATTACTCAAGCTTGGATGTTACTCTATCTCAACTCATGTACACCACGTATATTATTACAAGTATTATCTGCCTGTAAAGCTATTTAGGTTTTGTACTCTTAATTTTTAAACCATAAACAAGCTCTAAATCTCTTAGCACAAACACATATCCCACGGATCTAAGGTTAAAGGATCAATTTGTGTGAGCTGCCTATAATGTTACTAATGCAAATGGGTTATTTTTGTAGTTTTGGGAGGTATAAGATTGAATGAATTTGTGCTTATTATAATTTCAATTTCACAACTTGAGAAATGAATGAAAGCTGATTTGGAATTTCGAATCACAAGTTAAAATCAATGTCTAATTAGGTTTTCATACATAACATCAAAATCCGAACAAAATGAAAATCAACATGATAAAAGAATTTAAGCTTGTTTGAATGACCTTGGATCCCAAGTAGGATCGTATACAAACAACACGCTCCCATATAATCGTCTTAATGATGATGATTAAGCTGCCATTGAAACTGCCTTGAGTTTGAGGGTCCGGGTGTTGAGGGAGATGAACTAACTAGAATTGAGGGAGATGAATTGGGCCTCTTACAAGGTATAGTATCATCGAGCATTTCAAGGGCTGAATACGATAATACATATGAGAAATCGAATGTATAGATGAGAAAGCAAATAAGAAGTGTAACGGATTGCAATCATTGGCATTGAATGGAGGGGCGAATAATGGAGAGTGATGAATACGAGGGCAACAGTGGTGAGGAGGAAAAGACGCGCATTACCGAATATGGTTATTTCTAATCTATCCTAAGAGCATTCATATCTCGTTCTCTGTATTTTTATGAGTGTATTCTCTATATCATATGGAGTGGTTGTGAGTGGATGAGAGACAAAATGTTACTGTTTATTTGTATATTTGGTAATACATTGTTCAACCTTGATAATGTTTTTAATATTTTTAAAGATGGTTATGAGTGGAGTAGAGAGAAAAAGTAAATGATAAAGTTATAAAATAATATTATTTAATTAAAAAAGAAAAGAAAAATAATTTTTAATGTAATAATAAGGATTGAGATAATAAGGGTGGTGGGAGTGCTCATGCCACACCCATCACACTACACCACACACTCACCAATCAATAATGCCATATAACATTACACCACACCATACCGCACCGCATCGCACCACACCATACCAATTTGGTGGGGGCACTCACACCACACCATACCGCACCAATTTTTTTAAATTACTTCATTAAAATTTAAACTATAATAAATAAAAACTACATTAAAATTTAAAAAAAAGTAAAAGGAACTATAATAATAATAATATAATAATAATAATAATAATAATAATAATAATAATAATAATAATAATATAAAACAAATTATTCTTCGGCAACCGAACCTTGATATCCACATTCTCCGCAACATGTTCCACGAGATGGAATCAAAGTCTAAATGTGTGTTCTCATCACGCAACTCCAAAATTGATTTTCGTTCTCAACTGGATTCGTCGGTGGATCTCGAATGTGCACAGAAGAAATAACATTGTTGTCATTTTTTATAATCATATTATGGAGTATAATGCACACGTACATTTGAAGATCGGTAGGTGTTCGGATCTGTATTTAGTTCGCAAAAGGTTAAATTTCAAAACCAAAGGTCAAGATTGATCATATCAACATTTTTTAGTGGTCGATTGATGATTTGCATTAAGATGTATATATTTTGATCGTATTTTTCAGTTATTTATGGTTAAAATTGAAAAACACATATTCACAGTTGATCATAGTTGAAAGTGAAATCTCATTGAAGTTCTCCCGTAAGGTAATAGAATGCGAAATTTGTTTTCTATGAGAACTTTTGCAAAACTTTGTTTTTCGCAAAGATAGGCGAGAACTTTTGGAGTTTTCGTAGGTAAACATAACATCGAATATTGAAAAAAAATTCACTTACGAGATTTGTGAGACCTATTGGTTGAAGCGAAAACTATTCATTCCAACGAAAAGTTTAATGTAATTCTTAGTTTTTGCGTAAACTTTACAAAAAGCAAGAACTATATTTCAGATATGAAAACCTATTATATTTGAATATTTTGGTACAAGTTTTTCTACTTCGATTTTGTAATTTGCCGGATGAATTGAAAATAGGTTATATTTTGTAACAAAAGAGGGGGAACAATTTTAAAATATATGCTTTTGTGGCAGAATATTTTGCGGATTAAACAGGTTTGTGCTACATTTGATCAAGTTCAAGATTCTAAGTTCACAACATTAGTTGGGTCGTTTATGAATTAAAACCAGACAATGTGTGCTTATTTTATCTTAAAATGGGAAAAATGGTCGGACGAGTTGAAGTGAATGATGAATTAATATTATTTAGGTTTTTGACTCTGCAAATATGAGTTTTTCTTATCTTTAAGTAGAAGGAAAATATCTAAATAATCTGGTTTAATTTATATAATTTTGTTATCAAATAGAAGCATCACATAGTTTGGGAATTGATTGATGAATGTTGGAACCCTTTTGATATGCCTAAAGTTCTTATACATTCAAGGAGAAGAAATGAAGAAGAACCTTGAAGCTTGAGACTTTAGGAGAACTTTGACGATAGGGGAAAACTAAAGTGAATGATGTTCGAGAATCCGTAATTCATGAAGATGTGTGACTAAAGTTAAACTCAGCTTGATATCATAATCCAAGGGGGAAATCGTAACTTCCTGATTATGTGGATTACAATATCAAGCAGAAAGTAAAAAATTTCAAA
This sequence comes from Flaveria sonorensis, assembly GCA_025506505.1. Classification (NCBI taxonomy): domain Eukaryota; kingdom Viridiplantae; phylum Streptophyta; class Magnoliopsida; order Asterales; family Asteraceae; genus Flaveria; species Flaveria sonorensis. The sequence continues at coordinate 39,849,787 of CM046440.1, read as the reverse complement.
CAAAGCAAAACCTCTTGAAATGCGAGAACTTTAAGGTTAAGTGAGAACTTTGAAGACGAAATCTTGCAAGATGTGAAAACTTTTTGTAAAGTTTTCTCATATTGTCGTAATATATAAATAAGAGTTTTTTTTCTTTGTATTTCAAGGTGTCTTGTTTTTTGTGCGTTTATGAGTGTGTATTCTTGGTGAATACAGTGATAGGCCTGCTGAGGGGAGCTTATCACTGGTGGATTGAGCTTAAACGATATATACTCCTTTGGTATTTTAATCATTCGGTTACGATTAATCATTCATACAATTGAGTAATTACTTGTTTGAATCATCACACACACATATTTGTCTTTAATGATCATCAAGTGTAATCTATAGTATATAATAAAAGAGTAATTAGGATGCCACATGACATTCTTATGTTACTCCTTACAAAATTTTCCCGCCTAAACTAATATATTATTTAGTAAATTTTTTATTTTAAGAAACTCAATTAATAGTAATAATTCATTTGGTTTGAATTTAATTTTTTTATATTATAAACTTTATTGTGTATCATATTGTTTTGAACTATACATATTATTATAGCCAAATAAGATTTAATTAAAAATAAAAACTAAAATGAAAAAAAATGTATTGATATATTTATAATTTTATGTTAGTGTGATTTTAAAACAACTGGTTTTTATTTTACATGGGTAAGTTGTATGTTATTATTCAAAAAAATATTCGAATATTTATAACTTATAAATGTAACTTTTTATTTTTTCATTGTTTAGTAATAAGTAACTTAATCATACGAAATATTTATACATTTATAAATTATGTTGTTTTCATATTTCAAATAAAGATGGATCGATGGGACTTTACATGTTGTATCCTTGAATCCCCATCGAAGCTACCGCCCTAATTTTTTTAAACCGAGTCTTGGATGTGTTTGTTCTCACATTAAAATACTACTCTTTGAATCTTCATCTCGATTTCCCTTTGTCTCTCCATGTCTCATTTTCATCTTCTCTTTTACAGGAGAGATCTCAAAGAAAAATAATAAAAAAACTCCCACCCAATCTTTACACTGCAATAAACTAAAAACAAACTCCACATCGAGACATGTCCACCATGCCATATGCTCTTCGTCGCCAAATCATCGCTCGACTATCATGGGAGGCGTCAAATGACATACACAACTTCGACAACCACATATTTGTTTCCAACCAACGGTATCCTCGTGGTAAGGTAGTTAAAAAACCTTTTGTTCTAACAACCCTTGAAGATTGTAGATCCTATAGGACATCAGACAAGATATTGAATGCCAATATGGTATTTAGATTTTATATTGTCTATTTTATATCATGTAGCTTTGAATGGTACACTTGTATTTGATAGAATGATGACAATATAGGACTTTAGTATTTGTATTATCAATCTTTGATATTTTATACATATGCGTTTATTCTAGATTGGGGTGTTATGTGATTATACCATGTGTGTTACTAATTATACTTTACTTTATGCGTGGTTACACTACATGTGTTATCTTCCTGTTTGATTTATACCCTTTTGATATGTTCTCGTTTAACTTGTTCTTGGTTGATTTAAATCTAGTTTTTTTAATGAATAGGTTTAGACTTAGGGCTGCAAAAGAACTGAACGTTCAGCGAACAGTTCGTGAACTGTTTGGCGGGAAGTTCGTTTATGTTCGTTCGTTTAGTAAACGAACGAACACGAACAAGAAAATTTCATTCGTTTAACTAAACGAACAAACATGAACACAAACCGTGTTCGTTCATTTATGTTCGTGAACGTTCGATAATGTGTTCGTTTATGTTCGTTAATGTCCGTTCGTGAATGTTCTATAATGTGTTCGTTTATGTGTTCAATTATGTTCTTAATTTTTGTGTTAGTTATTTTTTATGACCGTTATGTCAAGTGTTTTTAGATATTTATATTACGTGTTTTTTATTTTGGTAAATTTTGTGATGAAAATACAATTTCATTCTAAAATAATTGTGATCATTTGTATTCGTTTGTGTTCATACACTTCTTTGTGTTCGTCATGTTCATGAACATTTGTTTGTTTTCGTTGATCTTGCTTGTGTTCGTTTGCGTTCGGTAAGTGTTCTTGACAGTTCATGAACATGTTCATTTCCTTAATGAACGAACACGAACAAGGAAATCCGTTCGGTAAGTGTTCGTGAACAGTTCATGAACAAGTTTTTTTTTCTAATGAATGAACAAGAACAATGTTTTGTTCGTGTTCGTTCGGTTCGTTTGCAGCCCTAGGTTTAGTCATGTGAGGAAGAGAAGTGAATCTACATATCTAATTTAGACCAAACTGTTCTTGCTTGATTTTGGGTTCACTCATTTTTAGACATGTAAATACGCTAAATATAAAAAAATCAGTTTTTCTCATTTGATTTGGATATCGATTATACTAAGATCTCATTCGATTTGATTTCAATTTTAACATTATCATATTTAGATTTAATTGAATTAGATTTCAACTAAAATCAAGCAGGAGTGTGATTGATAATTTATTCAAAGATAAGAGACTTACCCTTCTAGTGTTAAAGAGAGAATCACTTCCAATGTTTGAACGAAAATGTGATTAACTATTCCTAAACGGATGTTCTTAGATTTGGTTATGTTCTCATTTGAACCCTTAAATATTTGAAAACCAGTTCAAATTGTTAGGATTTTGTATTTATAAATTTTAAATTTTTGGAAGGTTTTGCCATACAACAGTTTTAAACGATTTTAAAATCTCACATCAAGGAGCATTTGGAAGATAACAAAATGCATAAATATACAACTAGAAGTTTAGATCTACAACCTTTAAAGAGTAACGCCATAGCAGTAGCCAAAATTCTTTGCTCAAATGGATGTAGGAACTAATGAAGCCTCCTATTACGTTATTGACACCAAGCAATGTAAGCTTAAGAGTGCTAGCCTATGTTATTTGGCGTGAAAACCCTAAAATTCGACCCGTTTTGACGTTTTTAATGTTAAAATGAAACTACATATGCCCATTACAGACTCCACATAATTGGGCCTAACAAATACAATGCATAGCACAAACGAACCCATTAGGCCCAATAAAGACCCAATAAGGCCCAGAAAGACTTTTACGTTCATTTGAAGCCCGATTCGACGACTCTAAGCTCTAAAAATAGCCAAACACACTTAACGAGTCACAAATATTAACATTTAATGCAACAAACTCTAAAAAGTAGTTAAACACGTTTAATATATGACATCAACGCATTTTAACCTAGTTATCAACCAACGTGTAAATTTGACGAAATAAATATTTCATCATTGTTTATTATATTTATTATAATTATTGTTTCCTTTCATAAGATAAAAAAAAAAGACAAACGTGACGCGAAATAGATTCCTGTGTGATACGAACTGATGCGTTGTAAGGACCCACCAGGGTTTCACCAAGAACTTAGAGAGAGAGAGAGAGTATGGCAGCCGGCAACCACCCTCTATTCTATGTCCGGTTTTCGGCCTCCCCACGACCGCACATCCACCTGCCATCATCCATCCGTCGCTTCCCTTTCCTCCTATCTTCTAGTTTTGACCACAAGTCTCGTGTTTTGTGGTGGCTAACCGCTGCAATGATGGTGGTTGTGGTGAAAGGCGAGAGTGGTGACTGAAGTGGTGTGGTCGTTCACTTTGAGGGAAACAACGACACTGACCCCCTCCTCCCTCTCTGGTCGCGATAGCAACAACAATACAACTAGAGGTCATGACCTTGGTGGTGTTGCGATGGTGATGATGGGTTTTAGGTTAAAGGTGGCGGAGTTGCGATGGTAATGGTGTCAGCTGCTGGGTGTGGCAGTGAAGGTGGTGTAATGGTATAATCAAAACAATATATTAAAATTTATGCATCTGGCATAATAAAATCTCAAGATTGCAATGGCATTAACATTAATACCACTATTTTTGGCATAAGATTATCTTTAACACTAGTATCGTTACTTTAAATATTACTCGATTATTAGTGTATGTGAATGAGGGTACTCATGTCTATAAATGTTAGACATGCGAATTGATGTGTATGTACATCAAAATAAAAAATTAATATGTAAAATATATATATACCATTACATTAAAAGTAGTTATATACAAATAACACACCCTAATGGAAACTCAAAACTAATAAGCTATCGAGTCGAGTAAACTAATAGTTTATGTAACTCTATTACAATGTCCTAATATATATATATATATATATATATATATATATATATATAAATATTGGTGCCAACAGTAAATATTATGTGTGTATTCTAGTACATACAAAGTAAATAACTTTGACAGGTCCAAATAGTTATACAGTAGTGCTAATCCTAACTAGGATATTAAACAATCACTTCCCTCTAAACAAATCAATAGAGACACATGTGATTATATATCTTATTGCTAGAGACTGATAATAGGTGTACATTTAGGATTGCATTGATGAACTCCTATACATAGTTACGACCTCCCAACATTGACATAGAGGTACTTATAAGAGAATTCAGGTTAGTCTTCACAACCCTTTTTTATTTTAAAAAATCATTTAGGGGAAAAACATGCTTATGTCACTTCACAGACTTGAAAACTAAACGAACATTTGACAAGTCAATTATAGACAAACATCAAGTGAAAACACATTTTAATCGAGACAATACATGACAACATCATTAGCTGGTTTTTCTAAAGATGATACACCAATATAAATATTTTGTTGGACATTATGAAGTCAAGGAAACAAAGGTTGTTTTATAATAAACACATAGGCCTTATTATGGTCCTTATTACTAGGACATGTGTAGGTCAGCTATTACGATTTCAGTAAAACATAGACTTTCATTACTAGATATTATCAGTGAGTTTCATGACCCTATTTTTACTTTTTTTTTTCTTTTGGGGGAGATTACATGCAAATTACTATATTCTTAAACATAGTTACTTGTCAATGATTTCACATGTTATATTAGTTGTTTACCTACCGTATGAAGTCCCCTTATATCAGACCGTTAATTTATTTTGCAAAGCGAGTTAAACATGGATAGTACTATTGGGTTTGACTACCCCAACCAGTTACTTACCCTAACTTTGACTGGAGTTTTAAACGGGTGCATTATTAGCCTGTCACCCCTATGCTTATGGTAAGAATGAGTAGGCGAAATCTATTACAGTTATACAGTCTACCTTGGTTGAAGTGCTTATATAATATTGTAGCATTGTATGTATAATAATCAAATCATATAAAGTGTTGGTGCATAACACTGGTTAGTGATACTATTAAACAAATTATTGTTACCTTATGAGATGTGAAAAAATATATATTTAATTTATTGCAAAAACGATTTTCACACATTAGTTTTAAAAAGAAAATTCCCATAAAACTTCATACAAACAGCAAGTGTACCGGTCATGATATAGTAATATTTAGGTAAGTCTGGATATCAAATCCGTGGACACTTTTGGCGGCTCTCGATAATAAACCTCTATTGACTTCTAAAATAATTTATTTAGATTATTTTAAGTAATTATTAATAAATAAAATAAACAAATTAACTAAAATTGACTAATCTAAACAAGATGAAAGAAATAAAAAAATTAAGAATTCAAACTTGAAAACTTGAGTACGATCAAATACGTGAAATAACAACCAAGGTAGGAATCCAACTAAAATGTAATGACATAAAGGTAATGTAGGACCAGTTAAGGGTGTTAACTACAATTAGTTTCACAAGAGGAGTGATCTTAGATCACTTAACAGTTCAAATAGGGAACAAGATACTTTGAAGATACAAAGAACACAAGTAACAATAAAACAGAACTTAGAACAATAACACAAGTATTAGTTTTCAAGGATGTTGTATATTGATCTCAAGTTGTATTACAAGTGTTCAAAGTATGATCTAAAATACAAGGACCTGAGACTCTTTTATACTACAACCTACAACCGTCAATACTTGGAAGGACAGTTGGAATTGACTGATCTAGACAACAAGATCAATCTGGAGTCAAAAGATAAATTGTCTTTGACTAGTGACTATGACATACCATAGCTCACTGACTTTTCCTATTACCAAAAAAGTCTAAAGAAACAAAAAAAGAAATTACAGACAAAGACTTTATCTACTATTCACTAAAGCATGAAGTTTCACCAACTCATACAAGTTGGTGAGTTATTAGAGTTGTAGCAGAAAGTTGGTCAGCTTTATCAAAGTAGATCAGAGAACATCTTTCTCTGTCTTTCGAAAAAATCAGTTTTCACAGCAAAATGGCTTCGGAAGACTTTATCTTTGAAGCTTTGGAAGACTTCATCTTTGGCTTCGGAAGAACTTGGCCTCTGGCTTCGGAAGGTTTTTACACTTGGAATATTTTCTATTAAGGGTAACGCTTCCGAAGTAATTTCTTTTGAACTTTTGGCTTCGGAATAATTTACACTTAGAGTTTTAGAAAGTGTAAAGCTTCCGCAGCAAGTTCATCCTTGTCCCTTAGTGCATGTTGGAAGATCTTTGGTTGCATGAACCTTATAATCTTCAGATAGATCCCTACAAAATCCCCCTAGGCTGATGCTACCAAAATAGAGAGATTCTTCAAATGTTGATTGTCCTCATTAGGATCAGAAGCAAACCTCTCTTCATCATATGGTCAGGATCCTTCAGACTCTTATAGAATCTTCTCATGTTATAGAGATCATGCAGAGGAAGGGCAAGCATGTCTTGCTGAAAGTAGACATCTTGACCTCCTTGATCTCTAGTGACATATACCATCTGTCTAGATTATCAGCAAAACTCCAAGACACGATGGGTCTTCCAACTGCAAGAGGCTCTACTCTGATGGGAGTTGGTTGAGCAGCCTCTTCATGCACTTCCTCAAAATGTTCTGACTCATCCTGAGGTGTAGGTGGATGCCTTAGTTTTCTTTTTCTTTGTAGGGGTTCTTCTGGCCATCTTTTTTCTCTTCTCTTGATGATTTCAACTGAGAGGACTGGTCTTCAGCACCAGATTATTTAGTAGTGTCCCTCTCAGTTGGGTCTCTCTCTTCTCTCATAGGTTCAGAAGGAGAGAGAAGAGGACCCTGCTATGGATCAGAAGATGAAGTTGGCTGAGATGCAGCTCTAGGTTCAGGTTGTGTTGTCTCAGTGGGTTTAACCTTTACCTCAACTTCAGGTTGAGCTGGACTTGGTAGAGAATGTAAGTCCACAAGCACTCCTATTTTGATCTTCTGCTTGATCTCCCTTATATGCTCATCCATTGTGGATAGAGACATAGGACCAAGCCTTCTTCCGAAGAATCCATACAGCTTCAAGAAGCTCATCATCCTTTGTCTGTCAGCAGACTTCTTTTGGCTTTTGTGGATGATGGCTCTTGACTTTGCAGCTTCTTCCCTGAGCTTTCTCTTAGCAGCCTTTTTTCTTTCATGACTTGTTGCTCTAGCAGCTTGAGATATTCAAACTCTACATACTCATAGGATAGGGAAGAAGTGCAAATGCCTGATAGAGGCCTGTGGTACTCAGGTAGTTGATCATGTTGATTTTATCGGATTCCTTGTCTACCTGAGGTTGTGCAGTTGCCACATCCTTTGTCTCAGGGCTTTCTTGAGCTGGGGAGAGGACATGAGCCTGTTTGTAGAGTCTTTTCAGTCTCTTTTCTTCCTTAGCCTTGAGGAGCAATGCATCCTGCCTGCTCCCTTCTCTCCTTTGACAGCTCAGTGTCAGCCAGCTCATTCAACTCTTTTAAGGGGAGAGAGATGAGTCATCTATGTTGTAGTTCCTGGTCCCTAGGTAGTTTAGCCTGGCTGCCCTTAACTTATCTTCTTGAGTATTTGGCCTAGGGGCAGCCCGGATTGCAGCTTCCATGAGCCTGGGGACCTACTTGAACTCTCTCCCCTCAGCTTCCTCTTCCTCTCTCTTCTCCTCTCTATCTCCTCAGGAGTTAATTTCCTTTTCCCTTTGTCAACCATAGGCCTTGGTGACTCAGGGTGAGAGAACTTTGGCCTTCATTGCTTGGTTCAGCAGTCAAGCTCTGGCCAGAGAGAGGTTGTGAGACACCTTCACCAGCTGGTGCCTCACTGAGGGTACTGGGTGCAGAGGGAGATCCTGTCTCAAGGTTCACAGGCTCAACCACTGGGCCTTCAGTCAAGGTTTTCCCTTTGAAGCTAATCTTAGGGTACCCTCAACATCCAGTTGACCAAAGATCTCACCTGCTAGCCTCTGTCTATATAATTTTGATCTCATTTGAATTCCTCTAGCACCCTATCTTGAATTCGGCCTGCTAATCTCTCAGCTTGTCTGTTATGGCTTGGGTTGACAAGTGGAAGATTCACCAGATTGATGCACTCATAGAAACTCAGGTGTGAGAAGTTGAAGATTTCCAGTTGACCCTAAGCTCTAGAGATCACAAGAGCTCTTCTGTTAGTGTCATACACCCATCCCATAATTGGATTCTCAGAGGGAGCAGACATTGCTCTTGGAATTCCCTCCTCAAACAAGTGTTGAATGAGTAAGTCTATGTTCATGACTTGAGGAGGTTGCTGAGTCTGGACAATTGCAAGAGGGGTTGATGACTCCTCTATGTCCATACTTTGGGAGGAACTCCCAGGTTCTGTGGGTTGAGGACTTTCTCCCCCTTTTTGGTAGCATCACCTTTTTGCATAGGTGAGCTGGGGTGTCATCCATCACTTCCATAGGTTCTTGTGGAGCTGGTTGAGTCCTCCTTAAGGGTCTCTCAGCTAACTGGCCCTTGAGATCGGTGATCTCAAGTTGCTGGTCATTGACCTTCTTCTGCAGGATAGTCACCTGAGATTCCAGGTGAACTATCTTTAAAACTAGATAGGTGCAGGTGTTTGTTAGTTTGTGCACCCTATGTTTTAGACTCCCCTCATCTTCAGTTGAAGAATCACTGGGGGATGAGAGAATTGGACCAAAGTCTTCTTCCTCATCACCAGCATAGTGTTCTTGGCTGCTGGATTTCCCCTGCATCACGACAACTTCCAGAGAAGTGTCAAGAGGCTGGGTTGCCATGGTTGAGGTCTTACTGATGTAATCACTTTCTAAAGTGAGAGCCTCTTCCATATGGATCTCCTAAACATGTTCAGGAAGACCCACCTCAGTTATGGTTAGATGATGTGGGCTAGACCTGGGTGAGTCGGGAGTACTCATTTTTCCTTGAGTGTAGGAAGAGAGGAGAGACTCATTATACTCACTGAAACCCAAGTCCTCATCATTATAGAAATCAAGGCTGGGAATTAGATGACTATCCCCTGAAGGCTAATCACTTGAGTATTGAGACTCAGAGTGATGGCTTAAGGCTGTTGGGGATGTGAGCTCATCAGGCTTAGCATGAGGAACCTCAGCACTGATCATTTGAGAGATGGGAGTGGTCTGCTCCTCAGGGGAAGTAGGAGCTCGAGATTCCACTTCCTCCTACATGGGTTGTGATATGGGGACCTGCACATGCTTAGTAGCAGGTGCAGGGGTTTGTTTGGTTTTCTTTTGTAGGCGATGGTAATTTGAGGCTGTAGGGGTAGAGTTAAGGTAGAGGGTATGGGTTCAACACTAGCTGGTGCTGCTTAGTTGCCACCCTGAGCAATGAGCTCAAACATTTTTGGAACCAGGGCTGTTTCTACCCTGGAGAAGCCAACCGTAGGCTTTCTCAGTATTTTAAAGATGCTGGGCTTCATCCGTCCCAATTTATGAATATAACCTGTTCCCCAACTGTGAGCCCAGTTCACAGTTGAGAATGTGCTGGACATATCACGGGGAACAGTAGTATTCTAAGGATCTAATTAGCAGTAAATTATGACAAGAGTACAATTTGTATAGCAAAGGTATACATGAGAGTTGGCCCCCTGAACCATTCCATGGACTATGAAGGAGAGGTCCTCTGGAACTTGATCCATCCTCCATGCTTGTTGGAGAGACTGTGTATGATGACATGGAGGAGGTATTTCCATTTGGATGAGACCTTCCCTTCCTGAAGGTTTTGACTGAGAAGTCACCCTCATAGCCCATCTGCTGAAAAGAATGGTTGACAGCAGCTTTCAGAAAGGACAACTCACCTTCTTCATCATCCAGCTGAAGGTGTGAGCTTATGATGGCCGGAATGATGAAGATTGTCCTCCCCTGCATTATAGCAGATAGTGCCTTCTCCCCATCCATGGTGACCTCTTGAAGGTCCTCCAGAATGCAAGTAACTGATCCTCTAAAGAGGAAGATCAATGGTAAGGGAGGTGAAGTAGTGAGACGCAGAAAGGTATCGATCGACAGAGCTTTGAGAAATGAGGATCTTTCTCAGAGTCTAACAGAGCACCTGATTGTGTGTCTGTGAAGTGGCATGGTAAACCCGGTTGGTCTCGTCGATCAATGTTTATGAAGGAAGTTTGTTGGTGAAGAAAAAGGTTAATTGGGAGAATTTAGGTCAAGAATTTATGGAAGAAGAAGAGAGTGAGAAGAAGGGGAACCGTTGAGAAAATATATGAAATGGATTTAAGACAAAGTTAATGCAAAATGATAAACTTTGAAATCCGAATGAGGTCCCACTTTTGAAAAAAAATCGCTCAAAAAGGTAGTTTTTCTTGGAAGTTGAAAATCTTCCGAAGGTAATTTTTGCTTCGGAAGTTTTGAGAAAAAGATTCGAAGCGGCTAATTTGCTTCGGAAGATATTCTTAAGAATTGTGAAAATTTGGCTTCGGAAGAAAAAATACTTAGAGAGTTTTTTTCCGACACATATTTGATTTTGAAAGATATTAAGTCTTGGGAGTTTTATTCTAAAGAGAATAAATCTTCCGAGACTTATTGCTTTTGGAAGATATTTGTCCTTTAAATACATGCAAGTACTTAGAAGATATTAAGCTTCGGAAGATATTCTCAGAATTTCTTCCGAAGGTAAATTTCTTATAAGTAGTTCTTGATTTGAAGACATAAATTTCTTCCGAAGGCAACTTGAAATCTCCGAAGGAAAATATGTTTTGAAAAATTTTCAAAAATCTAAGGAAATCATTATAATTTTTCTTCCAAAATAAACTGGGCTTATGAAGGTGATAAAATAGACAACTTAGGTGTTGGACTATTTGAAGATGATACTTACCAAAGCCTAAGTGTCGAATCTCATGATGATTACTAAAACCGACACGGTGAAGATATGCTAAAGATATGATCAAAACGAAGAAAATTGACCAAAGTCAAACTTGGTCAAACTTGGTCAACCGTGGTCAAAGTCAACAGTCAACATCAGCGGTCGTCCCGAATGACGTCAACACCCAGCAGTCGCGCATCAGCAACAGAAGAATTTATCAGACTTAGAACTATATTTGTGTAATCATTCTGTGCTTAAATGTAATTATTTCTTATTTTTGTAAAGGGTATAAATGACTAAGTGTAGTCATTTATACTAAGAAGAACTTTAGAACATTAGGGATCACTAAACAATCATAGCATAGACTAGAGTGAGAAATCAAGGTTGAGTGTGTGTGAGAGAGTGTTCTTACAAACTCCCTTGTAATCCTCTAGAATCATACATATGAATGAATGAATCTTTATGATTATATTTCTTGAATTTGTTCATCAATTCATTCATCATCATACATGTTCATCTTGCATATAGATCTTCACTTGAAATCATCAACGGGTTTTGAGTTTCCGCATCACAAATTCGATAAACGGCAACAATACGATTTCAATATTCAATCCACTAGCAGAATCAGTGGTTTCCACAATTGGTATCAGAGCCTGGCTCCTTGTTCTTCAAATTTTCTCAAAAATTTGAACCACAAGTTTGATCTACAAATTGTTGTTGTTTTTGATGAAATCAAGCTACCATTAGCTTAGATTTGTTATTTTGTGAAGATCTGCAAGTTTTCATATCAATTGAAGTTCTTTGAGCCCATTATTTGAAGATTTAAACAAACTTGTTCTTCAAGTCTTTAAATGCTCATGAACGTGAAATTTTGATTTTTGTTGTGTTGATCGAATTTAAGCTTCTAATAGCTTCAGTTTTTGATAACTAACACATCTGCAAAGTTTCATATCAATTGGATTATCACAACTCTTGAATTTGAAGATTTTTGAAAATTTTGTGTTCTTGAGAAAAGTTCACTTTTCTTGAGGAAAAATCATCAAAATCATGAATCTGATGTTGTTTAGCTAAAATGAAAGTTGAGTGGTTTTAGCTTAGAAACATCAAACATAAGGTTCGTTTATCTTTCACAACATCCAAATCATACATTTTGAACATTGATTCTTAGATCTGGGTTTTTGTTCTTTATTGTGTTCTTTGTGGTTTATCATCTAAATCCCGAGTTTAGATGATGATTATATGAAATTGATTGTTGTTGTAGCTTAGAAGCACTTATCTACTGCTATTATAACCTTTAATTTTACCCAATTCCATCAGAAATCCAAGAATCAAAAGTTGGTTTATTCAAGAACATGAAGTTTGACTTTTCAAGTCAAACTGTTTTGAAATAAAAAATCAGCCAAATTGTAACACCCAAAAACTTAGTCAAATAATTAAAAAGAAAAGTAGTTTGAAGAAAATAAAAAGAAGACAAAGTTGAGGGGTGCTTTGTGTAAATAGTACCAAAAAGTCAAAAAGATTTGTATAAGGAGCATGGTCGCCCATGCTCTTTCTGCTGCTGCTGCTACCGAAAGAAAAGAAGAAGAAAAAAAGCTACAGACCAGCTCTCTCGGTTCCAAAAAGGATACAGAACTGAAATCTTCAAGGTTAGTGTGTTTACATGTAATTGGTTCGGTTTTTTTATGGTTTCACCCTTAGAACCGATTATTAAGTGTTTTGGGGTTTTGGTGCTTGTTTGTGCTTGTTTTAGTTTTAGTGTTTGAACTGTGTACAAGCAGGTTCAGAGGAGTTTTGCTTGTTTGCTACACTAGGTGAGTTCTAGACCCTGATTTCTATGTGTTTTAAACTGTTTTTAGGCTGAAAATGCATGGTTAAAATGTTTTACAACTGAAATATGTTTATCCGTATGTATATGTATGTTTATACTTGTGTTCTTTGGTTGGTTAGGTGTTGCTGATTCTTAGAATGGTATGTATAAGCTTAGGACAGGTGATGAAACAGGTTTGAACTTATTCTGAAATGTAGAAATACACAACAGGTAGTCATGCGCCCAAACAGGGCCATGCGCTTGGGATTTTAGTGAAAATATGCCTAAGTGCAGGTCCATGCGCCCAAACAGGGCCCGTGTGCCTGTAAATTTCCTTGGAAAATCCCAAGTGGGGGTTCATGCGCCCAATAGTGCCCATGCGCCCAAAACTTTTGCCTGATAAGCCAAGTATAACCTCATGCGCCTGAATAGTGTCATGCGCCCAAGATTTTTCTCTAGTGACTAAGTGTGGTCTCATGCGTCTGAAAGGCTCATGCGCCCAGAATGTAAGCAAAATGCCTAAGTTTAGGATTCATGTGCCTGAATAGTGTTAATGCACCAAAGCAGGGCTCATGCGTCTGTATAGTGCCCATGCGCCTATGACACTTAGAATATTTTCTGGAATTTTGGGAAAATAGAATTTTAGGGTTTGACCCTGGTTTGACTTGATGCTATTATCTGATTATTTTACTTATGTTTGGGCTGTTCTCGTGTTCCTTATTATATTACATGACTTTACGTGGTATGATTTTACCCTTTATTCGTAAAGTATTATCTTTAATAAAGTGGAAAGATTAATGAAAGTTGAACATAAGAACGTAAGAAAGTCTTGCAATCAATTCACAGGAGATTCACAACCACTAGGTTGTTAGCTCAACTGTGTGTGTTTAGCTAACCCGTTGATGCACAGGGTCAATCGTTGAGATTGAGGGGACCATTATCGTTGCCCCGGTACTGGAGTCAGCTTTGTGCACCACGGATGGGGTCTATTATAGACCTCAGGCCCAGTACCAGTTTGTTTACGCGCATTATATGGGGGGTACAGCGCTTTGGTCCATATCGAAGTGAAAGATTAAAAGTAAAAGTTCAAGTGAACGACCATGGAAATGGTGAAGAAAGATATTAATGTTGATAATGAATAATATTTGAATGTATGTATGATGTATGATCACATACAAAAGAGTAAACACTATTTTAGAAGTATTTTCCTATACAAAAACTTATAAGGTATTTTCACACATTTTAAAACTAGAACTCCTCAGCAAGCTGACTTTTATGCATTTTCAGTTGGCAGGTAATTTTGCTGAGGATGGCACACGGGGAGGCTACTTGTCAGGGCAGGACTGGCATCCATTCATGATTAATAACATTGTTGTTTTGTAATGCGTTCTAATGACCTTTTGTAACTGTTAACAAACACACATGTATTACTTAGCAAGCAGAATTTATTAATTAATGAATGGCTTTGATGTTATTTCGCTGCCATGCTTTAAGAATTATGTATGTTTTTATTTAATTATGTTGTGATTGACCAACTGTGAGGTCTCCGGGAACGGGGCCTTACAAGTTGGTATCAGAGCCAAAGTTAAGAGAAATGGGTAAATATTTTCAAAACCTAAACTTAAACTGAAAATGGGACCGCATGGAGGATGTCAGCCCGAGTAGCTATGTGCCATCAGGTAATTCTTTTATAATGTTAATCGGTATTATGTGCGCATGTTATTTGATTTATGTGCTTTTAGTAGATTTGAATACTAATGTAGTCAGGATAGGAAATGCTCGGGGGATGAAGAGTAAAATAAGTGGCTAATCACAACTGGCCACTGTAATTAGGGACTTACTATAGTTAACATAAACTGAGCTATTACCTTGAATGACCGTGTTGGTGTTTGGATCTTATAGTGATTAGAGGATGGCGGGCGGAAGATCATCTAAGGCTTCTCATGGTGGAACACGTGGTGTTCGTGGTAGGCCACGTATCATAAGGAACAGGACCAAGGCTGCAGAGACGGCTCCTGCTGAGCCTGAGCTACATCACCTGGAGGGGGGGATGATAGAGCTAACTTGAGAGCTCTCAGTGAAGGAGCAGTGGTGAGGAGTTCACCAAGTCATGAGACAATCCTATCGTCTGTCGTGATTGAAGTGATCCGAGCTGTGAGGGAGGATGAACGAAAGGAAAAAGGAAGAGGAGAGGCGAACGACTGCTGGTAGGAGAGGTGATATGAGGGATCCCGATGAGGAGGAGGAGCTAAATGCTGGAGGAGGAGCCTCTAGTGATGATGAAGAAGTGGTGGTGCGGGAAACCGCGAGGGGATGCAGCTATGGGGCGTTCCAACGATGTAGACCCCCTACCTTCGTTCGATGGCAATGGTGGTGTGCTGCTGCTCACCGTTGGGTGAGAGGAGATGGAGGCGTACTGGAGATTAGTGAGTGTCGGGAGGACCAGAGGGTGAAGTTTGCCACTCACTCTTTTGTCGACACGGCGCTGTGTTGTGGGACAACCATGTCCAGGCCGAGGGCAACCGGCCATTGGAAGGATGAGGTGGAAGAACTGAAGAGGTTGTGATCGAGGAGTTTTGTCCTCATCGGGAGCTCGACAAGATTGAGAGAGAGTTCCTATAGCTGGAGGCGGGCACTATGACTCACCAGCAATACACCGCCAAATTCAATGAGATGGCGAGGCTGGTGCCCGATCATGTTACACCAGCAACAAGGAAGATTAAGAGGTATATTCAGGGTTGCCCGCTGACATTCGTAGGCATTTGATCACTTCTCGACCGAGTACTTTTAGGTTGGCAGTGGATTTGGAAGGAAGGCTGTATGATGAACGAGAGTAGCTGTGGTTGAGGTGAAGAGGACTGGTGGGGGTGACAGAAACTGGAACGGAAGCGATTCGGGCATGGT
Organism: Flaveria sonorensis; assembly: GCA_025506505.1. Lineage (NCBI taxonomy): Eukaryota > Viridiplantae > Streptophyta > Magnoliopsida > Asterales > Asteraceae > Flaveria > Flaveria sonorensis. The sequence goes on along the minus strand of CM046440.1, from coordinate 39,833,995 downwards.
GGTTCACCCCGAACAACAAGAAGCTGAGGGTGGATGACCGTGAGGGGGGTTGCTGGCGCCCGGGAATAAAGAGGTGTGGTAAGTGTGGAAAGGAGCATAGCGGGGAATGCCGTTTGGGATTGAACGTCTGTTTCAAGTGTGGGAACCCGGCTATATAGCAAAAGATTGTGGGGTGCCGAAGTGCTTCAACTGTGGCGGAACTGGCCACAGGAACCACTAGTGCAGGAAGCCGAGAGCTGAGAGCTCTGGGAGCAAGAAGGTGGCCGAAGAAGGAGGGCAGAGGGCAAGTGCTAGAGCCTTCACGATGACCCGAGAGGAAGCCCGGGTAGACCCCGACGTTGTGTCAGGTATGTTTCTAGTAAACCAAACTTGTGCCTCCGTATTATTTGATTCTGGTGCTAGTAGGAGTTTCATATCTGCTGCTTTCTGTGCTAAGTTGCCTGTTAGTAGTAGAAGTATTGATGAGCCTTTTGACGTAGAAACTGCTATTGGTAAGTCAACCAGAATTTCTGATATGATTGAAGATTGTGGCATAGAACTAGAAGGCCATAGGTTCTCTGCTAAACTATACGTGATGCCCCTAGGCGGATTTGATGTAGTACTAGGGATGGACTGGTTAGCAACCTATGAGGCAAACATCGTGTGTCGCAAGAAGATGATTCGATTAGTTGCGCCCGATGGAAGCTCGGTAACGGTTTTTGGTGATCGAGTTACCACGGTTCCAAGGGTGATTTCGATGGCGGTAGCAGAGAAGTGTATGAGGCGCGGATGTAGTGCTTACCTGGTGTATGTAAAGGATGTGGACGCGTCAATACCATAATTGACTGAAGTGCGGTTGTGTGTGACTTCCCGGACGTATTCCCAGAAGATTTACCGGGTGTGCCACCTGACCGAGAGATCGAGTTTCAGAACGATTTGATACCCCGTGCTCAGCAAGTTGCCAAGGCACCGTATTGATTGGCTCCGATGGAGATGAAGGAGTTGATGGTTCAACTACAGGAGTTGATGGACCAGGGATTTATCCGCCGAGCATCTCTCCCTGGGGGTGCTCCGGTCTTGTTTGTGAAGAAGAAAGACGGTAGTATGAGGATGTGCGTAGACTACCGGGAGCTAAACAGTTAACTAACGATGAAGAACCGATATCCTTTACCAAGAATAGATGACTTGTTCGACCAGCTCCAAGGTGCCAGTTGGTTCTCAAGAATAGACCTCCGATCTGGCTACCATCAGCTGAAGGTAAAAGAACAAGATATTCCTAAAATAGCATTTGCACGCGTTATGGACATTACGAGTTCCTCGTTATGTCTTTCGGTTTAACTAACGCGCCAGCTGGCCTTTATGGATTTGATGATCGAGTGTGCCGGCCGATGCTAGATAATCAGTGATTGTGTTTATTGATGATATCCTGATTTATTCAAGAGCGTAGAAGAACATGCCGGTCACATACGCGAGGTGTTGGAGACACTTAGAAGAGAGAAGCTTTATGCTAAATTCTCTAAGTGTGCTTTTTGGTTGCGCGAGGTTCAATTTTGGGTCATGTGGTCAATGCTAAAGGAATCATGGTGGACCAGGCAAAGGTTGAGGCAGTGATGCAATGGAAGTCTCCTAAGACGCCATCCGAGATTCGTAGTTTCCTGGGTTTGGCGGGCTACTACCGAAGGTTTATTCAAGACGTTTCTAAGATAGCCTCACCTTTGACCAAATTGACCCGCAAGGATGTGAGTATGTGTGGGGACGAGAACAGGAGGATGCGTTTGAGGAGTTAAGGCAAGATTAACTCAGGCTCCTGTCTTGACACTGCCCGAAGGGAGTGAGGATTTAGTGGTCTATTCAGATGCCTCCTATTCGGGACTGGGTTGCGTACTGATGCAGCATGGGAGAGTGATAGCATACGCATCCCAATATTGAAGACCACGAAGCCAATTACCCCACTCATGACTTGGAGTTAGCGGCGTGGTCTTTGTTTGCGTTGAAGATTTGGAGGCACTATTTATACGGGACAAAGTGCACAATTTTCACCGACCACAAAAGTTTAAAGTATTTCTTCGAGCAGAAGGATCTCAATATGAGGATAGAGGAGAGGAGGTTAGAGCTGATCAAGGACTATGACTACGAGATCTATTACCACCCGGGTAAAGCCAATGTAGTGGCCAACGCCCTTAGCCGAAAAGAGAGACCCGACCGATTCGGGTGAAGGCATATCAGTTGGTGATGACTTCTGACGTGATGACACAGTCAAGGAATTTCAGAACGAGGCATTAAAGGAAGAATGCCTTAACGCTGAAAGGATGAGAGGTCTAGTCGAGGAATTGGGGGAGAACACCCACTGGGTTAAGACTCGTTTTGAACGGATGTGGATTCCTCGGTATGGGGATCTACGTGGGCAAATTATGGATGAAGCTCATAAGACTCGATACTCCATTCATCCCGTGCTACCAAGATGTATCAAGATATGAGGAAGGACTACTGGTGGCCGGGTATGAAGCGTGATGTAGTGGAGTATGTGAGTAAGTGCCTTACTTGCTTGCAAGTGAAGGCAGAACACCAGAAGCCATATGGGAAGATCCAACCCTTGGATATACCCGAGTGGAAGTGGGAGCACCTCACCATGGACTTCATCACGAAGCTACCCCGTACGGCGAGGGGGTATGATACCATATGGGTGATAGTTGATCTTCTAACAAAGAGTGCTCACTTCCTACTTCCTACGGTCGCGCGAGACTTTCCTCCGAGAGACTGGCATATCTGTTCATCAAGGAGATTGTGACTCGTCATGGTGTGCCGGTGTCTATTGTGTCAGATCGTGACACCCGGTTCACATCGAAGTTTTGAAGAGATTCCACGATGCCATGGGGATGAGACTACACATTAGCACGGCTTACCATCCTCAGACAGATGGTCAGTCTGAGCGGACGATTCAGACGCTTGAGGATATACTCTGTGCATGTGTGATCGACTTTGGAGGAAGTTGGGATGATCACCTGCCTTGGCGGAGTTCGTACAACAACAGTTATCATGCCAACATTGGTATGCCACCATACGAGATGCTGTACGGTAGGAGGTGTAGAAAGCCCGTATGTTGGGTGACATCGGCAGAAGGAATAGGAAGCATCGAGGTGATCGAGGCTACGACCGAAAAGATGGAAAGATCAAAGCCTTTATGAAGGCAACCAAAGATAGACAGAAGTCGTATGCCGATAAGAGGCATAGAAGAATCGAGTTCAATGTGGGTAATAAAGTCATGTTGACGGTCTCGCCTTGGAAAGGGATCATCCGTCGAAGAGAGGAAGAGGCAACTGAGCCCTAGTACATAGGACCTTTCTGAATCGTTGCACGAGTGGGAGAGGTGGCCTATCAACTAGAATTGCCTGATGGGTTAAGTGGGATTCACCCGACATTCCATGTATCTCATCTGAGAAAGTGCTTAGCCGATAAGATATGATTGTACCACTGAATGATATCGAGGGGTGGATGAACAGCTCAATTATGTGGAGCAACCAGTGGCAATCATCGATCGGAAGAGAAGAGGTTAAGGAATAAAGTGGTTCCATTTGTGCGGGTGCAGTGGAAACACCGGAAGGGTTCTGAGTCTACGTGGGAGACGGAAGAAAAGAAATGAGACAGCATTACCCACAGTTATTCAAAGAGTGACAGGTTTCGGGGACGAAACCTCTTTAAGGGGGTTAGACTTGTAACGCCCGAAAACTTGGTCAAATAATTAAAAAGAAAAGTAGTTTGAAGAAAATAAAAAGAAGGTAAAGTTGGGGTGCTTTGTGTAAATAGTACCAAAAAGTCAAAAAGATTTGTATAAGGGGCATGGTCGCCCATGCTCTTTCTGCTGCTGTTGCTACCGAAAGAAAAAAAAGAAGAAAGAAAGCTATAGACCAGCTCTCTCGTTTCCAAGATAACAGAACTGAAATCTTCAAGGTAGTGTGTTTACATGTTAATTGGTTCGGTTTCTTTGTGGTTTCACACCTTAGAAACCGATATTAAGTGTTTTTTTTGTTTTTGGTTTTGGTGTTGTTGTTCTTGTTTTAGGTGTTTGAACTCGTGTATAAGCAGGTTCGGAGGAGTTTTGTGCTTGTTTGCTACACTAGGTGAGTTCTAGACCCTGATTTCTATGTGTTTTAAAAACTGTTTTGGGGCTGAAAATGCATGGTTAAATGTTTTACACAAAATGAATATGTTTATCCGAATGTATATGTATGTTTATACTTGTGTTCTTTGGTTGGTTAGGTGTTACTGATGCTTAGAATAGTATGTATAAGCTTAGGACAGATGATGAAACAGGTTTGAACTGATTCTGAAATGTAGAAATGCACAACAGGTAATCATGCGCCCAAACAGGGCCATGCGCCTGGGATTTTAGTGAAAATATGCCTAAGTGCAGGCCATGCGCCCAAACTGGGCCCGTGCGCCTGTAAATTTCCTTAGAAAATCCCAAGTGGGGGTTCGTGCGCCCAATAGTGCCCATGCGCCCAAAACTTTTGCCTGATAAGCCATGTATAACCTCATGCTCCTGAATAATGTCATGCGCCCAAGATTTTTCTCTAGTGACTAAGTGTGGTCTCATGCGCTTGAAAGGCTTATGCGCCCAGAATGTAAGCAAAATGCCTAAGTGTGGATTCATGCGCCTGAATAGTGTTAATGCGCCTAAGCAGGCTCATGCGTCTGCATAGTGCCCATGCGCCTATGACACTTAGAATATTTTCTGGAATTTTGGGAAAATCAGAATTTTAGGTTTGTGACCTGGTTTGACTTGATGCTATTATCTGATTATTTTATTTATGTTTTGGGCTGTTCTCGTGTTCCTTATTATATTACGTGACTTTACGTGGTGTGATTATACCCTTATTCGTAAAGTATTATCTTTAATAAAGTGGAAAGATTAATGAAAGTGGAACATAAAGAACGTAAGAAAGTATTGCAAGCAAATTCACAGGAGTTCACAACCACTAGGTTGTTAGCTCAACTGTGAGCGTTTAGCTAACCCGTTGGATGCACACAGGGTCAATCGTTGAGATTGAGGGACCATTGTCGTTGCCCCGTACTGGAGTCAGCTTTGTGCACCACGGATGGGTCTATTATTAGACCTTAGGCCCAGTACCGGGTTTATGCGCATTATATGGGGGGTATAGCGCTTTGGTCCATATCGAAGTGAAAGATTAAAAGTAAAAGTTCAAGTGAACGACCATGGAAATGGTGAAGAAAGATATTAATGTTGATAATGAATAATTTGAATGTATGTATGACGTATGATCACATACAAAAGAGTAAACACTATTTTAAGAAGTATTTTCCTATACAAAACTTATAAGGTATTTTCACCCATTTTAAAACTAGAACTCACTTGCAACGCTGACTTTTATTGCATTTTCAGTTGGCAGGTAATTTTGCTGAGGATGGCACACGGGGAGGCTACTTGTCAGGGCAGGACTGGCATCCATTCATGATTAATAACATTGTTGTTTGTTACGTTCTAATGACCTTTTGTAACTGTTAACAAACACACATGTATTACTTAGCAACAAAATATTAATAATAAATGGCTTTTAATGTTAATTTCGCTGCCATACTTTAAATTATGTAATGTTTTATTTAATATTTGTAATTGACCAACTGTGAGGTCTCCGGAAACGAACGCCTTAACAATACATGATTTATTTTGTTTTTGATTCATTTTTTATCATTTTCATCATACATTCATCATACAATCATTCAAATCATTCAACAAACATACATACAACAAATTGTGAATTTAAAAGTGAAATTTCATTCATAATCAAAGTTTACAAAGATATATAAATTACATATGTTGTTTTTTTGACTAAGTGTTCTATCATACACAGCTGATGTTCTAATTCTACAGCTAAAATCTTCATAACATTTGCAACCAAGTGTCTACAGCTGATGTATTACATCCACAGCTGATGTACAAGTTGTACAGCTCATAAACATCAAATTTTACCTAAGTGTTCATAGCTGAAGAACAATAATTTACAGCTGATGAGTTAAGTTTTTCTTAACTTACACTTTGATTCAAGGCCACCAACACCAACATCATTCATCATCTTTCATACCATCATCCAAACACCCATAAACATCATCTACTAATCATTCATAATATCATCACCATCATCTTCATTCACTCATTCACCCATATCATATTCATTCACAAATCTCCCATTCATTAACAGCTGAACCAAATCCAACAAATCATACAAGCTGCTGAAAATTCTGTTCACAGCAGACTTCTTGAATCCATAACGGATTCACAATCCCAAACACATATCCGACTAAGAACAAGTATCAATCGCAGCAGACTTGTTTCTGTTGACAGCAAACTACAACTCCATCCACAGCGGATGTGTTGTGACAAGTAAAACGTAGCGGACAGCAAGCAACAGTTCACAGCGCACAAATTAAACCCACAGCGCATGAACTGAAATCTACAGCGGACTTTCACACCTGACTCACAGCGGACATCTTACTTTGTCCACAGCGGACAAGTGTACCAGCATCAACATACAGCGGACAGCAACAAAAACCCACAGCGGATTCAGGTTAACACCATACAGCGGACGACCAAATTGGTTCACAGCGGAAAACAGGTCCTGAAGTCCACAGCGGACATGTTGAGAACAAGAACAAATACAGCCGACAAGGACAAGCATCCTCATACAGCGGATGAATACTTGAAACACACAGCGGATGTATCTTTGAGCACACAGCAGACACTTTACCTGTATTGCAGCGGACATCCACTGGTCCACAACGGACGGTGACCAGAATCAAGCTACAGCGGACAACAAACTTGAAACATACAGCGGACAGCAAGCATATGTCCACAGCGGGCAAATTTTTAGCCCCACAGCGGATGGGATGACCTGAAGAACCCACAGCGAACCCAAGTGATTAGATTCACAGCGGATTCACAACCGCAGCAACACAATTTATCATCTGTTGATCTTCAAACCAACAACCCAATTCGACCGAAACCCCAAATTACCTCTTCTTCGACCGAACACCACAGCATCACACCATCGAATCAAAGAACCCCAATCACCTTTCGACCTTCAATTCTGCACCTCAATCGAACCACACCTTCATCATCGAAGTAAATCATCTTCACCGAAGTTGAGTTCGATTGTGAAGGTCAAAGAAGTCGAGAGATTGTGTTTGAGTGTTGTATGCTTCGGATGTTTGAGTTCTAGGTTAAAATTTTTGTTTCTCCTTCGGACCGACGAAGCAAGTTGATTTTAAAGAATCCATTTTTGACTTTAACTTCTTCTTTGACCAGCAAGATATATATATATAATTTTTTCAATTTTAATATTTTATTTATTAATCAAACACAACAAGCTTCAGAAGTTAAAAATATATCAAACAATTCAAAGTTTCATGATTTGCTAACTTTGATCAAATCATAAATTTTGATCTCGGAAGATTTCCATTACTTTTGGAAGTTTTTAAAGTTTGACAAACTTTTAAAGTTTGTCTCGGAAGATATTGAGCTTTTAAAGTTTTCAACTTGTCAAATTTAAAAATTTGCTCCTGGAGATTTTAAAGAAGATGAATTATTTGGAATCAATTCACAAAATTATTTAATTTTGATTGATAAAATTTAAATTTTATTACTTTTTAATTAAGTTGATTAATATTAATTGAGCTTAAATAAATTGTGAACAAAGTTAACTCTTTTATTAGGCCGATCTAGTTAGATTGAGTTTCGACGTTCTTTGGATTCAATTAAAGTTTAAATTTGATTTTGATTTATAACACAACATAAATTTTCAAATCATTTTCTTTATTAAACAAAATGAAAAATTTAACATCATTCACTAACACCCGTGTTTCAAGAAACCGAGCTATCTTTCTTGCTGCAGGTAGAAAGAGGTTTCATGAATTCAAACAAAGCAAACCAAGTTGCAAACAACCAAACAACAACAGCAAATCAAACAAAAGCTGCAAACAACCAAACATCAGCAACACATCAAATAATAACTCATTATTTGATAACACAAACATACAGTTGTACATCAGTCACATTGAAAAAGAACTCATGCACTTACATTTATGTGATCTTGCAAACTCAAACAACACATTGTCTAATGATTTGATACAATGCAAGTCGGAGATGGAACAATCTCAAGGAAATGATCAAGAACAAATCAGACATTGAATCAACAAAACACCAGCTTAACTCAAGAGATGAACCAGTTGAAGACATAATGGTTCAACAACAAATCAAACTTGAAGAGTTAACTACTGAGCTTGCAAAAGCCACACACATAAACATCACAAACATTCCTCCATTGCCTGAAATTCCTGAAGACAGAAAGATCAATCTATGCTCATCAGCATGCATAGATGAAGTTCAGGCATATCGGAAATATTGCAACAATATATCATACATGATAAAGGAGGAAAGAGCTTCACATGCAAAGAACTAAAAACTTCTGCAAAACAAATCAGTTCACTAGAGAAAGAAGTTGATAAATTGCTTAAAGAAAATCACAAGCTGAATGCTCAATCAACTGAACTCTCTGTGAAGTTAACAAACACAAAGGCTGAAGCTGAAGTCAAAATATCAGAAGCAAGTACAACCAAATAATCAATAACTTGCAACATTACATTGAGCGTAAAATCAAGCGATCAATAGAAAGGCTACAAATGCAGAATTAAAGATACAACATAAAGCCTTTGAAGATAAAATCAATTCTCTTCTAAAGGATGTAGACAAACTCCTTGGAGAAAGATTAGTCTTCAAGCTCAAGTTACAAGACTCACTGAGTCTTTAACAAAGACAAAGCAGATCATGCATCAACAGAAGTTGAACTTGAAAATTCAAAGATACTGCCAGCAAGTTGGAAGAACTACTTATGCATAAAGAGATCAAAGGAAGAATGCTGGAACTACATACCATGTTGTTCCTCCTCCTTACAATGATAACTACACAGAATGCCAACTTCAATGACAAGTCCAGTTAAAGAAGATTCAAAGATGCATGATCATCATCAAATAGACAAACCATCCACTATCACTCAAATCACTTCTCCTAAGACAACACCAAAGCTGTATCTCAAACCAGAATCACCACAGAATGAAAGCTTTCATTCTTGTGATGATCAAGATGAAGATTCTGCAAGTGATGATAGTGATGAAGAAATCAACCAACAAACAAACAAACATTGACATGTATTAATCATGTCATTGAAGAATCATCACTCCAAAACAAACACACCACAGAAATCCAAAGCAGCAGCCTGACAACAAACAAAAGGCTATGGTTCTCTATGAGATATTCAAACCAGTATTTTCTTGAACCAGAATTGTCTAAGACTGAACTGAAGATAAAGATCAAGATGAAGTTAAAGAACAAACAGAAGCCTGAGGTACAAGAAATCAAAGAACAAGTCATGAGGAAGAAGACCAGATCTAAAAGAAAGAAGAAGTCAAATTAAGTCTTCTAATCCTGATCCAATCCACCATCAACCTCAAAGGCTACATTAGAAACTCTAAAAAACACACCATTCTCTATGAGACATGTAATTCAGATTCACACAACACTTCAGATGTAAAAACACTGATCGTGATATATATATATATATATGTCCTCACAAGAGAAAGAAACAAAAACAAACAAAACAAAAGGCTGTGAAGTTTCAAGCAAATCCAACTTCATCATTCAAGCCTAAGGGAAGAAGATCAAGACCTACTCCTTACTGCTTAAATTATGACATGGAGAATCATACCACTTCAGAGTGTTCATACAACAACTCTCTAACATCACAACACAGAAGAGGTCAAAGATCTTATCATACATCAGAGTCATACTCACCAAGATCGGAGCATGAGTACTACAACAACATCATAGCTACTCTTCTCCTTGATCACATCGACATGGGTATGATTTTAAACATTATGATATTCATAATTATTAGGCACCAAGACATTATCCTAGGTCATACACACAACATAAGTATGATAGATATAGGAATAATACTTGGAATATAGATATCATAGAAGATCATATCCATCAAATTATTATAATTATATTATAATTCTTATGATGAATATGATCACATGCCCAGAAGAAACAAACATGATCAAGGACAAAGATCATTTGCTACACCTCCACAAACATACAAAAGAAAAATAGATTTTCTAAACCAACCAAGGATTTTCAAAAGCCAAACAAACTCCTTTTGTTAAACAAGCTAAAGTTGAGTCAGTTGGTTTAAAAACAAAACAATGTTGGAGAAAGAAAACAATTTCAGGAGGTGAATCTGATATATCATCAGATACAGCAAAATCATCACATACAAGCAAGTCACATATAAAAACGCTAATGGACAGCTCAGACAGTAATGGCCTGGGTTGAAACATCTAACTGATTTGCTAGTGTAATAGGGACAGTTATGGAGGCCTGCCAACCCAAGAAAAGTTAGCAGTGGCTGATCCCTTTCCATGACAGGACGTTCTTCTTCTGCTCATGATGTTTATGATGCAACTGAGCCAAATGGAGCAGAAATTAACCATGATTCAATGCAGGACATCAATCATTCACAGAAACTATGATGGCAATGCAAGAAACAACCGATGTTTCATTCCATCTGCTTAGTCTGATTATATTGCTACATGGAGTAACTGTTGATGATCTCTATTAAATTGATAATTGATAACACATATGCCATTTCTTTATTTTCTAAAAAAAAAAAAAATCCTAAAAAATTAGAAAATCAAGAAAAAATCCAAAAATATTTCTATTGAATCTTCCTGCATTTACATGAGAAATGATAGTACACTCTTCTGCATCTATTTTTTCAAATCAATAAAGACTGACAAGACTCTGATTGATATGTCAGTAGGCTCAGCTTGGATTTAAGATAAGCATATTTGTGATGACCTAAATTAATATGCATTGTGGACAAAACCATCTTAGGGTATTGGTAAGCAATGACTTTTCCAAGTGTTTGCATGTGTGGTTACCTAAACACACAATGCGAAAATGGTTTATAAACTTCTCATTGATAAAAGCATCTGTTTCTCCTTTGTTGTATGTAAATACAGACTTGGAGTAAACATAAGGAAAACTTCTGTTGTGCTGAGCACAGACCTAGTTGACCTTGCACTAAAAGTGATGATGCATGCCAAAAAGGCAAAGAAAAGAATCCCAATGTGGATCAAAGCTAAAAGAATCCCAATGAGGATCAACTCCAAAGTGAAGTATAAAAGAATCCCAAAGTGGATCATATCATGAGAATTTATACTCTAAGTAGCCTGGTTCAAGTTAGTGATAAAGTGCCACCTTGCATTTCATGAGGAGGGTTATTCTTCATACTTCTGAGTGTGGGGTACTCAATTAGCATATCTAATCAACCTAAACATGATAAATATCACAAAGTATTGAAAATAGATCCTTGCATGAGTTTAAGTGGAAAACATACTTACAATCAACTTTGTTCTTTGTCTATGTCTATCCAACTTTAAATTTTAGATGTAAAGGATTTTGGATTAGTATGATCTCATAGCAGTTGAAGGATTCATGCTTGTAAATATCTTAATTTAGAAAAATCTAAAATTCCAAAAAGATTTGTCTTTTTTTAGTATTTTTCTTAGTTTTGGCAGATTTACATGTGTTATTAATTTAGGAGTGAAACTTCCATGCAATACCTCTACCGAGAGGATTTAGACTTTTACAGGTGATGAATGCACGTCATGCCTGAGTTTCTTATTCAGTTCAAGATGTCAAGAGAACACTCCTGCTTCCTTCAAAGATCTCCTGCCAGTTGCTGAGAACTAAGAATCCTCCTCTTGGTGTCTCATACACAAAAGTTCCTCACCCTCCAAAGCTTTTGTTGAGGGAGAGTATATGTCAAGTCTGAAGAATTTTTGATGCTTCTCCTTCACTTTTGAAGTTGAGATAAAGCTGCTGATATTGCTACCTGTGCAATCCACAGTGTATGCAAATGGGTGCATTTTCAAGTCTCTTCAAAACAAGACTAGAAGATCAAGCTGATGAAACATCCATCAAGTGCCGAACCAAAGTCTTTATGTGCCAAAACAAAGTCCTTTTCTCAATGCCTTTTTATGAAGCTTCTAAGAAGATGCTACCAAAAAGGGGGAGAAGACTGCATTTCAAGACTGCACGTCAATCAACAACCAAGGTTTGATAATCATGAGGTTTTGGTAGCATCATCTTAGGGGAGTATTGTTGGACTATTTGAAGATGATACTTACCAAAACTTAAGTGCCGAATCTCATGATGATTACCAAAACCAACACGGTGAAGATATGCTAAAGATATGATCAAAACGAAGAAAACTGACCAAAGTCAAACTTGGTCAAACTTGATCAACCGTGGTCAAAGTCAACAGTCAACATCAGCGGTTGTCCCGAATGACGTCACACCCGAATTCGTGCATCAGCATAGAAGAATTTATCAGACTTAGAACTATATTTGTGTAATCATTTTGTGCTTAAATGTAATTATTTCTTATTTTTGTAAAGAGTATAAATGACTAAGTGTAGTCATTTATACTCCAACAATTAGAAGAATTAGAATCACTAACAATCCATAGCAATAGACTAGAGTGAGAAATCAAGGTTGAGTGTGTGTGAGAGAGTGTTCTTACAAACTCCCTTGTAATCCTCTAGATCATACATATGAATGAATGAAATCTTTATGATTATATGTTCTTGAATTTGTTCATCATTCATTCATCATCATACATGTCATCTTCATCTGCATATAGATCTTCACTTGAAATCATCAATGGGTTTGTGAGTTTCCGCATCACAATTCGATAAACGGCAACAATACGATTGCAATATTCGATCCACTAGCAGAATCAGTGGTTTCCATATTAGGACACACAGGTTTTAGAATAAAGTTGATATAAGTTTTTTAGAAAAAATTTACTTAAGTTAATCATCCCATAGCTGATACAGATATTTGAATCTCTGTTCATCAAAAGCTTTAGTGAACAGATCAGCATATGTTCATTTGTGTTAACTTTGACTAATTTGATTAATCCCTTCTCAAAATTATCTTTAATCAAATGATACCATATATTGATGTGTTTGATACTTGAGTGCTGCACAGGATTCTCTATAATGGAGATAGCACTGTTGTTGTTTATGTGGATGGGAGTCTCTTTGAAGTTGAATCCATAGTCTAGCATCTGATTCTGAATCCAAAGCACTTGAGCATAGCAACTTGCAGCAACAATGTATTCAGCCTCAGCAGTTGATGCAGAGACACAGGATTGTTTCTTGCATTGCCATAAGACAATCCTTTAACCAAGGAATTGACATCCCCTAGATGTAGACTTTGCAGTCATGTTGCAACCACCATAGTCACGATCTGTATAAGCATACATATTGAAGTCAGAACTCTTTGGATACCAAAGGCCAAGCTTGGGAGCACCTTTGAGATATCTAAGAATCCTCTTGACAGCAACCAGGTGTGACATCTTAGGGTTGGCTTGATATCTTGCACAAATGCATGTGGCAAACATGATATTAGGCCTGCTGGCTATTAGGTACATAAGAGACCCAATCATAGCCCTGTAAAGATGTTCATCCACACACTCCCCCTCAAGATCAGGTCCTAGGGAGTGATTTCTGGCTATGGGTGTCTTAGCAACCTTACATTCAGTCATGTTGAATCTTGTAAGTATGTCTTGTACATACTTTGACTGACTTATGAAGATGCCATTATCAACTTGCTTCACTTGAATTCCCAAAAAGAAATTTAGTTCCCCCATGGCACTCATTTCAAATCTGTTCTTCATCAGCCTCTCAAAGTCTTTATAGAGCTTTGGATTAGTTGACCTGAAGATAATGTCATCCACATATACTTAAACTAGTATTAAGTCATTCCCTGTCCCTTTGATGAAAAGAGTTCCATCTATAGTACCCCCTCTTGTAACCATATTGACAGAGATACTGAGATAGTGTTTCATACCACTGCTTTATCAAGCTTGCAGACATAATCAGGATGATCTAGTCTGCAAAGCCAGGTGGTTATTTGACAACACCTCTTCATCAATCACCCCATACAGAAAAGCACACTTGACATCAAGTTGGTAGACCTTGAAATCCTTGGATGCAGCAAAAGCCAGAATATTCTTACAGCTTCAAGTCTTGCCACAGGAGCAAACATCTGTGTAATCAATTCCTTCTTCTTATGTGTACCCTTGAACTACTAGTCTTGCCTTATTCTTAATGACAAGTCATCTATCATCCTTCTTGTTCCTAAAAACCCATTTGGTTCCTATGACAGTCTTCTCTTGAGGAAGAGGACATAGGTTCCAAACCTTCTGTTTTCTGATTTGAAGTAGCTCTTCTTGCATAGCTTCAACCCAGCTTCCATCCTTCAGAGCCTCATCAACTTTCTTTGGCTCAATCTGGGACAAGAAACAAGAGTGGACAAACATTTTGGTCATGGGTTTGTCCTTTTGTTCTTACCCCGGTCTCAACATTTCCAATGATGTTTGTGGTGGGGTGTGACTCCTGGATCCTTAGTTGAGGGATTACATCAAGTTGATTGACAGATCCAAATTAGAGAAATTTAGATCTGGCAATGGAGTGTCACCCACCACATCACACACTTATCAAGTGAGACTTGATCCAATGATATGTGACACATTTATGTTGTCTTCTATAGAGTGGTTATCAGCATCAAAATTCTTGATCACTATCACCACCTCTATTTCCTCTCTACATTTGAAGCTCCTTCACCTGAGTTTTAAACCTCTGAGTTGGATTTTGAAGGCACCTTAGATGTATCACTGAATTTGTCATGTTTGTGCTGATAGGATCTTCATTTGTAGGGTTAGTCACCAAGGAGCTGAAGTAGTAATCTTGCTTGGTCTTCTCAGCTCAAATCTTGGTGGGATTTCCTGTTGATATTTTTGTAGATCCTGAAACATTCTCACAAGACTTGTTAAAACAGTTGGTAACTAAGTCAAGATCAAATAGCCAATCCGGACCAGAACCTTTCACACTAGGGTGTGCTCATTGAAGGTCACATTGGCTGACTCCTCACTACTCTAGTTCTAAGATTGTATACTCTATAAGCCTTAGCTTGGGAAGAATATCCAATAAAGTGTCCATCATCTGACTTCTCATCAAATTTAGCTACTTGATCTTTGGTATTCAAGAAGAGCAAGGACATCCAAATGACCTGAGGAAACCAATAAATGGTCTCCTTTTGTGCCACAGCTCATAAGGAGTCTTACCATGAGTCTTAACTACTAAAACTCTGTTCTGCACATAGCAGGCTATGTTAACTGCCTCTACCCAGAAGGTGATGGGCAGTTTAGAGTCAGACAACATGGTTCTTGCAGCTTCAATAAGTGTCATGTTTCTCCTCTTAGCAATACCATTTTGCTAAGGAGTCCTGGGAGCACTATATTGTCTTGTAATACCATTTTCATCACAAAATGTATCAAGGATTTGGTTCTTAAATTTGTTCCTTGATCACATCTTATGGTCTTGACCTCGTGATCAGATTGATTCTCAATTTTCAGAATGAAGTTCTTCAAGATCTCAGGGGTCTCATCCTTAGTTCTAAGGAAAAAGACCCAAGTGAATATTGTGAAATCTATGATCACTAAGCAGTAACAGGTCCTTCCTAAACTCATTACACTGGTGGGGCCAAACAAATCCATATATATAGGTGTAGGGGAGTAGTGATGGAGTTCATTTCCTTTGGATTTTGAGACACTTTGTGTTGCTTCCCTTTCAGGCATGCAACACATGGTCATCAATTGTAAACTCTTTCTTTGGCATTCCAGTTACCAAATCATTCTTAATCAATATATCATGTTCTTAAAGTTTACATGGCACATTCTTTTATGCCAAGAAAAGACTCATCAGTATTTGCTTTAGACAGAAAGCAAGAAACTTCTCCTGAGGGAGATGTTTCATGTAAATCCATCTTGTACATGTTCCCTCTCCTAGGAGCTCTGAGCAGGATATGCTCTTGAGGGATGGCCACCCCGGGGTTGAGAACAATGTACTCATGCTCAGTGAAGAGCATATGGTGTTTCTGATCACAAAAATTAGGATACCTCAGAAGATTGTATCCAAGCTCCTTGACAAAGTTTACCTTCTTATTGCTAAGCTTACCATTTGTGACTCTACCCCTTCAAGAAATGTAACCATCAGTATCTCCTCCAAAAGCAACTGGTCCTCCAATAATTTTCTCAAAATTTTGAAGCAGAGAACCATTACCAGTCATGTGCCTAGAACAACCACTATTAATAATCCAAACATTCTTCTTGGTCTTTAACTGTTCCTGCACAAAAAAGAGGTGATTAGTTACACTTAGAAACCCAATCCTCATTGGTCTTCGGCTTATTCAAATGAGTTGAAGACAATGTAACAGTAAGTGATCCTATATTCAAGCTTTAAGGATCATTTGCTGTTGTTGATGAAGAACCTTCAGTCATATGGTCTTTCTTCATCTTCCACCCCACCTTTGGAAGATTGGGCCTGCCTTCAAAGCTTCAGAAGTTTTGACAACTTCGGAGTTTTGGAGACTGGACCTTGGAAGATCTTGAAGTTTTGACAACTTCGGAAGTTTTTGTTCCTTCTTCTCTCAGAAGTATCTTCTTGGTCATGTGGATGGTACTTTTAGGATTGTACTTGCAATCCTTAGCAAGATGAGAAGTACTAACACTGACACAATCGAGTTTCTTCCTTCTGAGAGTCTTCTTTTGAGAGCAAGACTGAGTTGATCACTTTCCTTCTCATCTTCATCTTACAGATGATGCAACAAGCTTCTTAGGGAGAGGCTTGCTCTTGGAGCTGGATGGTTCAGGCTGTGTAGCAGTGGTACATAGTGGTCAGTCTTATCTCATGCTAGAATGATTTGGAACTAAACTAGAACTCCTGGTACTAGAGTTCATAGTGAGTCTTCAGTCTTTACCACTTCAAAACTGCAGATATGAACACTTGTTTTTGCTTTGAGTCAAAAGTGGCATGATTTCTTGAGCCTTTTTGATTTCTTCTTAGCTCTTCTAATCAAGTTCTTTCTTTTGACTTGGTCACTCCAGATCTTTCCTCTCATCAGAAGAATAGTGTCCCTTCTTAGGATGATCTTCTCACAATTCTCTCAGAGTCATCCTTCACTAATCTCTTCTCTCTTTTCAACAAGGGTTCTATGAGGGGAAGCCCCATCTTCAAGTTCCACACCTTGGAGATCTTACAGACAATAAAGTGTGTGAAGAAGCTATCTCAGTAGATCCTAGTCATGCTTAGTCTGATAACAAATTTTGCTGTAGGGATGGGATATTTGTTCTGACGGTCTTTTCTTCAAGAACACATTTTTCTGCCCTGGCTTTGCTGATCACAAGCTCAGCCTGGCATTTAGTTAACTTTGAGATGAGATCTTTGATTTGAGTCCTGTAGTTAGTGTGCTCATGCTTAAGAGTTGAAATAGTTTTCTTAGATCTTCCTAAGTTTATAATCATTTCAGCTCTTTAAAGTCAGCTTTAAGATATTTAAGGACTCAAGATCAGATCTGTCACACCCTCAAAATCCACATGCGGGGTTTTACCGCGAGGCGTGTGAACAAACCAGGATCTCAGTCATTAGTTACTCAGAACGACTCTATATGAACATAAAACCAAAATCAGAGTTAACTTTAAAATGTGCGAAAGCGTTAACAAATATGAAAACCAGAATAATGTATCACAATGTAAACATGCGCAAACACGGACCCACGTTGTGCGAAACAAATACATAAGTGCTTAACAACCAAAACCAACAAAGGGTTCCAACAATGATGACATCTACAATGCTGACCTGTGATATGCACCTATGCAATAGAGCAACTTCAACCTGAGAATAGCATACTAAAGAGTCAACACAATGGTTGGTGAGTTCAAGAGTTTAGTAAAACAAATAGTATCATATAAAATATAAGACTACAATATAAGAGTGCATGAATTAGATAGCTAGTCTAAATCACAAGTAATAATCATAGTGATTTCGTGATCGAAGTGATTGTTTCGTTTGTGCCCCTGTCATGACTTACCAGGTCATGACAATGTTTATGTAGGAAAAAATTGCACCTGTTTGACCTCGAGGTCGCACAGGTGGGTCTCGTCAGACCCCATGTAGTACTACCCAAGATTTACGCTAGTTTCCATATTAACGATCCGAAAGTGTGAGGACTTTCATGGTTCAACACTATATCATACTTTACACATCTTATTATAATAAAGCGTGTAAGTCAGTTAGCTGCTATCTCCCCAAAAGAGAGTGTATAAAAGAGTGGGCATTGAACTCACTAGTATGCACACGAATGATATAAAAGTTAACTTGAAATGAGAGAGGAAAGACAACCTTCAGAGGTTACCTAGAACACGCAAGTACATGAGTACGTGTACACAGAACCATAACAACCCCTAAGTGCTCAATAACGAGAGAGGAAAGACAACCTTCAGAGGCCCTAGAACACGCAAGTACATGAGTACGTGTACACAGAACCATAACAACCCTAAGTGCTCAAAAAACATGACCATAGTTTTAGAAACACAAGACACATTTGACCCAGTTGACCCGTTTGACCCTTGGTGACATATTAATTGAAATTCCATTTAATCAAGCATAACAGTCATCATACATGGTTATCATACAGTTGTTCACGTATGTCACTTCAACAACCACTGTTCTACCTAGATCATCATAAATCTAGATTATCATACAACTCATGCGAATCTCAAGTAATCATCATGCTCAACATAATTACATCATAACTAATGCATTATACATAGAGTCCAATCATGCACAACATGCCATGTGAAGCCACTCACGACTTCACACCCTAAACCCTGCCAATCCTACTAAGTAGGGGCCTCAGATTCGCACGCGTGTATGACGATCACCATCATTATTATCAACAAGATTCATACCTACCAAAATATCCAACAGTGATCTATTACAATCCCAAACATGATCCTATCAGAACCCAGATAATCCATCACCATGCATACCCACTAAGAGATCAAATCTCCAAATAACCAAACAAGCATCCATATGACCCAACTAATCCATTCCACCACATTAGACACCATCATGAACATTCTAACATGATCCTAACGTTACAAAACATGCCCAATTCATCATATCTAAGATTCTATGCAATTAAAGTTTCCCTTTTGGGAAAGTACATCCCAAATCTATCTAACAAACCAATACATACTTGAATTCATAACGATATCAATTCAAGCTCTATCTTTCATTTAAACATGTTCAACACCATCAAATCATCACAATTCACAAAACCCATATCCAAAGTTTCTACTTTTAGTAAGGTATGAACTACATTAACAATTCTTGGATTCTAGCATGATCATCATCATTCTAACATTCATACAACATCATAAACACCATATTATATCAATTCATCATCAAATCACAACTTCATGCAATAAAGTTTCTATTCATAGTAATGTATGAACAACGCATCAAAACCATGAATTCTTGCGTAAACCACGTAAAACCATCAACAATACTATCTAACTAACATTATACATTCATCAAACCATCAAGAAATCGACACCCAAGCATAAAGTCGACTAGGGTTTCGGCCCAACCATCAAAACCATGAAAAACCACCAAAAAACTAACCTTTAATCACGTATTGGACAAGAATTGATGTTTCTAACGTGTAGTAATCCTTGAAATCGATCCAAATCGAAGATTGCTTGCTTGTTCTTGTCCAAAATCGCAAGTGTGTGTGTGTGTGTTGTTGTTGATCACGGCCGAGGGTTGTGGTGGGGCTAGGGTTGGGATTTTTGTTTAATTAATTTATTAATATTACCACTTAAACCCCTATAGTTTTGCATTTTATTAAAACTAAGCTTTTAATTACTTTTTAAAAGGTTTTAACTTACTAATATAAATATTATTAATTAACAATAACAATCATATGCATTATTTTTACTAGTCACAAAAATACACTAATTAAATACACATATTGGCATGCTACAAGATAAAATCCACAAATAATATTTAAATGCATAAGCACAACTAATAACCAACATTATTAGTTAAATAATCTATCTGTTATCATTATTAATATTATTATATTAAGTCACCAACGTTCAACGACAACTAGTGTGTGCTAACAACACGTGGATGCAAGATTCTAACGGAACAACGGAAGTTGGTTATGGAAAATTACCGGAGTCACTTATCCCAGTTGAAAGAATTTTCGTCCTAAAATTACGTTACATGGTATGTGTTCCATCACTGGTCTACTGCATTGCACAAGTAATCGAGTGAGTTCGGGTGAGTTGTCACATCATCCCCATGTTGAAAGAAATTTCGTCCTGAAATTTAAATCAATACCTTCGTCGGCGGGCATCGTCTTTTTGAATAGTTGAGGGTTACTTAAGCTTCATCTAGTCCTCACGTTCCCAAGTGAATTCCGGTCCACGTCTCGAGTTCCAACGAACATGACTATGAGTATTTTGCTTTGCTTAAGCGTCTTACTTCACGATCCATCACCTCGACTGGTCCTCATGAAGCGTAATTGTTCATCTACTTGCACTTCCTCAAGAGGTACTACCATTGTCTTGTCCGTTTAAGCACTTCTTCAGATTTGTGGAATGAAATACATCCTGGATTTCCACTCAGTTAATCAGGTAGGGCTAATCGATAGGCAAGGGACCTATTCTTTCCAATATCTCAAATGGTCCAACATATCTCGGATTTAGCTTTCCTCTTTTGCCAAACCGAATAAGCCTTTCCACGGTGAGACTTTCAATAAGACTTTGTCACAACCTGAAATTATAGAGGTTGTCATCGCTTATCTGCATAGCTTTCTGTCTGTCGAGCGCTGCAGCCATACGGTTCCTTATTTGTACAATCTTTTAGTGGTCTCGGCACTAACTCGAGACCCGTTAGCTGACTATCACCAATTTTAGCCCAGCAACTGGTGATCTACATTTGTGCCCATACAAAGCTTTGAAAGGTGATGCCTTTATGCTGGTGTGAAACTATTGTTGTAAGAAAAATTCCACCAATGGTAGGTGAACTTCCCAGTTATTCCCGAAGTCAATCACACAAGCACGTAGCATGTCTTCTAGTGTCAGTATAATACGCTCACTTTGACCATCAGTTTGTGGATGATAAGCAGTACTCATGTCTATCGCGTACCTAAAGATCTCTGTAATGACTGCCAGAAGTACGACGTAAAACGAGCATCGCGGTCAGAGATAATTAAGATTGGTACACCATGTCTCGAAACTATTTCCTTCAGATAGAGTCATGTTAACTTCTCTATTTTGTCTGTTTCCTTTATTGCCAAGAAATGAGCGGACTTCGTCAATCGGTCTACGATAACCCATATCGTGTCACAACTAGTGGGAGTCCATGGTAGTTTGGTAATGAAATCCATTGAGATTTGTTCCCACTTCCACATAGGGATCTTAGGTTGTTGTAATAATCTAGATGGTTTCTGGTATTCCATTTTTACCTTCGAGCAGGTCAGACACTGACTCACGTATGTAGCTACATCCGCTTTCATGTTAGGCCACCAATAGTGCGCCTTCAAGTCATGATACATCTTATCAGATCTAGGAGGTACGGATACAATACTGAGACTTGGTGCCTCACTCATGACTAAGTCCCTGATTTCCATGCAGAGGTATCCAGAGTCTGTCCATGAAATAAAGAATCCCATCCGCTTTCACTTCAAGCTGTTTGTCCATTCCTCGTAAGGATTAGGACCTAATGTTTCTGCCTTCAGAGCTTCGATTGAGCCTCTCGGATTTGTTCAGGTAACTGTTGCTAATGGTGAGTTGCAACAGCTCGCACGCGTCGAGGCTTATCAGTTTCTTTCTACTCAACGCGGTCAGCAACTACATTAGATTTTTCCGGATGGTATTTGATACAATCATAATCGTTCAACAATCTACCCAACTCTTGCCTCATATTCAATTCCTTTTGCTCAAAGATGTGTTGAAGACTCTGGGTGCCGGTGTAAATAATGCACTTGGTACCATACAAGTAATGTCTCCAGATCTTTAAGGCAAAAAACTACCGCACCCAGCTCCAAGTCATGGGTGGTATAGTTCTTCTCATGAATCTTCAGTTGTCTCGAGGCGTACACTATCACCTATCTCGTTGCATTAGGACACAACCAAGTCCTCTTGAAGAGAAGCATCACAGTAGACTACGAAGTAATCACTTCCCTCTGGTTACGTGAATATCGGTGCGCTACACAGTTTCTGTTTCAGTAATTGAAAAGCGGACTCTTGACTATCACCCCATTTATACAGTGTTCCTTTATGAGTGAAATCCGTGAGAGGTTGTGCGATCTTGGAAAATCCTTCAACGAACTGTCGATAACATCCTGCCAGTCCAAGAAACTGTCGTATCTCACTAGGCGTCTTGGGAACTGACCACTTGTTTATTGCCTCAATCTTTGCTGATCGACATGTATCCCTTTCTATTAACAATAGACCCAGAATTGCACTTCACGTATCCAGAAATCACACTTAGAAAACTTGTCGTATAGTTGGTCCTTCCTGAGTAATTCCAAAATTAAACGTAAGTGCTCCTCATATTCTTCCTTGGTTCTTGAGTAGATAAATATGTCATCAATAAACAAAATAACAAACCGATCAAGATAGGGTTTGCACACGCGATTCATGATGTCCATGAATACGGCCGGTGCATTTGTCAACCTAAATGGCATGACCAAGAGAAATAATGTCCATAACATGTACGGAATGCTATCTTCGAGATGTCCTACTCTTGAACTCTCAGTTGATGGTACCCAGACTCAAGTCAATCTTAGAATAGTAGCTTGATCCTTTGAAGTTGATCGAACAAATCATCTATACGAGGTAGCGGGTATCTATTCTTGATCGTAACCTTGTTCAGTTCTATAAACCCTTATCCAATAGCTCCTGTAGTTGAGCAGATAATTCGTGTAGTTCATTCGGAGCTAACCGGTAAGGTGCTCTCGCGATCGGAGCTGCTCCTGGAGTCAAATCAATCTGGAATTCAACTTGAGATGAGGCGGTAATAATAGGTAGATCTATAGAAACACCTCAGGAAAGTCACGAACGACAGGGATATCCTCTATCCTCTTTCTTCTGGTTTGCTTATCAGTGACGATGGCTAATATAGCTAATCGACCCTTACGTAGCAGCTTCCGTGCTTTCATGTATGATATGATACCCATCACTGCACCACACCGTTCACATCTGACCGTGAGAACTTCTTCGCCAACAGGATTCGTATAATCTTTTTGCGACATATGACTTCCGCCTGCTTGTCGGAAAGCCAATCCATGCCGACTACTACATCAAGCTGCCGAGCGTAACAGGCATGAGATCTATGTCAAAGATATGTCCAGCAAGTTTTTATCTTGCACCCATAAAGATATGTGTCACGTGAACCTGCTTACCGTCAGCTAACTCTACGATGTAATTGGATTCTAACGCCGAGGGAACATCACTTAACAAACTACTAAACTTAGTGGAGATGAAACTTCTATCGGCTCCAGTATCAAATAGTACGGTAAAAAACGACCGTTAACAGAGAATTTACCAGTAATAGTATTAGGTTCGTTTAGAGCTTCACCTGAACCGATGACAAAATCTCTCCTTTTTGCTCCACTGTTGTTGCCACCGTTATTGTTGCCATTGCCATTGTTGTTGTTGTTGTTGTTGCCGTTGTTGTTGTTTCCACCATTACCAGCGCCATTCCCGTTTTTCTTCAACTGGGGACAGTTCCTTCTGTAATGTCCTTCCTTTCCACATTCAAAACATCCCTTTGGTGTCTCTTAAGGTTGTTGAGGTTTCTCATCAATTCACCATGACAATCCTTCACTGCGTTATTGTTGCCATTGCCATTGTTGTTGTTGTTGTTGTTGCCGTTGTTGTTGTTTCCACCATTACCAGCGCCATTCCCGTTTTTCTTCACTGGGGACAGTTCCTTCTGTAATGTCCTTCCTTTCCACATTCAAACATCCCTTTGGTGTCTCTTAAGTTGTTGAGGTTTCCTCATCAATTCACCATGACAATCCTTCACTGCGTGTCCAACTTTACCGCAACGCTGGCATCGGAAACTATCACACCTGCCGGTGTGGTGGTAATTGCATCGATTGCATTTGGGATTTTTCCCAACATAGCCTCCTTGTCCCTGTGGTGCTGAAGATGACTGATTAAAGTTACGATTGTTATCGAACTTTCTTTGCTGTTGGTGAGGTTCGTGCTTCTGAATATAATGCTGCTGTTGTTGTTCTGGTTTGCTAGAGGATGAGCCTTTATCACCAGTATTCTCCAACTTACGTTTGTTATCGGGTACGCTAGCCACTGAGCCCCGCTGGGTAACTTCCTGCTCTACTGCCTGGTCGGTCAACCTATGGGCCAACTGGATAGCCTGTTGTATGGTGTCAGGATTGGAAGCAGTCACCATACTTTGAATCTCGGGCACCAGTCCACGTATGTAATGCTCAATCCTTTTGTGCATCTCATTAACCATCCCTGGGCATAGTGTGGCCAACGCATGAGACCGTGTAGTATAGCCTCAATCTCGAAACCTTGTATCTTGAGCTGCCAAACTCAATTTCCAACTTCTGTACTTCATCACGGGGCAAATACTCCTCCATCATCATTGCTTTAATTCAGCCTAAGGTAAGTCATTAGCCATATCCTGGCCCAACATGTGCACCTGGTATTCCACCAGGAGAGAGCTGCGCCTTCAAGTGTTCCAGTCACGGACTTCACTTGGTCAGCTGGTGGGCAGTTACACTTTGCGAAGACAGATTCAGTCTTCTCAAACCATCTCACTAGTCTTGCAGCTCCTTCAATCCCGCTGTAGGTATGGGGCTTGCAATCCATAAAGGATTTGTAGGTACAAGGTGGGGGTCCTGTTTCGACAAACCAAACATTAGTTGAGTACCCCGGACGACAACTGAGATATCGGTTAGATCACTAGTATCATTTACCTGCTGGCTGTCATGTTTGTGCAGCAGCCATCGCCGCCTGAACATGCTCGTTAATCAGAGCAGCCAACACAACAGGAGTCATGTTGATAGCACCAGCACCACGCCCACCGGCACCACGTCCGCCGGCACCACGTCCACGGCCACGTCCACGTCCTCTACCGCGTCCATCCATATTTCACTTACATTCACAAAACAATAACGAGTAACATCCACCACATTAATCTCATTGAAGTATGGTAAATAGTAAGATATAATGAATTTGTTACAACCATAACATTATAACAAAATAATAACCAAAGATAAATAAATGTAAATGGTTCACAAAATATTCCATCAATGTCAAAATTTTAGTTTTTCAGTTGGGTGGAAACAACCCTTCCCACATAGGTTTCAAAAGAAAGAAACACTATATAGTCCAAGTCATATAAAGCTAGAATCAGTCCAGCACGTCAGATCCGTCACTATCCTCATCCATATCTTCTGGCTCTTCTTCAGGGGCTTCCTCCGGTTCCTCTTCTGGGTCTTCCTCATCAGGGTCCGCCAAAGGTGCACGGGCTTCAGCAATCTGAAGTGCTGCTAGCTGTGCCTCTAGATCAGCAAACCTATCATTGATCACTATTTATGGTGATCTGCGCATCCATGCGCCCAATAAGTGCTAAAACGTTGCCTGTCAGGGTATGATGTCCACCAATGGCCATCGAGAGTCGCTCCTGAAGCATCTCTACCTGGTAACGCAACTGACGCATCTCAGATCGTAAGGCTGAGTTCTCATCGGTGAGTCCTCGCATACGCTGTCGCTCTGTGTCTAGAGTGGCTACCAAAGCTGTAAACGCCTGCTCGAGAGGGATGTCCAAGGTAGGAAGAGTGGGCAATGCAGAGGCTGTCGATGACCTAGTCCTAGGTCGGGTAGGAGCTACAGGTGGTACACGCTCTCTATAAGCCATACGACGTATGTAGGTGGGGTAGAAATCTAGTTCCGCGGAGGATCG
Organism: Flaveria sonorensis; assembly: GCA_025506505.1. NCBI lineage: Eukaryota > Viridiplantae > Streptophyta > Magnoliopsida > Asterales > Asteraceae > Flaveria > Flaveria sonorensis. The sequence goes on along the minus strand of CM046440.1, from coordinate 39,808,018 downwards.
AGCTCAGGCGGTATAAAAGGCTGATCCCAGTCTATCTCGCCAGGAGGATAAGGATGATGGGGCCAGTTAAATCCCCTATCAGGTACGGGAGAAGTAGGAGGTGACTCAGATCGCGCCTGTCTCTTGCCCAAATCACGGGATGACGATGCCATGCTGCGAAGTACGTGATGCGTATGCCAATGAGTATACAGTAAGGAAGTAAGTGACGAGTAACTACCAAACTGTGCGGTTATAGTCTAATGTGTATGCAACCTAGTTCCCTATAACCAATGGCTCTGATACTAATCTGTCACACCCTCAAAATCCACGTGCGGAGTTTTACCGCGAGGCGTGTGAACAAACCAGGGATCTCAGTCATTAGTTCTCAGAACGACTCTATAATGAACATACAACCAAATCGGAGTTTAACTTTAAAACGATGCGAAGCGTTTAACAAATATGAAAACCACAATGTAAACATGTGCAAACACGCGCCCAACGTTGTACGAAACAAATACATAAGTGCTTAACAACCAAAAACAACAAAGGGTTCCAACAATGCTGACATCTACAATGCTGACCCGTGAATGTGCACCTATGCATTAGCAACTTCAACATGAGAATAGCATACTAAAAGAGAACACAATGGTTGGTGAGTTCAAGAGTTTTAGTAAAACATAATAGTATCAGTATAAAATATAAGAATACAATATAAGAGTGCATGAATTAGATAGCTAGTCTAAATTCACAAGTAATAATCATAGTGATTTTGCGATCAAAGCTGACTGTGTTTCGTTTGTTGCCCCTGTCATGACTTACCAGGTCATGACAATGTTTATGTTAGGAAAAAATTGCACCTGTTTGACCTCGAGTCGCACAGGTGGGTCTCGTCAGACCCATGTAGTACTACCCAAGATTTCCCCCTAGTTTCCATTATTAACGATCCGAAAGTGTGAGGACTTTCATGGTATTCAACACTATATCATACTTTACAATCTTATTATAATAAAGCGTTGGTAAGGCAGTATGCTATCTCCACCAAAAGAGAGTGTATAAAAGAGTGGGGCATGAACTCGTATGCACACGAACGATATAAAAGCTAACTTGAAATGAGAGAGGAAAGACAACCTTCAGAGGTTACCTAGAACACGCAAGTACATGAGTACGTGTACACAGAACCATAACAACCCTAAGTGCTCAATAACACATTGACCATGGGTTTTAGAAAAACAAGACACATTTGACCCAGTTGACCCGTTTGACCCGTTGGTGACATATTAATTGAAATTCTATTTAATCAAGCATAACAGTTCATCATACATGGTTATCATACAAGTTATTCACGTATGTCACTTCAATAACCACTTGTTCTACCTAGATCATCATACATCTAGATTATCATACAACTCAAGCGAATCTCAAGTAATCATCATGCTCAACATAATTACATCATAACTATGCATTATACATAGAGTCCAATCATGCACAACATGCCATGTGAACCACTCACGACTTCACACCCTAAACCCTGCCATCCTACTAAGTAGGGCCTCAGATTCACACGCGTGTATGACGATCACCATCATATTATTCAACAAGATTCATACCTACCAAGTATCCAACATGATCTATTACAATCCCAAACATGATCCTATCATAACCCACATAATCCATCACCATGCATACCCACTAAGAGATCAAATCTCCAAATAACCAAACAAGCATCCATATGACCCAACTAATCCATTCCACCACATTAGACACCATCAATGAACATTCTAACATGATCCTAACGTTACAAACATGCCCAATTCATCATATCTAAGATTCTATGCAATTAAAGTTTCCCTTTTGGAAAAGTACATCCCAAATCTATCTAACAACCAATACATACTTGAATTCATTAACGATATATCAATTCAAGCTCATATCTTTCATTTAAACATGTTCAACACCATCAAATCATCACAATTCACAAAACCCATATCCAAAAGTTTCTACTTTTAGTAAGGTATGAACTACATTAACAATTCTTGGATTTCTAGCATGATCATCATCATTCTAACATTCATACAACATCATAAACACCATATTATCATCAATTCATCATCAAATCACCAACTTCATGCAATAAAGTTTCTATTCATAGTAATGTATGAACAACGCATCAAAACCATGAACTTCTTGCATAAACCACGTAAACCATCAACAATACTATCTAACTAACATTATACATTCATCAAACCATCAAGAAATCGACACCCAAGCATAAAGTCGACTAGGTTTCGGCCAACCATCACAACCATGAAAAACCACCAAAAACTAACCTTTCAATATATTGGACAAGAATTGATGTTTCTAACGTGTAGTAATCCTTGAAATCGATCCAAATCGAATTGCTTGCTTGTTCTTGTCCAAAATCGCAAGTGTGTGTGTGTGTGTTGTTTGTTGATCATGGCCGAGGGTTGTGTTGGGGCTAGGTTTGGGATTTTTGTTTATTAATTTATTAATATTACCACTTAAACCCCTATAGTTTTGCATTTATTAAAACTAAGCTTTTAATTACTTTTAAAACTTTTAATACTAATATAAATTTTTAATTAACAATAACAATCATATGCATTATTTTTACTAGTCACAAAAATACACTAATTAAATACACACATTGGCATCTACAAGATAAAATCCACAAATAATATTTAAAACCGCATAAGCACAACTAATAACCAACATATTAGTTAAATAATTATCTGTTTATCATTATTAATTATTATTATTATAAGTCACCAACATTCAACGACAACTAGTGTGTGCTAACAACACGTGTATGCAAGACCTAACGGAACTAACAGAGTTTGGTAATGGAAAATTACCGGATGTCACAAGATCTCATCTCTAAGTTATAGGACCTGTATCTATTAACTTTAGCAATGCATTAAGGAGTACAAAGATGTTCCAATACCTTGGCTTCATCATGGTCTGCCATTAGTGCTTGGTTTGGAGAAGCATCCTCAACTTGAATGCTCCAGTCAAAGCCTCCTTCTTCAACAGCAACTGTAGCTTGCTGTCTTGGCTTCTCATTCTGGTGAGCTCCCTCAGTGTAGTTTGGCCTGGATTATGCTTGGCACCATTTGACTTTGGTTCCTTGCACTCTCTGGCAAAGTGTCCCATTTGGTTACAGTTGTAACACTTCACATTGCTTTTGTCCAGCCCAAACTTTCATTTGGTGCATTGCTTGAAACCTTCTCCTAGTCCTCTTGCAGAACTTCTGGGCTCTATGAGTGAGTAGAGCCATCTGCTGGACTATTTCCATATATTCCAAATCTTGGATAGATACAGTCAGGTCTTCAAGAGTGAAGAGAAAGTTTCCTGAACTTTCATCAGAAGACATAAAATTTGTGAAGAACTTGTCTCCTGGAATGGGCTTCCAGGGATGTAGCCTTCCCTTGGTGTCTCCGGAAAGGTGATGAAATGACCTTTTGTGATTTGTCCGGGTAGCAGATGAGATGGTGCTGTGGTTTTCTGCAATCCCTTTCAACCACATGAGGCTAAACTCTGATGAGTGTTGGAGTTACCAGATGATTCTGCATGTTCATCTCCATCTGGTATCCACTGAGTATTCCAAATAACTCAGTGAGAGTAAGAGTCTTGAGGTTTTCAGTCCTCTAATGACCACACAGTAGTGTGTCCATTGTCTGGGAAGAGAGGACATGAACTTCCTAACAATATTTCTATTCTCAATGGTTACCCCACATCAGCTAGAGTATCCACAATCTCAACGTACTGAAGTACTGTTGAGTCATGGTTTCACCTGTCTTGAAGGTGAAATTTTCAAACTGCTGCTTCAAAGGTCCTTCTTGTTCTCTTTGGCTTCATTGGACCCCTCATACATCAGCTTCAGTGCATCCCATAGCTGTTTGGTGGTCTTGCACTTCTTGAAACCTCTGTGGATGGAGTTAGGAAGAGCAGTTTGAAGGGCTGTCATAGCTTTCTGATCAATATCAATTTTCTTCCAATCTTCTTCAGAAAAATCAACCCTTTCGTTTGGTATCATACCACCACCAGCAGCAGCTGAAGTGATGTATGGTACATGAGGTCCATTGACAACAGACTCCCACATCCTAAAATCTTGAGACTTGATGAAGCCTTCCATTCTTTAGCACCAAGTATCAAAATCCTCAGGAGTGATCAGTGGGGACTTTGTCATAGTTTCAGTTTCCATGTCAGCCTTTGAGATAGCTGCCATTTGAAAAGTTAAGTGAAGTGTGAAACTAAGAGGATTTAAAATGGTGAGATCTCACAATCAAGAGCCTGGAATGCTCTAATACCAATTACAGGACCGGGTAAGGGTGTTAACTACAATTTAGTTTCACAAGAGGAGTGATCTTAGATCACTTAACAGTTCAAATAGGGAACATGATACTTTGAAGATACAAAGAACACAAGTAACAATAAAACAGAACTTAGAACAATAACACAAGTATTAGTTTTCAAGGATGTTGTATATTGATCTCAAGTTGTATTACAAGTGTTCAAAGCATGATCTAAAATACAAGGACCTGAGACTCTTTTATACTATAACCTACAACTGTCAATACTTGGAAGGACAATTGGAATTGACTGATCTAGACACAAAAGGCAGATTGCCTTTGGACTAGTGACTATGACATGCCATAGCTCACTGACTTTTCTTATTACAAAAAAAGTCTAAAGGACAAAAGAAGAAAATTACAGACAAAGACTTTATCTACTATTCACTAAAGCATGGAATTTCACCAACTCATACAAGTTGGTGAGTTATCAGAGTTGCAGCAGAAAGTTTGTCATCTTTATCAAAAGTAGATCAAGAAAGCATCTTTTCCTCTGTCTTCCGAAGAACATCTTTCACAGCAAAACGGCTTCGGAAAACTTTGTCTTTGAAGCTTCGGAAGACTTCATCTTTGGCTTCGGAAGTTTTTTACACTTGGAATATTTTTTGTTAAGTGTAAAGCTTCCGAAGTAATTTCTTTTGAACTTTTGACTTCGGAAGACTTTACACTTAGAGTTTTAGAAAGTATAAAGCTTCCACAGCAAGTTCATCCTTGTTCCTTAGTGCATGTTGGAAGATCTTTGGTTGCATCAGCCTCATAATCTTCAGATAGATCCCTACAGGTAATAACTCGTATGACAATCTCTAGAAATACGAATCTAGGGTTAACTAGGTATATTGCTACTTTCTAAGAAAACTAAAGACACGTGTGAAGCACTAGATAAGTTTATTAAAATATCTAGTGGAAGATCGCACCTAGTTTTCTACCATAATGTCTTTATGATTGTATTCTACAACCCTGAGACAAAGGACAACCTAAGTAGATCCAATTAAATACCCTAAAATACTAACATCACGAATGAAAGGCAAAACACGCTCTCATGAAATATAAACCTAACAGGCAATGGGTAGGAGGTTTCAAGCAATATCTATCAGCTCTAGGTTTTAGATAAGGTAGCACACTGAAAATACTATCAAAATCATAGTGAATACTCCTAAGATTATCTCTAATCACAGTTTAAAATTAAAAACACAAAGCAATTAATTTTAACGTGTAAAACCTAATCTAGATGGCACACAATCAATCAAGATCAGGCATACACGAGCATGGCGACATCTTTTTAAGCATAAAACAACGCACATATCCATATTTAATTAGAATTCTATGATTAATAAACAAATATACGAAATCAAAACCAATATTTTATCAAAACATAATAGTTTTCAACCAAACCTAAATAGTAATAAAAAGTTAGCAACTCATAACGTTAGAAACATCAAGACGATAATAAAGTTGCAAACTTTAAAAAAATAAACAAAACGAGGGAAACATGAAACAAAGAACAATAATTAAAAACGAGATGAAACCGAATGATCTTCAATGCTTGAGTGCTTCAATCCTTGCTCCTCAATCTTGCTTTTATGCTTTAATATTGCTCTCCAAACGTACTCTAAAGCTCCAAAGTTAAATTCAAAATAAAATTATAGATTTTCTTTGTTCTTTTTGTACATGTAAACATCTGGCATCGATCTCCTTGTTTTTAATCACGTAACCAACTCATCCATGTTAATTAATGGGCTGAATAAATCTTCTAGTTAATAGGCCGCTACCATCCACATGTTTAATGGCATTTCGTATTACTTAATTTGAACGTCATTATTTGTTTAGTGTATAAAATCTCATTGGAATCCATATAATCTTGTGGCCTCGTTGACTTTTCAAACACATAAAAAAACAAAAAATATTAAAATCCCATCCCATATATTCCATCTAGTTTCTTGTTTATTATAATAACATAATTTAAAATAATATATATCAAGTAGATATAATATCTAATGACAACTAATTTAAAATTACATAAATTGTAGGGAAATATTTGTATTATTTATGTATACTTTAACCACATCAAATATTCTCACACTATCTTTGCTTGTCCCTAAGCAAATCTTATTTAATAACATATCTAACATCAACAAGTTTAAATGCATAAATTGAAAACCAAGTTAACGCCTACTATTTCTATAAAGACATAATTAACTATCTAGTCACAATCAATAGAATTACAACTTAACAAACCATCGTGGTACTGATTTTGAAAAACAAACCTACTAGCTAAGTTCTGTTCATTTGAAGACTCTATACACACAATAATCCACAACTTCTCATAATGTTCTCTCCTCTCGGCTTTGTTTAGTGGACTAGTGAAAGATGTACTAGTTTATATCTGTGGTACTCTCGATATCATCACGACACAACATTATCATAAGCTTGTAAAAGTATCACATCTACACCAACTAACAATTCAACATTGCACAAATCAAATAGTACTTAACATGGTTGTAACGTGGCTAAGACAATGGGTAGGAATAAAAAAAGGGAAAAATAAGGCTAAGGTGTTAGAGAAATCCAACTTCACTAGGCTAAACTCAAACATAATACGTAATTGATAAACAAAACAAAGGATCAAACTTGAATCCTTTAACAAACACACCACTAATAGACATTTTTTTATGAGGTAATTTTTTCACCCTCATTTATTTTATTTTATTTTTATTTTTTTTCAATCTTTTTTTTTCTGTTTTGTTTTTTTTTGAACGAATATAATGGCACCTTCTCAGCCAAGTTTAGGAACCGAGACTAACTAATCAAATATAACAAATGAATCACACTATTGAAACACTAACTTAGTCGGATTTTCTAAATACACGGGTTAACACAAAAGGCTTAAACAAATAAAGGGTAGGCTAGCATGGATTAAACAAAGGAAAACGGTAATTGAATGGCTCAATGTGGCTAACTAATGGATAATATTCAGGGTAAGGTAATCACAGGCTAAATCCTAAGCCTCTATCACTTTTGTGCAAGTTCAAAGTTTATGGTCTTGACGTGTATAACGTAGACAAGTTCTAAAATGCACGTAATCGTGTGATATAAATGCTCAAAGAAACAAATGCATGTGAAATGCAAATGATCAAGAATTAAAGGCTCAATCACACATGTAAACGAAGATAATGAGGATATAAGTTGTGAAAATTGTAGGTTTATCATCTCTTAGTTCACCTCACTTAATTAGAAATCTATACTATTTTATTTTGAAAATCGCTTATTAAGTTAACTATTCATGTGACTTGGAATGGTAAATCATGCTCTAGGTTTAACTAATAAACACTAATCGGTATCACATCATGATTCGTACAAGTCATGTTGTATATGTATGGATGAGTGGTACTTAGTGCTTCTTTGTTTTCAAAAATTTCTAGGATTTATTAAAAAATTCTACATTATTATCAAGCCAAATGTTTCAGTCTTGTCGATTAACCCCATCCCCACACTTAAATCGAACAATTTACCTAATGTTTGAACAAATAAATATTAGCAATTAAAATAATAAAAAGTACAAGAAATGAGAAAACTAAAACTCCCCTGATATGTAGCCTCCAATGATAGAGAGTCCAGTGATAATATGAATGGCATCCTCACACTTCAACTGATGAAGAACCTCAAATAGATGATCACCTTGCTCCAAGCAATAACCCTCGGGTTGCCTCCTGGAAGGACTTGGTTTATTTACGAGTCTTCAGCCAGACTCGAGCCCGTATGTATTCTCAATCAGGTGGCTTCTCCTTTATCCTCTTCCTACTTGTTCCATTTAATTTCTTTCATCTTCTGTTGGTTGGGAAGAATCCAACAGAAGAACTCATCAAAGCTCTAAAATATATAGTTGAAGCTTCTAGAAGATTAACATTTTGTCTTTATGTGTATTTTGTCATAGTATAGGGACTTATTTTGTAAATATATGTTCCTTTGTTTCTTGATAGTATAAATAGGATATTTTATGTATTTTGTAGGGAAATGAGTCAGTAAAGAGAGTCAGTCAGTGAGTCAGTTAGTAAGAAACAGTTAGAACAGAACAAACTGTAACCCTTACACATTGTATCCTGTGCATTTGCTATCAATGAAATCTATGAAGTTTTTGATGTAATTGTATGTGTTTGATTACTTTGTGTTCGAATTGATCATTACGTTATGATATCATCATAGATTCGATCCTTTTGAACCGATCAATTGGTATCAGAGCCTTCGGTTCAGTGATCAGAGCTTATCGACATTTTGAGCTCTTTGAATCACTTGAAATCTGTGTTGATTGCAATTTGATAGATTAATTGTTGTTTTTAGTTGTGTTTCATCCATAGAAACATGATTTGAATCACAATTGGTGTTTAATTCATTCAGATCTGAGGAATTAATCAAAATTGTGTACGAACTGTGTTCTTCAGTTTCGGACTTCAATTCAATCAGAAAACTGATTTGTGGTTGTTGTTTGATCAAATTGAAGATTGAGGATTGTTAATCGACCTAATTACTACCTAATTGGAAGTTTTTAGATCAATTGAACAAGTTTTGAAGATTTTCATAAGATATGAGTTCGTTGGAGAAGATGAATTAGGCACATGTGGTTGAAAATCTGCTGAAAATTGACCAAGTGTATAGACACATCACAACTGTTTGGGCGTTTTACCACTGTGTAGGTGTTTTCAGTACATGCGTTTTACCACTGTTGGGACACATTATGACTCTTTGGACACATTGTGACTTTGATGGAACAAAGTAATTCTGGGTGTTTTACAACTGTTCAGGCGTTTCTCAACTGTTTGGGCGCATCACCAGCTGGGCGTTTTCAGAATTCATCTAAGGCATTCCCTTAGGCGTTTCTACCTCAAAGTCAAGCGTTTCAGAACTATTCAGGCACTTCACTACTGTTTGGGTGCTTGATAACTATTTAGGCACTTGAGCACTCAGACTTATCAGTAAACACTTAGAAATTTTTTCAAAAACTAAAATCCAAAAATATTTTCATTTCATAGTATTATTTCAAAACTTAAAAACAACAAAAACAAGTCATTTTCTTAAATACAAAAACACAAAATGGTTAAGTCTGAAGATTCTAAGAACAGGGTTCCAAAGCTAAAGAATAGAGCTGATTTCAAGAACTGGTCTCTTAGATTGAAGCATCATCTGAACTCTATTGACACTGACTTGTGGAAGTCAATAGAGAAAGGACCACATATCCCAATTACATCTGATGGTCCTGATAGAGAATTTGTGTATACAAAAGACTCTCAAAAACCTTATCCAGAAGATGGTCTGCAAGGTGATGACTTAAGAAAGGTTAAGAATGACATCAAAGCTTACTCATTGATGTGGAAGGGATTACCATTGGAAGTCTTGACTAGAATTGATGGTTATCAAACTAGGTACGCTATGTACAGAGCTTTGAAGATTATTTGTGAAGGTGGTAAAGAGGATTCAGAAGAAATTGCACTTATGGCTTTGTCTGACCAGCCAAAGGTTGAGAATCCATCATCTGACTCTGACACTTCTTCTTCAAGTTATCCTGAAATTCCTATGGAAGTCAGAGAGAAAATACGCACAAAAGCATGTTTTGATCAAGTTGAGCATTACAGAACATATTCATATAAGATCTGTGATAAACTTAAACTAGAAGAAGTAATGCATAACAAACTGAAAAATGATCACAAAGTCTCTAATGAAAAGATCCTATCTCTACAAACCTCATGGAACAAAACTCTAAAAAAACTTAAACTTGTTAAAAAACAACTTGAGGAGATGACTAAAAATTTAGAAGAGAAAAATATCTCATGCTGCAACTCAGTGGATCTAGCTAAAGTTAAAAGTTCTTAAACTATTGTAGAAAGCTGGTAAATGAGAGGAAAGACAAATAAAAAACAGGTCTAGGTTTCACACATGAACCAATGCCTGAATCTATTACAAACGCTTTACTAGAAAACTTTAACACATATGATCACTCACCTAAAAACAAAGCTAAGCTAAAAGCCTTTCAAAACAATAAAAAGAATTATGAAAGTGATGAAGAGAAAACAAATGTTGAGATATTTGAGGAACAAGATTTTGAAAAGATTAAAAATGGTCATCCAGTGAAAGTTAAATCTCACGAACCACAACCAAAGAATAAGAACATGTTTGTTCCCAAAGACCATGTTGTTGAAGAAATCATTGTTAAGAATGACAAACAAAACTCAAAGAATAAAGATAAAGCAAAACTAGATGAAGTAACATCTGAAGATTCATTTTCTTACGGATTAAACAATCCAGATTTCATTAAATGGAAGAAAGAACAAAAAAATAAAGAAAATGCAAAAGAGTCTTCTACTGAAGATGTTCAATCCCAAAGCAAACAAAGATCATCAAGATTAAGAAATCAAAGAAGGAGAAGAAAAAATGCTAAATCTAACTCCTCTCAGAACAATCAAAATCAAAGAAGAAATCAAGTTAATCAGTTTAAACCAGTGAAAATTGTGTCTGCAGGTACTTTTGATACGAACACAATTCCAGAAATCAAATCAAATTCAAAGAACAAATCTAACTCTGATCTGAAAACAGGTTCAGGTCCAAAGTCTTCCGCTGTTAACAACAGATTTGTATCTAAACATTTGTGATATGAAAAACCATTCAACGGTTGATTGTTATTTCAACAAATATTATACCTATTATGATGAAATAACTCACAAAACTGAGAATTGCTACTTCAGAAAGAACTCGCCGAGGAATGGATATGTTAATCCACAGTTGACAAATGGATATGTCAATCCACAATTTCAAAGAAATCAAAGTGTTGGTTTTCAAAGATTGACAAAACAACCTTCCTTAGGCTTGAGATCTTTTCAAAGAAATGATTCTGATTATGATGATTCTTATGCTGTAAAATCAAAGCAGTATAATCAAAGAAAATTCGTTCCACGATCTGTGAGAATGAACGGTGCAAAATTTGGTAATCAAACTTTTTCAAAAAATGTTTTTACTAATGGTTTTAATAACCTTGATAATGATCTTGAAAAACGCTATCATGCTTTACGGATTAAACAAATCAAAGATAATCAAAAATTTGTTAAAAACGGAATTGGTAAATTTACACAGTAAAAGAAGCCTGATTTGAATAAGCTCCATTTTAAACAATTTACAATTGTTGATAAATTTGGCAAGCCCAAGATCATATCGGCTTGGGTTGATAACTCAACTTAAAATTTCTTTGAAATGCAGGTACGCCCAAGAAGACCAATTAACACGTCGTATGTTGATAGTGGGTGTAGCCGGCATATGACAGGCAACCATGCCTTGCTGCAAGATTTTAAGTTAAAAGATGATTGCTAGTTTTTAGGTTCCAGATTAGTCTCGTGGCAATGTAAGAAACAAACAATGTCTCCGTTTCAACCGCAGAAGCTGAGTACATAGCTGCTTCAGCAGGATGTTCTCGGGTTTAATTTTCTTAAAACTCCTATTTACATTGATAACACTGCTGCTATGTTTATTACAGCTAATCCTGTCCAGCACTCAAAAACAAAACATATCGAAATTAGATATCATTTTCTAAGAGATAATTCTGAAAAAGGTTTAATCATTTTGATTCAAATCACAACTGAAAAACAGTTGGCTGACCTATTTACAAAAACCTTTTTACCAGGTCGATTTGAATATTTGGTCGAGTCAATTGGACTTATTAATCATGTTTTAAAACTGGTTTTGAGTTTAATTTAGTTGTCTGATTCATAAAAATAATAAGAACAATCCCTTAGCTTAATCATGAATATAGAGAAACTGTCAAAGTTAACTGCCTGATTGTATATATTGTGTGTGCATATTCAATAGCAAATGAAAAAGCAAATACAAAAATAGAAAATTGCAAAATCAAAATACTAAAATATAAAACAAAAACACAAAAATAGAGTTTTTCTTGTTAGTTAATTGTTTAGGACTGAATCTGTCTTTACAATTTATGAGAAATGATAGATACATTAGTTATGATCAGTTGCATACTTCACTCGCTATAAAATGTCTGACGTGGTCAGATATGATGTGCAGGTAAGCTCATGCAATTATACTAAAAAAGTAAATTCTTGTGATCAAACTAAATCAATCATGCATTCATGTTGTCCATTTTAGTACTAGTGAGTAGTGTTGACCTCTCAAATTGATTGCTTGTAAAGTCATAAACTCACACCTGGTGGTGATATGAATAACCATTGAGCTCTAATTATTTAAAGCATCTATTCACTTATCTGTTATGAGTCATCATAGACCTAAAATGACGAGATATCCTTTGTTGTAAGTTATTACAGACCTGGATATTCTCATATGATGCAAAAGATGCCAATGTGCACAATCTAAACATGAGATCTGGTTATAAGTATATGTCAGTTTAACAAGTTGAGAAAAGTGATTTCTTGCATATCTTGATGAGAGTTGAACTCTCTAAGTCTAAGTGTGACTTACATAATGTCATATCTAATCGTACCTTAATCAATCCAAGAATTGAAAAAGTAAGTGTGCTAAGTATCTTGCCAAAATCACTCATTTTCTGTCCTTAGATCTCGTGTCTCCTTTGCTGCAAAAATGCTGACCTGGAACACACTTGATCAGAATTTAATCACTGTCTCGACTATCCATCATTTTATTTTATTTTAATGTGTTGATCTTAACTGATATGATCTCACCGCAGGCATGTGATTCAAATGTATATAGCAGATTTTTATTATGCTTTATTTTTTAAATTTGCATGATTTTCTGTGTGCAGGCATGTTGATAATGATTAGTTTCCTCTTCTTACGAAGTCAAAAAAACTTCTAAGTTTGTAAAACTTAAAAGTTTAGGGGCAGTGAAACTGGAAAAAAGAAAATAATTGAATTTCAAAAAGTGGAAAATCAAAAATAAAGTGTTTTGGATGAAAGGATGAAGCTGCAATTTCAAGCATGTGTGTGCTTGATATGATGTAAAAATAAACCTGAAAAAAAATTCAAATTCAGTGGAAAAACTACTTGCAAACAAAATGAGACTATTTGTTTTGTAAAAGTTATATAGAGACTAAAATGACTGGAAATTGTTATTGAAAATAAAATAAAAATAAAATGGTAAAAAATAAAAAATAAAAGTTTGAATGTCAAAAAATGTTAAAATTTGAGGGTCATTAATGTAAATTTTTAGTGATAGTCAAAGAATTGACTACGTGTTGAAAAAATTGTGTGTGAACAGTACTAATATGCTTAAACAGTGTTCAGATGGATGGTGTGAAAATTTCAAGTGTCAAGACTCATGGAAGGGTTCTTATGTGCCTGAATAGTACTCATAAGAATCAGGAGTATGATGAATTTCAGAAAATTGTGCAAGTGTTGGGCGTTTCATTCTATGCTCATGCACCTAAACAGTTGTCATGTGTCTGAAAAATTGGTTAAGTGTTGGGCGTATCATCTATGCTCATGCGCCTAAACAGTACCAGACTTCCAAGTGTTAGTCTTATGCGCCTGAACAGTGTCCAAGCGCCTAAACAGTGCTTATGCGATTGAACAGTGCTCATGCATCTAAACCTCATGCGCATTCACAGTGCTCATGCGTCTGAAAACTTAGTGTGAAATTTAGTCTCATGCGTCTTCACAATGCTCACACGCCTAAAAATTTACACATATATATACAACACTTGTGTAGTTTTCATTCACTCATTCACAAACTCAAACACTCTGATTCACTCACTCGAACACTCGATACACTCATTCATTCAACATTCGATTGTTATCAATTAATCTTTGTGATATATAGGTATCACAAGAGAATTTGATTGCAGAGGAGTCTTCACTCAAAATTATCTAAGTTGTTGCTGATTCACCTATTCATGTGCCAGATGAAGGTGGAAGATCAACAAAATGCTACAGTGCTTTCTAAGATCTTGAATGCTGAGCAGATCATAGAATTTTTGAAAGAAATTCAAGTCTGCATTCAAGAAAGCTTTGTGAGAGTTGGAACTCTACAAATAGAAGCCCGTGTTCAAGATCAAAGATGAGACAAAAGAGTTCAATGTGGACTGAAGACAATGTAAATTTTAGGGGGAGTATTGTTTAAGCTTCTAGAAGATTAACATTTTGTCTTTGTGTGTTTTTGTCATAGTATAGGGACTTATTTTGTAAATATATGTTCCTTTGTTTCTTGATAGTATAAATAGGATATTTTATGTATTTTTAGGGAATTGAGTCAGTAAAGAGAGTCAGTCAGTGAGTCAGTTAGTAAGAAATAGTTAGAACAGCATGAACTGTAACCCTTACACATTGTATCCTATGCATTTGCTATCAATAAAATCTATGAAGTTTTTAATGTAATTGAATGTGTTTGATTACTTTGTGTTTGAATTGATCATTGCATTACGATATCATCATAGATTTGATCCTTTTGAACCAATCATATATACTCGAGTCAGGCCACCAAGATTTAAATCTATCTGGACCAAACTTGATTCGAGGCATGTAGTGATAGTCGTGGTCGTTCTACAATAATGTGTGCTTACATACTCACTAATGGACCATCTCTGCAGTCTTACCTCACGTCGGTCCACATGTTTTCTTTCCCTCTCCTTTAGTGTCTTTGATTGGGGTGGCGATCCACCATCATTATCTCCCACAGTTTGGCTATCACAACTTGTAAATGGCAGGTCAGTTGTCTATAATTTCACAATCACTTTCTCCATAACCTCCTAGAATGGTTCTTCTTTGATTCCCACAATTGGCTCTCAACATATAATGGTGCTTCTAACTCCTCAAGATCATCAAGTGGGTCAAATTTTCCTTCTGTAGTAGTTGGGAAATCCATCTACTCATCACCAAACTCATCTTCCCATGATGGAATATCATGACCCATAGCTTTCCCCTCGGTGAGGCTCGGGAGAACCACTTCCATCTCTTCAGTAATTTCATCCTTATAGGTATCCTCTACCACTAAACCTTGCATCATGTCATTATTACAAAACAAGTGTGACATACAACGTGGAACTGATCTAAGGCTAGATAAATACGCTCTCTTGACATTTGGCTCATAGTTGATTGTCCAGTAGGGGTCAAATGACTGGTGTACATCGTCCATCATTGTTAAGGATTATGGGATTTGCTCTCTCATATTTCCAAATTAATCTTTATAACCTAAAAAGTTTCCCATTAAATCGTAAACCCTACGAGTTTGGTTTTTCTGAAGCTTAGATTCTATATGAGCGATCATTGTCTTTATTTCACTCTTCCTCTGTTCAGCGTCCACTTTAACTCATTGTGTGGACCAGTTTTGTAAAGAACACTCATACGACCAATAGTGTTCGCCATAAGGCTCACACCAAGGCTCTACGTTTTGGTTAACCTGTTGTCTATAGATTTTGCTCAAAGTAATGTGTGAGATAATAATAAAGATAATAAGAAAAAATGTAAAAATAAAATAAAATAAAATAAAATTAAGAACCAAAATTAAAAACTAACCCTATGAAATGAAAAACTAAACTCAAGAATGGAAAACAAATACAAATGACTAGATCTCCGACTCAAATTGTTCTCCAAATTAGGTTTAAAATGAAAATTCCTAACTAAACTATTAATTTATTGCAAAAACAATTTTCAAAAATTAGGTTTAAAAATAAAATTTCCAACTAAATTTCACACAAATGGAAAGTGTACCGGTTGTGATATAGTAATGTTTAGGAAAGTCCGAATATCGAATCCGTGGACACTTTTGACGGCTCTCGATAATAAACCTCTATCAAATTCTAACCAAATTTATTTAGATCATTTTAAGTCATTATTAATAAATAAAATAAACAATTTAACTAAAATTAACTAATCTAAACATGATAAAAGAAGTAAACAAATTAACAATTCAAACTTGCAAATACATGAAATAACTACCTAGGTAAAAATCCAACTAATATGTAATGTCAAAAGGTAATAACTCGTATGACAATCTTTAAAAATATGGATCTAAGGTTAACTGGATATGTTGCTACTCCCTAAGAAAACCAAAGACATGGATATAGGAAGATCATCGTTTTCTACCATAATGTCTTTAGGATTGTATTCTGTTGGACTCAACAAGTGCATTAAAGGATAATGCCTGCCATAATCAATCATAATATGTTCTAACATTCAAACAATCATTCAATAACATACAAACAATATAAACATACATATCAAACACTAATTATTGTTTAAATTTCTTTTTCAGGTTTTGTAGATACAAGAAATTTTTGCTAAGTGTCCACAGCGGATGAAGTGATGTCCACAGTGGATGAAGTACAAGCCACAAAGGATGAAGAATGAAGTCTAAGTGCTGATAGCGGATGAACAAACACTTACAGCGGATGACCAAGTCCCACAGTTGATGAACAGTCCACAACGGATGTACATCCACAGCGGATGAACACTCGACAGCGGACAACAACACAAAAAACACAAGTGTTCACTACGGATATCATCCAACGCACAGTGGACAAGTAATTCAACATTCACAGCGGACGACTTAACATCTATAGTGGATAAGACATCATCCACAGCGGACAACTTATATGGTATTTTTGTAAATGTACATAGTATGTACATAGGGTATTTTTGTAAATGTACATAGTATGTACATAGGCTATAAATAGCCGTTTTACATAAGGGTATTTTTGTAAATGTACATAGTATGTACATAGGCTATAAATAGCCGTATACCCTAATCCTTTGTAAACTTTTGAACAATCAATCAAACAAGCAGTTATATTCATTCATAGCATTCAATCACACAATCATACACACACACATATAGATCATATCAATAATCATGGGTTTTCGCACTATGATTATCATAGTATTGATTTATAAGAACTTGTTGTTATTATTACGAGATTAAAAAGGTCCTTGGGGGATTCATCAACTTTGTTCTTTGCAAAAAGTTCAAAAACCTGAATCCATCAGGTGGTATCAGAGCCTTGGCTCAAATCATACAATTGATTTTTGATTCTCTCAATCAATACAATGATCTCTATGTTTCATTAGCTTCATTGTGACATTCGACATTTTCGGGTCACCTTCTGATTAATACGAACATTGTTTTCCGATCATACATTCATGCATTTAATGTTGTTCACTCAAATGCCTCATTTATTGCAAAAACATTTATGAACATATGTATCGGTAATTCAGAGAATTGCCAGATCACACACGCGTCTGTCCCTTAACGTTGGTGATTTGTCAAAATACTTTTCAAACAATCATAATTGGTGTAAAATTTTGTGTTATATGATTATGTGACTAAATGTGTAGCTTGGTTGTGAAAATTGGCAATTTTCTGACACGTAAGTGTTTTCGCACATTTTTGGCTTTTAAAGCCTAATTATTACAAAAACAACTTTAAACTAGTAAACAAAATATTATTTCATGTTAATAATGTTCATTTTATATTATATGAGCATTTGGTGGTTTTGTTGTAGAAAAAGTGCAATCGCGTAGCGGTAATACAATTTTATAAAACGACAAGGGCCTTTTTGTAAAAAAAAAAAAAATTAAACCCAAACCCCCACCCCTTTACCCTAATTTGGCCGCCCCCATCTCCCCACTCCTTCTCCATTTCGAAACACACACACACACAAGAACACGCACACTCTTGATTCTTCCTTGCAATTGATGACGATTATGGATTGTTCTTGTATAAAAAAACGCATTAGCTTGCATCTATGCATCATCACAAGTAAAGATTAGCTTTCAACTTATACACTTCAGGTTTTTTTCCTGCGCATCCAAGATGAGTCTTCACGGCCCCACTTTTACTTACTTCTCTTTTTGGGGGAGAAGCATGCAAACTATTTTTATTTGGTTTTAGTATTATTGGTATATCGCTTGTTACTGTAGTGCAAACATTATCACACAAGTCCTTACATACTCGAACCATTAATATCAAAATAGCAAGGTAGTTTTGAGTAGTACTACTGGGTTTGACAAATCTCACCCGCGTTAGTCATGCTAACTCGACTAGAGGTCTAACGGGTGTTTAATTGACCTAGACACTTGCCATTGTCCTGTGATAAGACATGGCGGAAGGCATAACAACGCACAAACAGTCAGCTTCGGTTCGAAATGCTATGTAACTTGATATATAGGCTAGCTACCTATGGTATACATTTGTTTACTTTTACCAAGCAAACATTCAAACATATTTACTGATTTAAACCCGTGAACTCACCAACCTTGTGTTGACACATTTTAGCATGTCTTCTCAGGTTGCAGGAACGCTTAAGGCTATGGTTGCATATCTGAGGCTCATGCATCATCTTTAGAATTTGAAAGAAAGTTCATTTACATTTACTACTTTCATTGGGCACCTTATTTTGCTCATTTGCTACTCATGGTTTCACAAACGTTTACGCTTTCGTATTGATTACATTGAAAACTATGTTTTACCCTGATTTATGGTCAAATGCTTATTTTGAAAACACATATAGAGTCATTTGATATGACTATGTCTGAGATCCTGGTTTGTCATGCGCCTCGTGGTAGAACCCCACCGGTGGATTTTGAGGGTGTGACAGATTACTATAAGAGCCATAGGTTATAGAGAACTAGGATTGCATATGCATCTAGACTATAGCCTTAGACACACACTACCATTGCACAAAAGCTTATCTGTTTATTGTTTGTCAAGCATACATATCATTTCCCGCACGCATAATGACATTAGATGTCCTTATTATCATCTACCCTACCATGTCACTAGCATCACCCCCAATCAATGAGGAGAATGAGGATCTCGCTCATACCTTATTCGTCGAAGCTGAATAAGCATCGGCTGGAGCCTGCTGACAACTTCAAACAACATGGAGTATTGTTCAATGTTCAAGCTTGGGGAGATACACAACACTAGAAGTGTTCAATATGATTGCCAACTGAATTCAGGAAGAGCACGCACCCCTTCCCTTTATAGCTAACATAACTGATTATACTCCTGCATCATCATTTATACCTCATCTGACTAAGCAATCATTTGCCGCCCTTATGGCAAGGTTAGATCAAAAGATTCATAATGTCTATGAAGCACCTGGTGAGATCACTGAGATACCAGAACATCAGACCACCATTAGTGAATATGTGGAAACACTCAAGGAAGGCATGGTAGAGACTGGCCGAAAACACAATACTTTTGTTGATGTATTCGAGGAAAACACGAACAAGCATAATTCACTAGAAGTCATAGTCAAGGGAGCACTGGATAGAAAAAAAAACCCTCAAGGCTACACTGTAGGATATGCAGTAGAGACTAGTATTATCAAAATTGAGAGTAGCTGCTAGCTGGAAGGCCTTTTTATTAGCAAGGGAAAAGTGCTCGCAAGAGAAGGCTAGAAGCCTAAGCTATAGTTGCTACTATATTTGAGGAAGACCTGGAGGAGGAGTACTGTACTCGAAATGAAGACTAGAAGTTAGAAAAGGAATTCTGGAACATTAAGGTGATAGGGTCAGATGTTGAGGAATATACAACCCGTCTTCATGAGTTGGTTGCTTTATGTAAATGGTAACTCCAACCTCTGAGAGTACCAAGAAGTCAATCGAGGGGATAACACCTCAGATTTAAGCAAAGGTCATTATCATTGATTCTATAACCACTCAACACGTTATAAGGTTATCTCACAAGCTCACTGACTTGGTTATGGCGTAGAGCACTCTGACTAAGCGTGACATTATTGATGTTTAATCTGATAGTGAGCAGTAATAGAATGGCATGTAGAGTAATTCATTCACCATCATGGCCAGTGTGATCATTATTGTTACCAAGATGTGGCAGGACAGATCATGTAGCCAAAGATTTTAAGGGAGAGTCAATGATCAAGCAGCAACAAACCCCAGTAGAAATGATAAGCTGAAGCATCATTGGGTTACTTTGAATGGAACAAAGTTAGGTAAATCAAGAGAGATTACCCTCAACTGATAAATGGCAATAAGAACAGTAACAATAGAAAGGAATGATGGATAGAGTGCCAAGGGTCGAACCATTGTGATTAGGACTGTTAGGAAAAGAAATGGCTAGAATGTGGTTACCGTTTTGCAAGCTTATAGATGTAGCTTCAACTGGAATGGAACCTAGTTACACCATTCAATTAGTTGATGGTAAACTAAACAAAGCAACTTACATTCTGAAGGGATGTACATTGGGATTATCCGGACATAAGACAGGTATAGATCTAATGCCTATTACGCTAGATAGTTTGATATGGTTGTCGGCATGGATTGGTTGTCCAATAACCAAGCTGAATTTATCTGTCGTGAAAGGTTGTTCGCATACCACTTCGTAGAGGTGAAGTCTTTTATGCAAGGGACATACCGCCATTTTAGCCACAATCACCAAGAAAGCAACTGAGGAAAAGATGATCGAAGAGATCCTTATCGTTCTTTACCTTCCCAAAGTTTTCTCAAAAGATTTAACTGGTTTTTCCCGACACAAACAGATCGAGTTTCAGATCAATTTGACATATGGAGTCACACATACTTTTAGAGCACCTTACATATTAGCTACAAATGAACTACCAAAATTATCTACGTAACTGCAGGAGTTGTCAGATAAAGGATTCATCCGAACGAGGGGCCATACATACTTGTAACTTTAGGTCTAGATTATAACATACAGAAACCAGTGAGTTTGAAGAGTGTAGCTGGTGATAACCTGAAAAAGGTCAAAACAGACATGAAAGCATATAGTATTCTGGCAATGACTCTCCCGTTTGAGAATTAAGCAGAGTAGAGAACTTCAAAACAACACAATAATTGTGGAAGGTACTTCACACAATGTGTGAAGGAAGTGGATGAAATTAGAGAAATCAAGAAAGAAAAACTAAGGACCCAATATGAAACTTTTCACCATGTTCAAGGAGAATCAATACCACAACAACTTCATAGATTCATACAACTGGTAAATGAGATGATAGTTTATGGTCTCAAATATGAATCTGTGGAGATCAACAAGAAAATGTTGCATACTCTTCCAAAGAGCTGGACACAATCTGTCTCTCTGATGAAAGCAACACTAGATCTGGAAGCATTATCTTTGGATGCTCTAATTGCCAAAGTAGAGGCACTAGAATTAGATAAGAGATCTAAAAACAACAGCACAGTTAGACATGTGGTATCATACAAATTCAAAGAGATGCAAACAACAGACAGTGTATTCTTGACATGGACTTGTGAAGAAGAAGAGGATGAGTTTCTTGACTCCAGTGATACTTCATTCTTTTTGCACCTGAATCACCATAACACAAACAGGAGTCTAAAAAGATTGGTGTTCATGCTTCATATGAAGCAATACCTTAGAGCAAACAACAACATGCTTCAAGCTTCATCAAACCATATCATACAAAGACCCAAAATATACATAAGTTTGAGAAACCTATGGATTCTCTCATAATCATTCTACAAAGTGAGGAGCAGAAGGCAGCCTTTACAGCCTTCTTTCATAAGTTTTGAAGCTTATCTAGGTGAAAATCTCACACCATCACAAATCATCCAACAAGATTTGGATGAGTTGCCACCAGACATGGTTGAAGAGATGGATCTTCAGTGGTCTATGGCAATGATTGTCTACAGATCAAAGAAGTTTTTGCAAAGAAACAGGGGATTGAACATGGATAAGAAAACAAAGATTGGTTTTGACAACACCAAAGTGAGATGCTACAACTGTCAGCTCTTTGGGCATTTCTTAAGAGAATGTCAACAACTAAGGGGTAAAGGAGAATATGACTAGAGCATGTATGAGGCAAAGTTACAATCTCCTGACCATTCCCTTATGGTATATGTTAAGGATAAACTTACTGAAATTCCATAAGAGGTAAATGAGAATCCCTATTCTCAAGCAAGCATAGATGAAGTCACAAGATACAGAAAGCATGCAGACCAACTTTCAAAATAAAGTTATTGAAACAAACATTTTAAATGACAGTTTAAATCTGAGCAAAAACAGTATGAGATCAAAATTCTGTCACTTAAAAATGATTTGGACAAACTTTTGTCTGAAAAACTAAAATTAGCAACTCAGGTTGAGTAACTCTCTAAATCTTTGACTTAGTCTAAAACACTACAAGCTAAAGCTTAAGTGAAACTTTAAAAGTTTTAGGTGAGCAATAAGAAGTTTGAAGAACTTCTTGCTCAACAAAGGGCATTCAAAGACCCTTCAGGATTGGGATATAATAAGTTTAACCCACCTTATAATGATAATTATATTCCTCTACCTGAATTAATGACCATTTAAAATGGGGAATCACTTGATCCTCATGACAGGACAGATGACTCCAAACCATCATCATCATCATCAACTAAATCATCATTGCTATCAAAATCACCTCTGATTAAATTTGTTAAAAGTAAAGCATAACCACAAATTAATTAGTAGATTTTTATCAAGGGGAAAACAATGAATTTGATGTTCACACCTCAGATAAAAATGATGAAGATCTTTTATATGATGAGTCAGATCAACCAATTACTGAAACTAAAAGAGTTTCAAGTGTTGTTGATACAACACCAAAACAAACAAAGCAGAAACAATTATTTGATATCTGCTCAGGTGCAAGAAAGGCTGAGTCTTCCACTGTCCCTCTTAAAAGACCAAACAAAGGGAAGGGAAAAACCCCCATTCAGCCTAAACAACAAACTGTAACTTTTGATATTCTCCCAAAGTCAAACATAAAATCAAAAGTTTTTACTAAACAAAGTTCTGTAAATTTGCCTTACTGTAAGTGGTGTGATCAATACACCCATAGCATAGAAAAGTGAAAATATGGTAAGTACTACAAATGCTAAGATATGAACAATCATAGTGCAGAAACATGTCATTTTCATAATTACTGTTCAGTTTATGAAAGAAACAATCATAATACAGCCAATTGCTTTTTCAATAAGAAGAATAAAAAGCAAAACAAACAAGCTCAGGCAAAGAAATCAACTGAGAAACAAAAAGTTGTTCCTAATAAGAACAAGGGTGGAGTACCAAGACAGACTCCACACACAAAAGTTATTTTAAACAATGAAAAAACATTTTATGACAATTGTAAACAAACAGACAGGAGACATAAGTCTTAAAACATACACCAATTAGACCTTAACACTCAAAGAGGAGAGCTCAAAGCACTTCTCCTGATAGAGCTAAAAAAATGCAAAGGAAGTCTAGTATACCTAGAGTTCCTAAGCCAACAGACAATGCATCTTTAAAGGAAAATTGTGTTCTGGGAAAAGACAGAAAACCCAAGACCATCTTGGCTTGGGTTGCATCCTCTAATTAATTTCTTTGTCTATACAGGGACATCACAGAAGGCCTGGCAACATCTGGTATGTTGACAGTGGATGCTCCCGACATATGACTGGCAACTATTCCCTCCTTCGGGATTTCAAGAGCAAACATAGAGGAAACGTAGCATTTGGAGGTGACAAGACAGGAGGAAAGATTAGTGGTGAAGGAACATTATTAAATGGGTTGATTAGCTTTAAGAATGCCAACTACTGCTCTAACCTCTAGTTTAATCTTCTTAGTGTATCCCAAATTTATGATAAAGGATGTGCCACCCTCTTCGACTACAATAATTACTACATCCTCAAGACGGGTTTTCAAATACCAGAAAACTGTATCCTGTTGAAAACTCCCTGTCAGAACAACACATACATTTTTTTATATGAATACAGTTTCAACATCAACCCTTGAAACTTGTTTATTATAAAGCATTAGAAGATGTTTCCCAATTATGGCACAGACTATTGGGACACTCTAACTTTAAAAGAATGAATCAATTGGTTAAAGGTGATTTAGTAATAGGTCTACCACAAAAAGAATTTTTCTTTACAGACCATTGCACTGTATGTCTGAAAGGCAAACAACATAAAGTGTCTTATAAATCTAAATTGGTAAACTCTAATCACACACCACTCAAATTGCTTCATATGGACCTTTTTGGCCCTACAAACATATTGAGCATATGCAAGAAGCAATACTGCCTTGTAATAGTAGATGATTACTCCAGATTCACTTGGGTTTTCTTTCTATTTCACAAGTTAGAAACAGTAGAAATTATCAAATCATTTATCACTAAAATTGAAAATCAGTTGGATCTTAAAGTCAAAATTTTACGAAGTGATAATGGTACTGAATTTAAAAATGACATTATTTCTTCTTTTTGTGCAGAGAAAGGAATAAGTCAGCAATTTAGTGTGGCAAGGACTCCTCAGCAGAATGGAGTTGCTGAACAAAGAAACCAAACATTAATAGAAGCTGTTAGATCTATGCTACCTGATTCTCTATTGCCCATATCCTTTTGGGTAGAAGCCATCAACTCAGCTTGCTACATACAAAACAGAACAATAATAATTGAAGAACACACCAAAACTCCATATGAATTAATGTTTAAAAGAAAACCTTTTATTGGATTTCTTAAAGCATTTGGGTGTTCTGTATCTATATTAAACACCAGAGAACATTTATCTATGTTTGCTCCAAAAGCAGACGATGGATTTTGTGTTGGATACTCTAGAAGCTCTAAAGCATATATAGTATACAATCCAAGACTAAATATAGTGGAAGAAATAACTGATGTTATTTTTACTGAACATTCTTTCACTAAGAAAGTAATTGGATCTAACTGATTGTTTGATATAGATTCACTGACAAAATTATTTGAGACATCTTATTTTGATGTCTCAGTACCAAGGATGACATTGAATATCCCATGGTTCCTCCAACAAACATTGATGTTCCATTAACTGCTAATCCTCCAAGGAGAACAAACATTACTCCTTAAAGTACAACAGTTACAACTCCTCCAAATCAAACTAACACTTCAAGAGGAACATCAACAAACACTCCATCATCATCCACTCCTGTAACTAATCAACCACAAGTTTCAGCTGACCCTCAACCAAACAAACAAACAAGGTCACATCATCAAGACATAGCTGAAGAAGATAATGACTACCATTCACTACCAGACTCCCATCATGATGATGAAATCTTAGATTTCTTTCATGATTCACTATAAACATTTTATGAGAATATACAGCCAGATGATCCAACCATATCAAATACCCTTGCTCACCCTTCAACACCTAACCAAACACTCAACAATCTTGATTTAACGAGTCCCGTTGATCAGATTGAAACCATAAGAGCTCACAAATATCATCCTTTAGAAAATATCATTGGTGATCTCAATGTCAGATTGATACGAAGTCAATCTGATACATCAAACATTTGCTTGTTTTCTTACTTTCTATCTCTAACTAAACCCAAAAACATCATAGAAGCTCTTAAAGACAACAATTGGATAGAATCCATGCAAGAGAAACTACATCAATTTAGGAAGCAAGAGGTGTGGAAACTGGTTGATCTACCTGAAGGTCAATATGCCATTGGCACCAGATGGCTATTTAGAAACAAAGCAAATGACAGAGGGATTGTCATTAGAAACAAAGCAAGGCTCATTGCCTAAGGTTACACTCAAGAGGAAGGCATTGATTATGATGATGTCTTTGCTCCAGTAGCTAGATTAGAAGCCATTAGAGTGTTCCTTGCTTATGTCTCATCAAAGAAATTCAATGTCTTCCAAATGGATATGAAATGTGCATTCCTATATGGCAAGATCAATGAAGAGGTATAATGTTGCACAACCACCAGGGTTTGAAGACACAGACTGTTGGTCCAACTGATCGATTGAACATGCTTTTGATGAAGGTTTAACACATAAATCCACAAGATATCACTAATTCTAATATCTTATGGACCAAGTAATGATGAGATATGAACATAAATCAAACATAAAACCCATTTGTAAGAGAATAAGATGAATAATGCTCAAAAGTATGAAATATCAGCTCCTAGCAATACACAAACAAAAAAGAACTCAAATCTGTAATAATCAATAAAGTTTCAAGAGTTACATAATGAAGAACAAAAAGACATATATATACAGGACCTAGTTTCTCATACTACGAAACAGTATGCACCATGGCATGAGAAACTACCGGGCGAAACTACAGTATTGCATGCAGTTTCGCATGCCACAGAATGTGAAATAAGACAAAATTAAACTAGATCCTATTACATTAATATCTAAGCTATAATAAACTATAACTAAACAAAAACAAACAGCAATGTGACTAACACCATATTATTGATAATCAATACTCCCCCTAGGGGGTATTCACCTGTCGGGTCTTCGGGATCAGCTTCAGCCTTTGCCTGCTCCATCAATCGGGCCAAATTTCTAACTTTCGCCTCCGGATCCTCGTGTTCTTGCACACTCTTTTCGAGCTGCATGATTTTCGATCTCACGCCCCTAGCCCTGTTCGTTACCCTCTTAAACAAGCTCGCCTCTGTCTTCATCTCTTCTCCAGCTCCGAATTTAATCTGGTTCTCGCATTGTGTCTTCAGATCTTCATCACTGAATGAAAATACCTCCATAGGATAAAACAACCTTATCTCATCTCCATCCTTTACCCTTGCTTCTCCAGTTTGATTGTCATAGAACCACTTCTCTAATTTCTGCAGTCTTGAAGGCTGTTGATCAGGTATCCTCACTCTGTTGACGGTCTTCGCAGGCTTTAACTTTAAAATTATCTTCACTTTTCTCATCACCCAATCAAGATCCTTCTTTGACCTTCTCCTCTCGGGCTTCATGTATCCAAAAGCTTCGAAGTTATCCTTAACGCCCTGATGTATCTCATTCTCCAACATAGTAGCACGTTCACTCAAAGCTGAATCTAGAAGGGGAATCTCTGCTAATCTACTCAAATCCTACTTCGGAGGGGTCTTAAACGCCTTCCTTTTGTGCATATACGGGATCCCACCTCCTCGCCTTTTAATCATAAACATTTTTAGCTTTGAGTTGTACTTCCAAGTCATAATCTTCTTATCTGTCTCCTTCCTATCTGGTTCTTTAATGTTTTGAAATAGAGGTTTAGTTTCTCTGGTTCTTTATCCTTGTTGAACCAGTCCTTTCTGTTCATCTTAACGACATTGCCTTCAACTGAACTCCTCTGAGCCACATAAGTCATTGGTCTCTCATCAATTATATAAAACCCTGGCTCAAAATCATAGTCCACAAACTGTTCCTCCACCTCTTCCTCCTCATCAATCAAATTGAGCTCAACATGCCCTTTCTTTCCTCCTTGTCCCTCATCCCTTATCACCTCACTTCCAGTCAGACCAATATCTAAATCAAAGCCCAAATCAATGAACCCAACCTCAAACACCTTATCCCCAACACCACCTTCACCACTACTACCAACAACACCCCTACTAGCTTCAGCACCACCTTCATCACCTACATCACCAGTTCCACCAGCTTCAGAAGTTCCAACTCCACTTCCTCCAGCTCCCGATCCTCCTACCTCGCTAACACCTGCTCCTGATGTCTTGTGAATAAAAGGAAACTTGAATATGTCAGTCATTTCCCGGATCTGCTCAACACTTGGTACATCAGCTGCACTAGCAGTCCTCTTCAGATCACTCACTTCTTCCAACAACCTTCCAACTACATACGAGTTTTACCTGTATGATTTCGATGAAAATGATAAAAAAAGACTTTGAGTTGAACTAGCAATCTAAATTAACAATTTAAAAGCGGATACTTAATTTGCCAATTTGAATGGTTTATCAAGTCTTGTACAATTAATGGTTCAAACAAAGAAACACCTTACATTTACATTGTTGTATCGTTTACTGAAGCTAGCTCTCATATTACCCGTTACAACCGCAACCAACGAAAGATGTTTTTCGGTAACCAATGAAAGATGTTTGAATAATCGGATGGGTGATGAAAATTTAAGCGATAGTTGTATTCGTTTTGTGGAGAAAGATTTACTTAGGCATGTCTCCCTAGGCGTTCTTGTGGAAAGATTTTAAAGAATAAAATCTCGTAGAGTACAACTTTAGCTATATTGTACTTTTA
The DNA here is from genome assembly GCA_025506505.1 of Flaveria sonorensis. Classification (NCBI taxonomy): domain Eukaryota; kingdom Viridiplantae; phylum Streptophyta; class Magnoliopsida; order Asterales; family Asteraceae; genus Flaveria; species Flaveria sonorensis. The sequence continues at coordinate 39,779,728 of CM046440.1, read as the reverse complement.
TTATGTTTTTGTAATGACATTTGACATGCTTTTGTTGGTTTTATGAAATTTTGTATGATTGTCTTTTTTTTTAAATGACCTGACCCAATCCAACTCAACAACTTGAAGTGGACCTAAAAAATTATTACATAGTGTTACTGCGTTAGTCAACTGACTCTTAAAAAGTTTCCGCCCACCAAAAAAATTTTAACGGGTCTGCCACTTATATATACTATCTGGTTTGGATCTTTTGATACCATACACCTACAAGTCACCTACAAGTCCCCTAGTCTAACATGTTTTCCAATGTGATGGACTTAAAATATTCTTGATTGTGTTTTTTGGAGGTACTATGTGTTTTAATTTTATCTTATCCTATGTTGTGATTATTACTTTTTTGCGAACACACTAAATAGACACGACTGTATGGTTTCGGGCATGACGTTTTTGACATGTGCTACGGTAGTGGAGTTGACGCAGTACCTTTGCGGCCTTGTTGGTTTTTTCTGGTTGGTTCATATTTGAAGTTTTATTCTTTTTTGGTTTAACCTTCCAACACACATTAAATGCTAAAACCTATAAAAAGAGCCAATGCATTCCTCCATTGTTCTTGTGTTCTCTCTCTACCATTTTTCCTTTCTACTATTGACTCTTGTTGCCTGCGATTCAAACAATGTCGAAGAAAACTGCCTCGTACAAAGGACAAAATCAAAGTAGTGAAAGAATCTGAGTCTAATCCCAATGATTGAGATACCTCCTTAACATGTAATGTTGAAAAGAAAAAATGATCTTATCAATAGATTATCCTCACCGAGTATTATGTGATCTTATCTTTGATTTAGTACTTGTATAATTTTGTAACTGATTTTATGCATAACCATAATATAATGAGTCAAGTTTAGCAAGTGCAATCAGCTAATTTAAATAATTAAATGTTTTAGCTTTTTATAGATAATTATATTTGTTTAGCCACTTAAGTATATTCCATTTCACAATTGTATCGTAAGTTTTAGATCATTAAAGTCATTAAATATACAAGAGATTGATGCGAATTTTGTTCTTCTTGTTCTTGTAAATTTCTGTTTAATTTGTTATTCAACTCTTAGTGAGAGATCAATTAAACTAATTCCACTAATCTAATTAAGTCTACCAGAATCATCTTGTTTGATTCCGTGAGATCTCAAATAAATTAATCCCACCAATCTAAAAATTTCAAAATATCCTATGCATCGTGTTTTCGTGAAGAAAGAATGAGTTTATTCACTATATAATATTATATATTTATACATAAAAATGATTTAAAAGACTTTTTTTAACAATTAATTGGATCACTGACGAGTAACTGTGAATCCAAGGATCGCAATCAGGAATTATCAGTGTTAGATTGGTTTCAAATTAATGATCGCGGAATTACCATTAATCGTTGTTTAATTGATTAACAAATAAATATCGATGCCAGAGAAACTAAACAATAAATGATCAAACGATATCAACAACATGCAAAGAATAATGTTTTGAATCAACGTAATTCATTAAAACTGATTAATGATTACAAAGAATTAAATAATAGTTGCTAACAAAATTCTATGCTATGATGGTGTTTATGATATTTGGTGAGTTGATGTGACGGCTGCTAGGGTTTGTGTTGATCTTGTGAAACGATGTGATGGTATTTTTGTCGCCGTTTCTTTTTCTGTGTTTCTCATATTTATAGACATGCGTGTTTCTGTTAAGGAAACAACGAATCTCTTGGAGTCTGTGATTGACTTGTTGACTAGAAACACTTGTATGATTTACGTGTCTGGTTCTTCCGTAGTTACTTTGTTCTTCCGCAGCTACTTGATCTTCCGCAGTTACTTTGTTCATGTGGTGTTTGTTCATCAGTGAATACCCATATTGATCCGTAGAAGATCTTCTGATGAATGTCTTGTAAGCAAGATATCTACGGAAGAACAAAAATGTTCATCCATAGATGTTTCTTACACTTAGTCAATTTCAGAAATTGACCAAGTATAATGTTTATACCTGTAATCATACACGTAAATCAACACACATATGGGTTAACCTATATATATAAATAATGAATTACAAATATTCATTACATGTATTGATTAAAGTTCTAAGCCTATACAAAATGAACTAGACCTATTATTCCAAGATCTAACAGTAACTGACCCTCCCTATCATCTCAATACTCTAGTAAAAAAAACCCAAGAACATCATTAGAAGGCAACTCACCATAAGTATAAGGAATACACTTAGTGGCTGATGTAACCAAAGAACAACCAAGAGCTCTCAGCATGCACAACTGAAGTGCAAGGAAGTTACTTCGGAAGATTTGATATAACTCAGAGAATCATGCTAAGTATCAAATCTTCCGATGCCAAAAGACTATATCTTCTGAAGCCAAAGATGAAGTCTTTCGAAGCTTCAAAGACAAAGTCTTTCAAAGCCAAAGATTAATTTCTTCCAAAGACAGAGAAGACATGCTTTCTCTTAATCACCTTTTGACAAAAGCTGAACCACTTTTCGCTGCCACTTCTGAAAACTTACCAACTTATATGAGTTGGTGAAAATTCCATGCTTTTGTAAACTATAGATTAAGGTCTTTTTTTGGTAACTTTCTATCACACCCCGTTGATTGGGTCCGGCTGTGACCGACTGATATCAACACAATTCAGCATAAAATAAACATAACTTAATTAATTAGCATCCAATCATCCATAATAATACCAATACTAGTCAAATGTTTTCTAAAGCCCAAATACATAAACTTTAGTCAAATGTCTCAAATGATAATGTTTAGAAAAAGTGTGGTGGCTAAACTCCAAATGTCCGACTAGGTCACTCCTACCCATGATCACTTGGTAAATTCATTCTTCTCCTGGAATACACACCCAAAATACGTCAACATAATGATGGTGAGCTCATAAGTTTATGACACAAGACTTATCGTAATTCATTAAATAAGGTAATAGTAATAATGGTGCACAAAAGAAAGTATCACAATAAAACCTGGACCATGGTGACCCTCCCCGAGTGCTAGAACATCCCCTAACCCATACCTCTTATTGTTATGGGCTTAAGTGTGCCTTGCTAAGCACATACAATATGTACTAATTTATGACACAATGATTATTAAATCTCAATGGGGGGTTTTCTTGTCCTTAGGGCCCATTGTGTGCAGGGGGATTCCCCAAATAGTACTATCCACAAATCACGCGGCTCCTAATGGAGTTAGTGATTGTGCTCCGTTCGGGGACAAGAGAAAGTAGTATTGAACCACAAAAATAATAACCAATGAGTATGTATTTCACTTCAAAAGTTTTAAAGTAAAAAGGGGTTCATAAGACTCACCTGTGGTTGATCACGTGGTTGTCTATAAGGTTTGGATGCTACCGACCATGAGGTTCCTATGTTTATTTCAAATGAATTAGTACTATTTTTAAGGAATCAATTAAGCCGAACCCACGTGTTTTGTATTTGTATTCCTTAGGTTGGTGGGTGTTATATTACATATGTGTAATCTTAATTTTTGGTCATTGAGTTTTGGTTAGTATCCTTAATTTGTTTAATGTTAGTCCATTACCTTATAAGTTCTAATTATTTTTGTTCTTATAGGTGTGTTATATTCCCAAAACAGCAAGGTTTTAATAATTGGCAAGTTTGGTCCTTCAACTTTGCTAGATTGATATTTTTTAACCATAAAGTTTTGCTTTTTGCATTATAATTACTTATGAATATTTTTATAGTTTTGAGTGGATTAGGCTATTGTAATAAGTTGTTCTTTATGTTATTTTATCTTTCTTAATGGTGTCAAGAGCTTGTTTTTGGTTTAAGTGTGTTATGAAGTTACCTTTAAATACTCTCTTATTTGATGTCATTGGATGGCCAAACTAGGGGTTTTGCATTAAATATAATTATTTTAAATAATAATTGGTCTCTGGAGGGTTAATGGTATGGCTCTAGGATTTTATGAGTTACTTCTCGTGTTCTTAAACGTGTACCGTATCGCGAATCGTGTATGTTGGTAATGTGAGGTTAATCCTTGGTTTTATATTAAGTTTTAATTTGTGATTAATTTGTAAATTATATTCTACTAGAAAATCATTAATTTCAAAAGATTAGGGGTTATTTATATATTTTATGATTTTTCCGATTATTAAACCGGTAGTTATTTAATATATAATGTTAAATTTTTGTAGAACCTTTTAAAGTATTCTAAAACTTGTAAATAATTAGTTTCTAATTTGTCTTAGTATTTACAAAACTATTAGCTACTGGAAATTTGGGTCTTTAATTTGTTGTGTCGGTTTTAGGATTTAAACGTTATCGATTCGGGTTTTAACGGGTTTTTGGGTTTTGGTTGACTTTGGTCAACTTTTTGTCATATATGAATTTGATATACTTATAATAATTCTTAAATTCTGTTTTTTTCACTAAAGTTGCTCTTAAGCCCGTTTTTAACAATTTTCTTTATTTTATAGTGAATATTTTTTGTATTTTTGTTTACTAATGAAATAAATTCTAAAAATTATAAAATTTGGTTTCTAGGCTTTTTTAAATATAATAAGTCTACTGGAATTTTTATATAGCCAAACTATCATAGATTCACCATTTTCGTTACCTAGTTCGGTTAGTTTCGTTAAGTGTCCGTTAAGTCTCGGTTTTGAATTTACTAAGCGTTTTAACCTGATTTCTCCCTTCTCATATATTATATAATATAAATACTTCTGAATAACCCTTTAATTTCAGTACCTAGGCTCCCCCTTTCTATTTTCTTTTATTTTTCTTAAAATTTATATGTTTTTACAATTTTGTATTATTCATAAACGTGAAATACATAGGTTAATTTATGAAACCTTGTTTGTAACCTGAGATGACCTCTTCATACTTCGAGATATGGCTGAGATTTTTGAAGATATGATCACCTTTACAAGTTACTAGGTTCTTTAAATGACACCTCCATGCATTGGGTGGTTTAGGTGGTGATTTGACCAAGTATGGATTTAGTATTTTTATAAAAAAAATTTATTTTATTAATATTATTATTATTATTATTATTATTATTATTATTATTATTATTTTATTTATAAAGATAACCATGTGTAGGCTGGTATGTGTGCGTGTGCGTCGACTTATGACTGGGTTTGAGAATGATATTCTCGGTTGATGTGACTCAACCTAGGATTGAATATGCAGACTAAGTCAGTAATATAGTTGCGGAATCACTATATTACAGAACAGATGAACCTGAAATAAATGTTTGAGTAAATGCAGTACATGAACACCGAAGTCACTGATGTATAATATTGATGTTATAACTGTTGAAGACCTATGTGACCCTATTTATAGGCGAATACATTGCCTGTACAAAAGACTAAACTAACCCTGATCTATACAAGTGAATCTAGTCTAAGTACAAAATAAATATAAAAGTGTAAGTTGTTCATCCGCATTAGTTCATGCGGATGAACAAGTCTACATCAACATTTGTTGTTTGTAGTCAGCATTTGTGTTTGCTCACCCGTATTAGTTAATACGGATGAATAAGTCTTGTCAGCATTTACTGTTGTTCATCCGCATGGACTAATGCGGGTGAACAATCTTTGTCAGCATTTCTTCAGTTCATCCGCATGGACAAATGCGGAGAACACTTCTGTTCAGCATTAGTTGTCTTGATCCACATTTGTTAATGTGGGTGAACAAACACTTGTCAGCATTTGTTCACTAGTCATCCGCATTAACAAATACGGGTGCTCTATACTTTATCTTTTCTTGTCTTCTGTTATCTTCTGTTGATGATGTCTTCTATGTTCTTCTGTTGTTTTCTGCAACTAATGTTCTCCAACCAGAACAACCTCCAACCAGAACAACCTCCAACCACTTCTGGAGTTAGCAAGTATGATCCTTTCAGGGTCTAACAATACCCCCCCTAAGGATTATACTACCTAGGTTCCTCAAGATTATGATGGAGTTGGTGGTTGTGAAGATTCTGGTTGGTCTTCTTGTGATGTCTTTTATTGGACTTTTGGGGAGAAAGTTGCGGCAGCTTCTATTTGTGATTTAGGTTGTACCATTAAGGGATCGATAATGGCCTTGATCATATTAGAAAAGTCTTTTGCTTCTTTCATCTTTTCTCTGCTCAGCACAGGTATCTTCATCTCACTCATGGTGTAGATAGCAGCAAGGGGCATTTGTTTCAAAGAGATGGGTTCGCAAACTGAAATGGAAGATAACCCATCTCTATGAATCAGCAATGACCCTTCAGCATCAACCTCTAACTTGACAATATTGCCCATCTGCATTGGCACCTTTCTCTTCTTCCTTTGTTCCCTTTTATTGTTGATTCTATCAAATGCCAGCTTCAAGATCTTAACACACTTCAACATAAACTCCAGATCATCTTCAGCAGCTTTGTTTTTAAGGGCTCTGAAGTGTCTTGTGAAGATATAGTGTATGTAAGACTCATCTAGCAGTCTCACCTCATATCCACTGAAAATTCTAATTTCAGGGGCTTCTTTTCCTCCCCATGTTCTTTCAATCACAAGCTCATAAGTTTCTTCATCATAATAAACATTAGAAATAGGCTTTGACTTATGAGTGCCTGTAATCATCTTTCTTTTCAGACTTTTAGTTGGCTTTACATGTAATTCAGGGAATACTATTTCTTCTGCTTCTTTTGTTCTTCTTTTGTCAAATGGGTTGTTGAAGGTCTTGTCTTTTCTTATGCAAATGGCTTTCAGTGATTTGAAGTTGTTAGTTCTTTTAAACATCTTCAAAATATCAGCAAATTCATATCCTCTGTACATGCCAGTAGGATTCACCAGATCAAGCTCAGCCAGTTCTTTCAGATCATGAACTTTCAATGCATTGACTAAAGCTGTATACTCAGTGAAGAATTGTACCAATCCTGATATTCTTTTCACCATGAACATATTCCAGTCGCTGTCATACTTCCAGGCAATGATTTTAACATCAGTCTTGCCACCTGGAGTAGACACCCCTCTTATTAATTCAGCAGTGGTTAGCCCTTCTTGGAGTTTGAGCTGAGAAGGCTCTATAAACCACTCTAAATTCTTGTGCAAAATAGGGGCCAGAACATCTTTATCTTTAACTGTTAGCTGCACATCTTGTGCTGATGTTCTTGTTCTGGGCTTCTGGGTAATTACTTCTTCTTCAATTGCCTTCAATCTGTCTTTCATGCCATTTATCAATTTTAACATTGCAGCCCTTAGGGAATTGGTCTTCATGTTACCAAGTTTTCTTTTTGTAAACCCTTGTTTGTTAAGATAGTCCTTTATTTCCCTATCAGACATACTATAGGGATCATGAAACATAGACTGTTCAGCATCTTTCTTTATTGTTTTTGAGATGGAAGTTGTTGTTTTTTCAGCCTTTTTCTTTTCAGAATCTTTCCTCATCTCATACTCTGTTACATATGATGGATCCAGCAGCTTTTCTGTCTTCTTTACTTCTTTTACAATCTCATCATAGGTCATGTTGAATACCATATCAGCTTCATAGCCATGATTGATCAGATATATAGCATGAATCATCAGATCATCAGTTTTGGCCTTTTCAATCATGCTTTCAACGGATTGCTCAATAATAGCTGGGCTGGTCACATCATCATGTGTCTTTTGTTGTTTGTTCTTAGAGTCTTCTTCATCCAGCATTATCACTTCCAAAGTATGATGTAACTCTTTTTTAGCCTGCTCATGTTCATCCAAAAATTCAGCAATTGCTGCCAAACTTCTGGGATCATCTTTGGTTTTCTTTTTAGGTTGTTCTTCCTCAACTATAGGAAGTTTTCCTTTTGCCTTTTCTGACAAATACTTCCTTTTTCTTATGTATGTTATCACTTTTGATCCTGATGATGAAGCTTTATTAGTTTTGGCCTGTTGTTCTTGTTCAACAGCCTTAATTTCAGGAATGATTATTAACAGCTTCTTGTATGTTCAATTCAGCAGTTTGTTTTTCTTTTAACTCATCGCAAAGTCTTTGAATTAGACTTTGTTGTTCAACAGTCAGCACAACTGCAGGCACAGGCTGCATTCTTAACTCTTCTTCAATTGGCATAGGTTTTGAAGGAATTACTACAATAGAATCAGAGGGGGACCTTATGTATTTGATGTAGTCCCAAAACTCTTCATCTATGATTAATTCACTGGAAGAATACCTGTCCAAGTCATCAATCAGTTCTTTCATAATAGTAGCATCTGCAGATGAAGTTTTAGAATGAACCACTATTTCCTAACTGGATTCATCTCTAACTTCTTCTTCCTTTTCTTGTTCTTGTTGTTGTTCGGCTACTTGTTGTTCATTTTCATCACTAGATTTCTCATCCTTTTCTTTTATGATTTCATCTTTCAATTTCACAAGGAGTTCTAGTTCATCAACTCTTTTTGTTATGTCATCATTTCTTTTTGTGAGCTCATCAATTAACTCATTTTGAGACTCAATCAAGTTTTCTTGTTCCTCCATTGCTTCTGTTTGTATGGCAACAGTTTCAACAAGCCCATACACTTCTTCTCTTGCCATTTCCAAAGAAGATTTTAGTTTACTGATTTCATCATTCTTCATCCTCATCTCAGCTTCATACTTTTCTTTTGACTCCCTTAGTCCTTTTTCTTTTTCATCTAACTCTTGGAGTCTATCACTGAGTACCCCTGACCTCCTGTTTAATGTATTTTCCAGTCTAGACACTTTTGCCATCAGTTCAGATATCATCTTATCTTTATCATCTGGTCTGTTTATTTCTGATTCAGCAAAGCTCTCAAAGGAGCATCTTCAGATACAATTTGTTTCTGTGGAAGAGGTGCAAACTGTTGATTATCTTCCTCATCATCAGATGATTGAGAAGAGTTTGTGGAACTGGTAGATTCACCAGAACTTTCAAATACAGCAGCAACTTCAAGTGCAGGGCTTTCTTGTGATTCTTGATGAGTATGAATAGGAGAACATGATTGTGGGATAATGGGATCAACCCTAAAAGGGGATACAACAGCAGCTTCTTGTATTGTTTCACCAGAGTGAGGGTCACCAATCAAAGGTGACACTGTTCTAATGAGATCTTCAGATTCTGCATGCTCATCAACATGGTGTTGATCATGAGCAGCAGCCTGCTTCACTGATTGTTCTGGAGCTTTTCTTGAACATTCACTTCATGAATTGGTTCCTCATCAGGAACATCAGCTGCCATTTCTTGTGCAGGTTCCTCAATAGGAACATCATCATGTAAAACAGGTTCTTGTTGTTGTAATTGTTCCTCATCCATTGGCACATCATTTTGGGGATCTATTTGTTGTTGCATCCAAGGTAAAAGTGGAAAGAAAGTACCACTATAGAAATTTCTTGGATCTCTCTTCTTGATGTACTTCAAAGATTTTGCATTATAATGAGGAATTTCAAGAATGGGGCCTTCTAAAACCAGATCAGGAAAGGCTTCATTAATAAGACACTGAATGAATCTGGGATACATTAAGAACATGTTCCTTCTCCCTCTTGAACGTTTGTCATCATTCCATTAAAGACATAGGCTAAAAAGTTGTAGGGTCTATTAGAGCAGAGGGCACAGACCAGTGAAGATGTAGTTAATGGTATATCATTCCACCCAGTTTTTCTTTTAGATAAGCAGTGTTGGATATAATGAATGAGAAACCTCCACTACAAATCTACCAATCCTTTCACTATTTGTTTTGCCTCAAATCCACCCTCATATCCAATGTCAGCAAAGAATGACATGATATCTTCTTCACCAAATTCAGTTGGAGAATCAGGTTCATCTTCAAATCTCAAGCATTGTCTTATTGTTTGCTCAGAGATTATCAGTGTATGATCAGCAGTTATTCTTCCTGAAATTACTTTTTCTCCATCATTGTCCACGACTTCTGCATTACTCCAAAATGATCTGATATAGTTCTCAAAGATCACTGGTCTAACTGTAATGGCATGGGCCACTCTGGTAGTGGCAATAAATCTGATCATGTCTCTGAGACCTTCTGCTTCAGGGACATCTGGATTGAGAAAACCACTGACATTGTGGAGCTTGCTCCAAGTCAGGTTAGCCATTATGTAATCTGCACACAAAAAGGATGAATTAGTGAGAATTGTTTGTGATTTGTTCAATTTTGACTTTTTAGGTCAAAAATGAATTCTGCTTGTTACAGTTACATTAGGTTATTTGACCTAATTTTGATTTTTCATGAATAACAGTTCAAAGTTTTGTTTCTTTGTGTTGGGATACACTGATTTTGATTATGTTTTAACAGGTTGTTTTGATGTCAACATTGTTATAAACCAGTATCCCCTGTTCATCGATGTTTTATGTGTTCTTAGAACCACATGAAATCTTTGATGTTTACATCGATCATTGGTTTTAATGAACTCTGTCATTCATCTAAATCCAGTGTTCTTGAGTGTATTTGAAGCATTTCACAAGATTAGGGTTCCATTTCAAGAAATTTTGTTCGACTGTCGAAGTATGTAAGAAACTGATAATCACCTTTTAGTTGACAATACTTCGATTTAACAGACAATGTTGTTTGTTTTGATGTTGGATTTGAACAAAATGAAGCTTGATTAGTGTAGATTTGAACTTAGAAGAAGAACGGTTTTCTGGCACTCGACTCACTATAAAAGTTCACTCAAAAATTTGAAAAGTAATAAATAACCCACATTAAATGAGTTTTTATAGAACATTTCATATTTTTCACAAATTTTACAAGTGCAGAAAATTTTTACTGTAGCAAATGCGCATATAGAATTTTTATCGGCGCATTTACTGTAACAAATGCTGATGAACAAATTCAAATGTCAGCATTTACTTTAACAAATGCGGAAGAGTTAATTTTACCTATCCGCATTCACTGTAGCAAATGCGAACGGGCAAAGTTAATTTATCAGCATTTACTGTAGCAAATGCGGGAGAACAAATGACTTGTCCGCATTTACTGAGACAAATGCGGGTGACCAAATTTAACTTATCAGCATTTCATGTAGCAAACGTGGGTGAACAAATGACTTGTCCCATTTATTGAGACAAATGCGGGTGACCAAAGTTAACCACCCTTGGAAATGTTGAGTTAAGCTGTCCGCATTTACTGTAGCTAATGCGGATGAACAATTTGTTGTCCGCATTAGTTTACTTGTACAAAAACAGTTACTCGCATTGGTTAAATGACAGGGTTACCTTCACCTGCATTAACCAATGCACTTACCTGCATTAAATTTTGAACTAGTCAAAAATTAATGTAGTTGCGTGAATGATTTTGACTGGTTTGTACAGCTGCTTCTGATTTTATGAAGATGAGCCTGCATTTTTCTTGTTTTATGAAGATTTTGCAGATTTTGAGATGTCAATTCTTGCTTGGATTGTCATGTATCTTGATGTGACACAGATTCCCAACTTGACTGATTTTGGAACATATGCATCTTCTAAAGCTGATTATGGAGTAATTTCCATACAGACACAATCAATTTGACAAAGTTGTCAATTTAATGTTTGCAAATTTCATGTTTTTGTAAATATTTTCTTTTAAAATTTTATTACTCTCCCTAAAGTTTATATCCATGCTGGATAAAAACTTTAAATAAAATTTATAAAATTTTAGGACAATATTTCTGAACTGTTTAATTGTTTTGCACTTTTGTTTGAAATTTTGGGATCATATCAATCTTATCTTTCATAAGTGCAAGTTGTCATGAGCTTATTGATTGAAGGTATATTTGTCCTTTTAAACTCAAACTTGATCAATATTGTAATGCATGTGATAATTATCATGTTTTGATTAAATTAAACATTCAACATGAGCCTCACACTCACAAGCATAGATAGATCAACTATCCTCATGTACTGTATGGTAGAACTTTTTCGCAACTTTTAATACCTGGTCATTTAAATTGTGAAGTCTCATTCATTTTGGTAAGGGGGATCCACTTTGGGATTCTTTTACTTGATCCTTATTTAATGTGATCCATATTGGGATTCTTTTTGCTCTTCACTTTGGAAGGTGATCCACTTTGGGATTCTTTTTGTTATATACTATTTTATTTGTCATCCTTATTGGATGTGTTCCTCATTGGGAATCTTTTTGGATCTAGACATCAGCACTATGTGCTTGTTTCCCCAGGTCTTTGCTCAGCGAAACAAAGGAGAAACTGATGATTGAATGAGATTCATAAAGTATCATGACCCGGTGTGTTTAGGTTGCTACACATACACACACTTGGATAAGTTAGATACTTACATGCTCTGAGATGATGCATTCACAGTTGAATATGATCTTTAGTTTATCACAGCATTTATCTTCTGTTCCAAGTTGAGCCTACCCTCATATCAGGTAAGTCATGTCAGTCTTTCAAGATATTGAATTAAGCACAGTGAATGATATAATGACTGTAATTATATCATTTCCCCTAAGAAGTACAAATCAAGGACTTCAACAAAAATTGATTTCTTTTTGTAATTTTGTGAATATATTTTTTTTTGATGTTATTGTAAATTTTTGATTTTACTCAAGGTTAATCATGCCGATTGATTGGACTAAGAATTCAAACCGACTTGGGTCAAATGACTTAGTAAACAAATCAGCTAGCTGATTATCTGTGTTAACCTGAATCAGCTTGATTAAACCTTTTTCAGCACAGTCTCTCAAAAAGTGATATCTAATTTCAATATGTTTTGTTTTTTAGTGCTGAACTGGATTATTTGTTATGAAGACTGTAGCAGTGTTGTCAATATGAATTGGTGTGTGCAAGAAATTGAAACCATAATCAAGCATCTGGTTTTGAATCCAGAGAACTTGAGAGCAACAAGCTGATGCTGCTATGTACTCAGCATTAGCTGTCGATACAGAAACATTGGTCTGTTTCTTGCACTGCCATGACACCAGTCTGGGACCAAGAAATTGACAACAACCAGATGTGGATTTTCTGTTGAAATTGCATCCCCCTAGTCACTGTGGTGTATGCATAGAGATTGAAGTCTCCATCCTTTGGATACCATAGACCAAGAGCAGGTTTGCCCTTAAGATATTTGAATATCCTCTTGACTGCATTCACGTGAGATTCCTTGGGATCTGCTTGATACCTGGCACATACACAAACACCAAACATAACATCAGGTCTATTGACTGTTAAATACATAAGTGAACCAATCATGGATAGATAAAGAGTCTGATCCACAGATTTGTCATACGTGTCTGGGCCAATCTTCACATTTGTATCAACAGGTGTTCTGATGGACTGACAGTCTGCAAAGTGAAACTTTTTCAACATAGATTTAACATATTTGGACTGGTTGATAAAGATTTCACTGGATGTTTGTTGTACTTGAAGACCCAAGAAGAAGGTGAGTTCTCCCATAGCACTCATCTGGAATTTTGAATGCATAAGATCTTCAAAGTCTTTGCAGAGCTGTTTGTTGGTGGAGCCAAAGATGATATCATCCATATATATTTGGACTAGCAGCATCTCATTTCCTTTTCTCTTTCTGAACAAAGTCTGATCAATCTTTCCTCTTTCATACCCATGGTCAAGGAGAAAAGATGACAGAGTCTCATACCATTTCTGAGGGGCTTGATGTAAGCCATACAAAGCTTTGTCAAGCTTGTATACCCTGTGAGGGAAATCAGGATCCTCAAAGCCTGGTGGTTGACTCACGTAGACTTCTTTAGAGATCTTTCTATACAAAAATGCACACTTTACATCCATTTGATAAACTGTGAATTTCATGGATGCAAAGTACTCAAGAAAGAGTCGTATGGCTTCTAATCTAGCAACAGGAGCAAACACCTCGTCATAATCTATTTCTTCTTCTTGTGTATAGCCCTGTGCTACCAATCTTTCTTTGTTTCTGATGACGATCCCTCTGTCATCAGTCTTGTTTCGGTACAGCCATCTGGTGCCGATAGGGTATTGACCTTCGGGAAGATCCACCAGCTGCCATACTTCCTGTTTCTTGAATTGTAGCAGTTCTTCCTGCATTGCCTCAATCCAGCTATTGTCTTGAAGAGCCTCTTTAATGTTTTTGGGTACGGTTTGACACAGAAAGCAAGAAAACAAACAGATGTTTGCAATACTTGACTTGCTTCATGTCACCCGCTCGTTTAAATCACCAATAATATTGGACACTGGATGATTCTTGTGGGTCCTGGTAATTGGAATCAAATCACCAGCAATGGACACATCAAGATTGGAGACATTCAGATCATCTTGGTGAGAGGCATCTTGTTGTTGTAGTGTGGGAGAGTGATGACCAGAATCAGAGGGTACATCATCTTCAGCTTCAGTAGCACTCTGAATACTCTCATCATTTCCATCTCTGTTAGTATCAGCTGGTGCATGATTTGTTTCTGAATGTCTAAGTTTAGTTGAAGGTTCAGCTGAAGGAGATGGCATTGAACTGCGACCAGCATCTGTTGAGATACTTTCATTTTGTGTAACTTGCCGGATAGGATCAGCTTGTAATGGCACTTCTTCATTGTCTTGATCAGTAGAAGGAGGAATCATTAGGAAGTCTGTTCTTCTTTCAACTGACCCTGATGTTCCTGCATTTGACAAATTGAACTGATCAAAAGATCGTGTAAATGAATCAATATCAAACAACTAGTCAGGACCATTTGATGATTTAGGAAACGAATGCTCATTGAATTGAATATTTGTTGATTCATCAATGATGTTTAATCTAGGATTAACCACCCTAAAAGCCTTAGACATTGAGGAATATCCCACGAAGAATCCTTCATCAGACTTAGGAGCAAACTTTCCTAAATGGTCTCTGGTGTTCAATATTGAGACAGGACAACCAAATGACTTCAAAAATCCAATGAATGGTTTTCTATGAAAAAGAAGTTCATAAGGAGTTTTATTGTGTTTTTTGATTATTAGAGTTCGATTTTGCACAAAACATGAAGTGTTAACTGCTTTTGCCCAAAATGTAATTGGCAGTATTGCATCAGCTAGCATTGTTCTTGCTGCTTCAATCAGTGTTCTATTCCTTCTTTCATCAACTCCATTTTGTTGTGGAGTACTAGCTGCACTGAACTGATGAACAATGCCTTTTGTTGTGCAAAATGAACTCATGCTTTCATTTTTAAATTCCATCCCATTGTCACTTCTAATAGATTTTACTTTTAAATCAAGTTGATTTTCAATTTTGGTTATAAAATCTATTATGATTTGGGGTGCCTCATTCTTATGAAGTAGGAAGAAGACCCATGTGAATCGAGTAAAGTCATCAATGATCACTAAACGATAATGCTTCTTGCCAATACTCATGACGTGAGTCGGCCCGAAGAGATCCATATGAAGTAACTTCAATGGACAATCGTTAGTGTTCACAAGTTTTGGCTTATGAGATGATTTATGTTGTTTTCCTATGAGACATGCGGTACAATGGTCAACAAAATGAAATTCCTTTTGAGGAAGACCAATTACATGGTTCCCTTTGACCAATCTATTCATATTTTTAAAATTCGTGTGTCCTAAGCGTCTATGCCAAAGTTGTCATTCATCAAATGATGTTTTAGACAATAGACATGTCTCTTCTGATGGACGAGCAGAATTAAGGTTCAGCACATATGTATTATTTTTCCTCGATGTCTTCAAGACAACCCATTCTTCAGGAATGTAAAATCCTGGTTTCAAGATGTACCAATGAGTGTCGGTGAAATGAGTAGAATATTTCTTGTCACAAATCTGGGATACACTGAGCAGATTGAAGTTCAGCTGCTCGCAGTAATTGACTTTGTCAAAGCTCAGAATCCCATTCGTCATTAAACCTTCTCCAGTAATTCTACCGCCCTGTGAATCTCCACCAAATGCCACAGTAGTTCCTTGAATGTGCTTGAAGTTATGAAGGAGGGAACTATCTACTGTCATGTGTCGGGAGCATCCACTGTCTACGTACCATAAGCTATTGGACCTGTATGAATGAACCTACAAGCACAAAAAGAACTAGTTAGAATGAGGAACCCAAGCCATAATGGTCTTTGGTTGTCCTTTGGCATCGATCACTGTTACTTCTTGATACTTTCCTCTTATGTGTGTTTTAGAGGAGGATGATTTCAGCCCTTTTCTATTGTTTCTTTGAGGTTTTAGTTCATCAATTTCATCTGATGTGTCAGAGGAGTGTACAAACTTTTCCTTTTGATTTTTGTGCAAAGGATGAACAGATTTTTGTTTGTCAGAAATCACTTTGATTTTATACTTTTGATGAGAATTTAGTGATTTGTTCAGCAGAGGTTGTCTTTGGTGAGGTTGCTGTTGCTGACTCTGTTGTTGCTGTTGATTGTTGTTGTTTGGATGATAGTTGGTATTGTGCTGAGTAGAATGCTGGTCATGTGATGGTCTTTTATAGCTTGTATTATTTCTCCTGGGAGAGTTACATTCCCGAGAGAAATGACCAGCCATCCCACAGTTGAAGCATTTAACTTTAGATTTGTCATATCCTAGTTTGGTGTTCTCATTAAGGCTTAGTTTCTTCCCTTTTCGGAAGAATTTCTTTGCTCTCATAGCAATCATGGCCATCTGCCATTGCAAATCCATTTCTTCAACATCATCAGGATCCATTTCTTCTAGATCTTCTTGAATCAGATGAGCTGATGTGAGTCTCCCTCCAAGGTAGGCTTCAAAGCTAGCAACAAAGGCATTGTAAGTTGCCTTTTGTTCTTCAGATTTTTGCTCATCATGCATGTTGTTAGGAGATACAGTGGGTTGGGTAGAAGATGGTTGTTTTTGATGTTGTGGAGCAGCACAAAATCCTATTGTTCTTGTTTGATCTCTTGATGACAGAATGTCTTCTTCATCAGTAACAAAGGCATTTTCAACAGAATGAGTTTCAGATGGAAACTTGTAAGCCTCAATGACTTGAGGTCCACTTAGATTTCTGCTCCTTTCATCAAGTTCAAGAGCCTCAGTTTTTGCAATCATGATATCCAAGCTAGTACTCTCCAAATCAAGAGTATTCTTCAACATTGTAACATTTTGTTTCTAGCTTTCAGGCAAGCTGTGCAGTATTTTCTTGTTTAGTTCCTTCTCCTTGTAAGTGACTCCTATAATTTCAAGGTCATTTACAAGTTGCATAAATCTGTGAAGCTGTTTGGAGATAGACTCTCCTTTGGTATGATGAAATGTCTCATACTGATTTATCAACTTGTCTTTGTTAATTTCTATAACTTCACTGCTTCCCTCACACATAATCTGTAGAGCATCCCAGACACCCTTAGTTGTTCCATATTTTTCTAATCTTTTCAAAACATCTATTTTCAGTGCTTGTGTAAGGATGGAATAAGCTCTAAGAACAATCTTGATTTTCTTATATTCTTCATCATCAAGAGTTAAATTGGGATCCTCAATGGGAATTCTTGCAGTTTTGTACTGAGCAGCTTGATCAGCATTTAGAGACAGTGGAATGTAGGGACCTTTGCAAATAGATATCCAGTAGTCAGGATCTACACATGTAATGTAGTTTCTAAAATGAATTTTCCACTGCTTAAACTCAGATTTGTGTTTAAGCATAGGAGGTTTAAATGCATGACCAATTTCAGAATGATTATAGGAATCCATGTTAGTTAAACTGATTTTAACTTGTTGAATACTGTTTTAAGTTGATTTTAAGTTCGAACAGTGTGTTTTTCTTCAAATCTTCTGTTTTCGGTCAAGAACAGGTCTGTTAAGTTTAGATCTGTCAATTTGAAGGAGTTCTAAGTTCTTGATTTTGTGTGTTGGTTTCGATTGCAGCAGATCTGAAGAATTTGTACTTTGTGGTGTTCGATTACAAGATGTTTGTTTATCAGAAGGGTAGATCTTGCTCATGAACAACTCAGTCTACAGTTCAATCGATTTTCACCCAAAATCCGAGATGATTCTGAGATGAATTCAAGAGCCAAGGCTCTGATACCAATTGACTGGGTTTGAGAATGATATTCTCGATTGATGTGACTCAACCTAGGATCGAATATGCAGACTAAGTCAGTAATATAGTTGCGGAATCACTATATTACAGAACAGATGAACCTGAAATAAATGTTTGAGTAAATGCAGTACATGAACACCGAAGTCACTGATGTATAATATTGATGTTATAACTGTTGAAGACCAAAAGCTTACAAAGTTAGGGTATGTGACCCTATTTATAGGCGAATACATTGCTTGTACAAAAGACTAAACTAACCATGATCTATACAAGTGAATCTAGTCTAAGTACAAAATAAATATAAAAGTGTAAGTTGTTCATCCGCATTAGTTCATGCGGATGAACAAGTCTTCATCAGCATTTGTGTTTGCTCACCCGCATTAGTTAATGCGGATGAATAAGTCTTGTCAGCATTTACTGTTGTTCATCCGCATGGACTAATACGGGTGAACAATCTTTGTCAGCATTTCTTCAGTTCATCCACATGGACAAATGCGGATGAACACTTCTGTTTAGCATTAGTTGTCTTGATCCGCATTTGTTAATGCGGGTGAACAAACACTTGTTAGCATTTGTTCACTAGTCATCCGCATTAACAAATGCGGGTGCTCTATACTTTATCTTTTCTTGTCTTCTGTTGTCTTCTGTTGATGATGTCTTCTGTGTTCTTCTGTTGTTTTCTGCAACTAATGTTTTCCAACCGGAACAACCTCCAACCACTTCTTGAGTTGGCAAGTATGATCCTTTCAGGGTCTAACAACTTATATATTTATATGTGCGTATATATTTATATTCCGGTGTGTGTGTGTTGGCATATATATCTATATATGTGTGTATATATACGGGTGTGTGTGCGAGTCAGGTGCATGCATATATGTATGTGCATAGGCGTGTGTTGTAGGTATACGTGTGTGTATATATATATATATATATATATATATATATATATATATATATATATATATATATATATATATATATATAAGTATGTATGTCTATGTGAGGTATAAAAGTCAAAATAAATGTCGAAGCAAGTTTTCTTCCGAAGCACCAAAAATCTTTCGAAGCTTAAGCTATTGAAACAAAATCTTCCGAAGCCTATCCATCGGTGCCCAAAACTTCCGAAGCTTAACCATTGTAGCCAAAACTTCCGAAGCTTATCCATCGGTGCCCAAAACTTCCGAAGCTTAACCATTGGAGCCAAAACTTCCGAAGCTTATCCATCGGTGCCCAAAACTTCCAAAGCTTAACCATTGGAGCCAAAACTTCCGAAGCTTAACCATCGGTGCCCAAAACTTCCGAAGCTTAACCATTGGAGCCAAAACTTCCGAAGCTTAACCATCGGTGCCCAAAACTTCCGAAGCATAACCATCGGTGCCCAAAACTTCCGAAGCTTAACCATTGGAGTCAAAACTTTCAAAGCTTAACCATTAGAGCCAAAACTTCTGAAGCTTAACCATCGGAGCCAAAACTTCCGAAGCTTAACCATCGGAGCCAAAACTTCCGAAGCTTAACCATTGGAGCCAAAAACTTCCGAAGCTTATCCATCGGTGCCCAAAACTTCCGAAGCTTAACCATTGGAACAAAATCTTCCGAAGCTTATCTATCGGTGCCCAAAACTTCCGAAGCTTAACCATTGGAGCACAAAACTTCCGAAGCTTATGTTTACCTTCGGAAGTATTAGTTTGAGTGTCGTGATGTGCATAGTTAGCAAATGTTAGGGGTCCAAAGTGTATATTTCCATATGTTCTTAAAACTTATTAGTTCATCAATATCACCTAATATTATTTTATAATTTACAAGGTTATGTTCATTACATTTTGTTGATACACTTAAGTTGTTATTATACGTTATGCGTTCGTTTGGTTTTTTTTGTTCGGATGAGCCGACGTTAATGGTTTAGAAGTTTTAATGTTCATTAATTCATTAACCAGGGTTTATTCTTATAACTTTCGTCTTCTAAGCTATCGGGCCCGAGGCCCATTTGGTCGGTTCAACATACCCTATAACCATATGTTAGCCCACTGGCCCATATTAATTATGCGGGTCAAAGCCCATTAAGTTTTATGGCCCAATGACCCAATTAGGGTTTGATGGGCCAAAGCCCATTTAGTTTTGTGGCCCAATGGCCCAATTAGGTGTGTGTTGGTGTGGGCCTAAGCCTAAAGCTTGTTGGGCCCAATTCGTGAGCTCCCTAGACAAGGGTTTGGTGTCATTGCGTGGTCTAATAAGGTTCCTAAAAAATTTTTCTAGGCCTAAAAACCGGGGTTGTCACGCTTTCTAACTATGTACTTTTATCCTTTTGTAATAGATAAGGATGTGTGCTATAGCATGTCATAGCCACAAGTCAAAAGGTAATGTTCCTTTTGACTCTATATTGATCTTGTTGTCTAGATAAGTATTTTTAACTGGTCTTCAAAGTATGGTCGTCTGTAGGATGTAGTATAAAGTGTCTCAAGTACTTGTATCTTATTTCATGCTTTGTAATATTTGTAAAAACTTGAGAGCAATATACATCATTCTTGAAAACCATATTTGAGTGTTCTTGTTCTTGTACATTTACTTGTGTTTATTGTTTCATCACTTGCCGATTGCCTATTTGATCTGCTAAGCGTTTCATTTCTCTCCATCTTATGAAACTGTTGTATTGATCACTCTTTCTGATACTGCAATAAGTAATAATAAACCTGCTGTACAACCAAAAACCCTTATTTTATTAGAAATGAGACTCGAATCAAAAGATTTTTTGTGTTTTAAGGAACTCTTGAAATAACCAAACCCAACCATTTAAAAGCTGACCAATTAATGTAAGAGTCATTCAAGACTTCTGGCTGAGAAAACTAGCGATGATTACGATGGGACAATTTCAAACACCGACTAATCACACTATTATTATTATTATTAAGCAGAAAAAGTAGGAAGAAGAAACAGCCAATCACAAAAGGCTAAACGCGTAAGCCTTCGCCACTTGCCACGCGGTCACTAACTCCCCCCTCTCGCACCCAGCTAATCCCCCACTGTAACCCTCTTTCTATTTCATGCCTTCCCACCACCCCCCTATATCATATCTCATATCTCATATCTCCCCTATCTCCATCTCCAACATCATTTCAATTTTCAATGGCAGATCAACCTCAGACCTCTCCGGATGCTGTCAAACCCCCTCCCTCCGACGACAAACCACTGCTACCACAAGGAACCTACGTCATCCAGATCCCCAAAGATCAAATCTACCGCATTCCTCCGCCTGAAAACTCACGCAAGCTGCAAAAGCTCGCTAATCGGAAACCTAGACGAAGCTGCTGCTGCCGCTGCTTCTGCTGGACCATCGCCACCGCATTCATCCTTCTCATCCTCCTCTGCATCACCGCCGGCGTCCTGTACTTAGTTTTCCGCCCGGAAAAGCTTAAATACTCGATCGATAGCGTCGTTGTAGGAGGCGTCAATCTCACTTCATCGTCGACGATATCTCCGCGTTTAACGCTCAAAATTAGGGCTGAAAACCCTAACGATAAGCTCTCTGTGTTCTACATACGAAAGGGGAGCTCCGTCAACGTGCATTACGCCGACGTTAACTTGTGTAACGGTGAGTTGCCGGCGTTTGAGCAGCCGGCGAACAACGTGACGGTGGTGCAAACGGCGTTGAGAGGGTCGAATATCGTCTTGGCGCGTGAGGTGCACTCGCGGTTGGAGAGACAGGAGAGGGAGGGGAATATTCCGTTGAAGTTGAAGGTGAAGGCGCCGGTGAAAGTTAAAATCGGTGCCGTTAAGACTTGGGAGATTGAGGTTTCCGTTAAGTGTGACGTGGCGGTTGACCGGTTCACACAAAAGTCAAATATCGTGTCCAAAAGTTGTGATTATTCGGTGGATCTGTGGTAAAGAGAAGTTGGCAGTTTCGTAAATGGTTTGCCCTTTATTTGTAAAGATATAAAAAACATACGAATTCGATTATTATTATATGATATATTATGTACGTAGAGTTTTTGTATAAATAAAATTTTTGTAGTCAACGTAGGAAGATTCATTGAACATCAAGTATCATTTTGTAGTTTTTGTTTGTAAGATATATTTATCGTTTGTTTGTTTTGAAAATTTTAATTTCTTGGAGACCACTTCGTACTCAACAGGAAATTATGTACATGAATCCATTCAAAAAGAATATTTCATTCACGTTGTATTATAGTTTAAACTTAAATGTAATTATATTATTGTCGTAAGATCCATTTTGCTTGTTTGAAGATAATTACATAATTAAATCAAGGAAAATATGTTACAAAATAGTAACCGAGTTTTAAAAGTGTTCAAATTAGGTTACTAATGTCTATTTTGCTCAAATTGGATCACTAAACCATTAAATTGAGTTATTATCGAATTATTTTGAGTCAAGAAATTAAAGAAGAAAATGTGGCGGTTTGAATTTTCAATATATGTAAATTTATTAAAAAAAAGTTAAAAAAACATGTTAGTTATATTAAATTATAAAAAATAACTACAATCCACGTCAAGCATCCGCATCAAAAAAAAAAAAAAGAAAAATATATTTTCTAACCGAAGTAAAAATATAAAAAAATGCTAATAAAACATGTTAAGTTTAGTTTAAAGAAAATATGAAAAAAAAATGATTTACTTAAAATACTTTTAAACTTAAGTGGCCTAATTAAAACAATTTTAAAATTTTACCCCCTTAATGGGTTACCATGTCATATTATTAAATACACGACACTTAAAACATTATACCGCGAAATATATGAGTATTATCAACGTCAAATCCATTAAAAATTCGTTGGCGATTAATATGTTTTAATAATATATTAAAAATGTTTTATTAGTTTTTCAAAAGGATTATATTAAAAGAAGTTAACTTAAATAAACTTAAAATTATTAAAAAGTGAACTTAACCGAAAAAAGTCCAACTATAAAGAAATTAAACAAATACATGGAAATATAAAATCAAATACAATTTAATTTATGGGACAATTTCCAAAGTGGTGTCTGATCTTGAGTCATATCTATCATAACATGTTCGATGGTTGACACGAGTGGGTGTATCATGTACAGGTTAGCGCGTCTTGCACTCTTTGTAACAAGTTAGCATCTTTTACTATTTGTAATAATATATAAAAAAAATTTAATAGTATAAAAACGATTATGAAAACCAGAAAACACTAAAAAAACACATATATAAATATAATATTTTAGGTTTTGACTTGGATTTTCTTATATTAAAATGTACATACATATAAAATTTTGGATAGTTTGAATATTCGAGCCATCTAAACTCACTAAAATCACCATCTAACTTTGAAATTTTAGATATCCAAATTTCAAATATCCGAAATTTGTTGATATTCGAATTTCAAAAAATTCAAGATTGAAATTTTATATTTCTCATTCGGATTAGGATAGTTTTTTGCACTGGTACATATATTTGAGTTATCACTGATATAAGATAATAAAGAGTTAAATTCCAAGCAATAACAAAAATAATATCACTAAAAGAGTTTAGGCAAACAAAAATAATGTCACTGAAAGAGTTTAGGCACGTAGACATGATTAAAGACCATGACATTAGTTATTCTAGGAACACCTAATCAAATATATCTCTAAAAAGATAAATTATTATTATGAATGATAATTTAATTAAAATTCAACTATTTAAATTGTGTAAAATTGTATTCACCTATTAAATTGTATAAAATTGTATTCACCTATGTTAATTATTACTATTTTGGATTTAGGCTAAACTGGTTTAAACAACTAATTGGACTAATGTTTTGGCAGGCTAATTAATTATATAATGTGATTAATAATTATTTAGATTAAAAGTCCTTTTAAAAAAAAAAATTGTGTCAAAGAAGGGTAAATCATTAGATCATTAGTGAAAGTACAACACAAAAACCCTATCCATCATATCCCAAAACCCTATTCACCATATCCCAAGGTCATATGTCTGCGAATAAGAGAAAAACATTATAGAAGTCGACCTCCCACTCTCCTTTATATGTTAAGTTGTTAGTTATTAAACAAATACAAATGTTAGTGAAGTTAAATAATAAAACTTACCCAATTCCTTTAATGTTTTTTACATGGGTTTGACCCTTCGATGTGCCAAGATGACTTCCCTCAGATTTGATATATAATTTGCCTTATTGGATGTTAGAATTCTCCCTCCACTTCTCAAAATCCCAACTTTTCACAAAAATACTAATAAAAATAGCATTGAATCATATATCTGTTAATAAATTTAAATAATACTATGTCAATAATCTCTGGCCAATCGATCTATGATATCTAGTGTGAAGGATATGAATTATTTATGTTAAAGTGAAGGGAGCATTCAAAATTCAATCCATCTACCCCTCTTGCCAATCTTGTTGAATATTGGCATGCATCTCAATAGTGTCACTGTACTAATCGATATGTCTTCATTCCATCTTTTATCTACCTCGTCCTCTTTGCTAGGATGCCATTGATAACTCCTCTGCACATATATACACATATTTCTTTTAGAACAACCATTATTTACCAATAAAAGCAACTCTTAGTATGGTTGTTGTCATGCAAACTACGCGGATCTTATCAAAATTGTAAAGAAAGACATGTTCATAAAACGAGATTGATAAATCCATACGGTACAAAATAACAATCAATACAATACATTACCGGCGCCACTACTATCATCCTAATCTCTTCCTTGTGACCCGTAAGCTCAAGAAGCTCTCGTTGAATGTTTATTATAATTTGATATTTCTAATATCATATATATATATATTTAAAGATAACAATAATATTATTTTTGGGAATTTACCTATTAATTATTTCATCAAATAATCATACGAGTAATCTTTACTTGTGACATTATATATGTATCAACCCTTTACAAATACTTTGGTTAATGTAGCTTTGTATGCCTCCGTTAGAATCACACATCAAAAGTGATGTTGCTAATCATGGTTTATTAGGCATAAAGATCCAACAACAATACATACACTATAAAAATATTATCAATTCACATACAATGTATGCAACATGTATACACTATACAGTAAATGCATATCCAATGTATGTAGTAATGCATATAAAGTATTATGAGTAACACATGTACTAGCAATGCATATACTAAAGTGTAGTTTATAGCATATGTAGTTTAATCATCCATACATATACCGACTAAGAATAGCATGCAGTGTGCATGCATTGATGCATACATTAAATTATAATCGATAACACATGTAGTGTATATAATTATACTATACTAAAATATAACACATACACAATAATAAGAATGTATACATAGTGCATGCAACTATACATATACTAAAGTATCTAAGTTAGACACACAATGTATGCAACAATTCTTACGCTACAATATACTTAGCAACACATGCAATGTAGCTACCAATGGGTATGCTATTAATGTTTTACTTATTTGTGATGTTGTCACAACTTTAATTTCAATATGTTCAATTCTATTGTAATTTGTATGCATCACTACATACATTATAGTAGTAGAGTTTAACTTATGATAATCTTACCTCATAATTTTTTAGTTTTTTTGATCTCATGGTTTCACTTAATCATCACGTAAATTTTTTTCTTGTAGATCTGACGGAGGAGGTGTGATTCTCATTTTACAAAGTGAATTTAAGATTCTTTATGGTTCCCATCTATATCCACATATATAAGTTACAATCGTTATAGGTTGATGAATTGAAGGATTTCATGCTCAACTTTTATGTGACCTATAAGTTTAATCATGTCATCTCAAGCTATAAGTCCTAACAATGGCAAACTTAAAATCATCTACCCGAAGATGATTTGTTTAACCTATCAATGTAAACAAGTCGAATGGGTAGGCGGGTAGTCCTAAACGTGTTAAATAGGTTGCAGGTTGTCCTAAATGTGTAAAATGAATTGATGATTAACTTGTTTAACTAAAATGGGTTAAACATATTTAACCAAACACGACCTATTAAATCAAACAAATCAAACTAAACACAACTTGTTTGTTATTGGGTCAAGCGTAAGAACTCTATGTTAAAATATATAACATGGTGCATTTGTTATGTAGAAATTAAAATGAATGTAATGGAAATGAAATCTAAATTTCATTAATTAATGTGTCTGGTTGGCAAGAATTTATTGAAATTCGAATTTGAATTTCATTTTTAACATTTTTAGTTTAGAAAGGAATTGAAATTAGATTGAATTCTCACAATTTCTTTAAAAATAAAGAATTTCAAAATCCTTTCAAATTTTGAAGGATTTCAAATTCCACCGACCCTCGGCTCCCGGTACCGACCGCCACCTACCACCTTCGCCCTCTGCCACCGACGACCTCCGAAAGTCGCTGCCTCTGACCGCCGCAACCGCCAACCTCCGCCCTTTACCTCCACCAACCTTTGATTGTCGTTATTTGCCGAACCATGCAGGCACCCGTTGACCTTGACCGGCGACCGTCGTCAACCGCCTAAAACCGTTTGACGCCCCCACCTCCAGATTGTCGCCCCCCCCCCCCCCGACAACCCGAACCCATCGACAACCGACCAGGCCCGCCGCCATTGTCGACAATCGACAGTCACCGCTGACTGAGCCCGCCGCCGATAAACAATCGTTACCACCGAGGCGCCCGCAGCCAACCGCGTCGATTTTGGACGCGCTTGACGGCGAATGACGGGTTTTTGGGGTTTATCGTGATCGGTTGGTGGCGGCGGAAGGGTACAGTCGGTTGTCGGCGGTCGGTGGTCGTTGGCTGCGTTCGATTTTTGGTGGGAGGGGGACATACAAACAATGGTCTGTAGCGTGGTGATTGGTAGTCGGAGGTGGTGGTAATTTGCAATTAATGATAAATTCCAATTTTTTTATAAGTACTTTATCAAAGTTCATATGAAATTTAAATTCTTTTGATTGATTTCAATTATTCAAACTCCAAATCAGTATTGAATTCTAAATCCAATTACTTTAATTTTCAATCCAAATTTCATTTCCAATACATTTCGATAACCATACGCTCACTTAGTTACCTAAAGAATCCGGCAACGGATGACGTTAGATGGACTATTAAACATTTTATTCACAAGAGACCGAGCCTTCATATACCTAAGATGCTTTTCCTTCAAGACTTATTCTGGGAATATTCTAGTTTAATATATCTTTTTTATTTATAATTTCGTAATCTAATTATCAATACATTTGCAATTTTAATGTAACAGGGGTTTAAATAGGTTTGGTCCTGTAATAGCAAGAACTAAAATATGTTATTAATCTGGGTGGGGTATAAAAAAAAAGCCTAAAAATGTTGAGAAGGATTACTATATTAGATTTTTAGATTTAATAGCTAAGAAAATCCGGTTGCATAATGATAAATAGTTAAAATTTCAAATGATAGACCATGGGTATTTTAGTATTAACCATATTTTCAAGTTCCGCCTTTTTTAAGCGCTCGTAATTTTTACATACAATATTATTTTTTTTAAAAATTACATCATAAAAAAAGCTTTTTTAATCTTAAAAAAAAGCCTATAAATTTGATACATAAAAAAATAAAGTTTTTTTCATGTTATTACAGTTTATTGTATAATATTCGACAGCTTATTGTGTAATATAAGGTCAATGTGTAATATTCATCACACCATTGTGTTTAATGTTGACCATGTTATTACGGATTATGTTTTTTAAAAATGATGATTTTCAAAGAACACAATGCTAAAAATATAATTTTTTATGTTTTTTAGTTTATTGTGTAATACTAATCAGGTCATTATGCATTATCATCAAAGAGCTCATTGTGTCTATTGCTAGATATTAAGTCTAGTGCTAGTTATTGTGTTACCCATGTGCTTAATGTTAACTATTGTGTTTATTAAAATTATGATTCTCAAATAACACAATGCTGCAAATGTAATTTTTTTTTATGTTTTTTACAGTTCATTGTGTCATCCTGATTAGGTCATTGTGTAATCCTCGTCAAGCAGCTTATTATGTCTATTGCTAATTATCGAGTTTAGTGTTGGTCATTATGTTATCCATTATGCCTAATGTTAACTATTGTGTTATGCATTGTGTGTTTTTAAAATGATGATTTTCAAATAACATAATGCTAACAATGTAATTTTTTACGTTTCAGATCATTCTGTAATCCTAATCATTTCATTGTATAATCCTCGTCAAGCAGCTCATTGTGTCTATTGCTAATCATCGAATCTAGTGACGGTCATTGTGTTACCCATTATGTCTAATGTTGATCATTGTGTTATGCATTGTGTTTTTTAAAATGATAATTTTCGAATAACACAATAATAAGATATGTAAACTTTTTATGCTTCAAGTTCATTGTGTATACCTCATCAAATAATTATATAATCCTCATCGATTCAGAAATTATACAATTACCTGATGAAATTACACAATGGGTTAAAAACTTTGTTTTTTCATATCAACACTAGAAGGGTTTTAAAGATTAAAAAATATTCGTTTTTATGGTGTAATTTTAAAATAATAATAATAATAATATCGTATGTAAAAGTTATAAATTTTTTTAAAAAAATGTGGAACTTGAGAAGGGGAAATATTAACAAATTTTCCCCAACCTAATTTTAATCAAAAGGACACGAATCACATGTTAATACTTAATTATTACACTTTCTAGTCTTATAATACTTTATATTTGAACCTTTTCGAACTAGTTTATGTAAATTTTAAATGGTGTTATTGTTTGTATTGAATTTTTTCATATCTAGATCTTTGAGTAGAGAGTTTATATAATAAAAATATAAAATTAATATCCATAATCATGAAGGGAGATATAACAAAAGACAACGTTCCCAAAATATAGTATCAACGTCTTAGTATTTAAGAAATAAATTACTGTTTCAATGTATTAACTTCACAGTTTTAACAAGTCTATGACAGTGATTTCAGTTTAACAATCATGTTATTTTATAATATCATCATCCAAAGATGTTGTCTTAGTCAAGAGTTTGAATTTTTAGGGCAAATTTTTGTCTTTTAAATCTACATATGGTCTATTCAAGTAAACCCAACCGAAAAGATAAGAACAAAGTAGGATGGAGACTAAAAGTTTTAAAATAATTTTCTCACTGACTTTTGAAATGTCATTACACGATATGTAAACATGCATGAGGAAACGATTTACTTTTCTAATAGCGAGAATTACATATTTTCCCCTATAAACATCATTAGTTACATATAAACTCAACTTAAATTTTAATTATATATCCCTTTGTAAAACATAGTTAATTACATATACATCCAAATTAAAAGTTTAATTACATATATACCCAAATTAAAAATTTAATTACATATATCCCCTTTTAAAACTTAGTTAATTATATATATACGCTTTATTAAACATAAATATTACATATTTATCCATTTGATTATTTTTATTAAAAATAACTTATATAATTAGTATTTTACTCGTATTTTTAATAAACTATAAAATTATATTTTTCTTTTTTACTAGCTTTTCGAGTTTTGATTATTTACTAATATTTCTATACTAATGTTTTTTATGTTCTTTAGTTTTTTACCTTTTAATGTTAATTTTTTCAGATTCCTGTACGAAACACTTACAGTCTTATTATGCAACATGATCCGAACACATAATTTTATGTTTCATAATGACACTGTAAGTGTCTCGTACAGATACCGGAAAAAATTAGCATGAAAATCTAAAAAAAAAACAAAAAGAACATAAAAACTTTAGTATAGAAATATTAATAAATAATCAAAACTAGAAAAACAAGTAAATAAGGAAAAACACAATTTTATAATTTAATAAAAATAAAAGTAAACTACTAATTATATAAGTTATTTTTAATAAAAGTAATAAAATGGGTAAATATATAATATTTATGTTTAATAAATCGGATATATGTAATTAAACTTTTAGTTTGACTATATATGTAATTAACTAAGTTTTAGAAGGGGATATATGTAATTAAACTTTTAATTTGAGTATATATGTAATTAACTAAATTTTACAATGGGATATATGTAATTAAAAATTTAAGTTAAGTATATACGTAATTGATGAAGTTTATAGACAGATATGATGAAGGAAAATTGACCTACTCTTCTACATACTATTCTAAACAAATAAACCCAAAGAAAAATAATAATGTGGGTTTCATGGAACTGAAGTGGGTTAGGGTACTCGGGGTAACCCGGGTAGCTCGAGTTAGACAACAACACCGTCAACAACCCTCGGTTGGTTGTATTCGGTACTTCAATTCGAGTGGTATTAGCCGAAGGGAGCCGTTGCTTTGAGACCATTGAACAATCACTAGACCGTTAAAAAATAAAATTATTAAACCTATAAATACTACCATTCTATATTAATATTTTACACCAAACTTAACTCATATTATACTATATATTAAACATGTTGGTCGGTTACTACATGGTAGATTTGGATTTTCCTATTTTTGCCACAGAAGCTTTTTAGTTCTCAAATTGACCAGATGATACTAGGTTAAGTGGTTAACACGTGTGCTTTTCGGCTACACACCGCCACCATTTTCCCTTACCACGCGTCTTTTTGCTGTGAATGCACCGCGTTCTCTTGCCATAAAAGTAGAAGATCGCCGAAGACAAACGAACAAGGAGATACGCCGGATAGCATTCCAAATGCCAACGCCCATCGTGGGAGCGCCACGTACATCCGCTTGACAATTTTCAAATTCAAACGAGAAGCATGTCGATGATCTAATTGCTTTTTGTGAGTTTTCTTTATTTGTGTTCTTCTACCCATTCATAAATTTTATAGCGTCTTTATAAACACAAATCGATAAACAACTTTAACAGCGAAATCTGTTTGTTTGAGCTTATTGTGGGTTTATGGTAGTCCTTGCTTGAAACTGAGGAAACAACAATTTTATCACCGCGGTTTGGTTGCATGCAAATGTGACTTGCTTAATTTGTTTTTGATTGATTTTATTAGTCGTTCATGCTATGAGACTGATTGCTTTAAATCTTGATTAGATGAAATATTATTCACATGCAGAATAACACACTTTCTTTTAGTTATAACCGAGGAATGTTATATTGATTTTAATCCTTTAGTTGCATATCTGTTCAAAGTCTTCAATGCTAAAGTGATGCATTTCCTTTTAGTTATAACTAAAGGAATGTTATTGTTTTACATGTTTGGACAAGTTTTTTTAATTGTCTTGTAGTTTTCACATTTTTGAACCTCATCTACCCAAACATTTTGCCAAATAGAAATTAGAAGATAACTAATTTTGGCAGGTGGAAGCTACAAATGAAACATAAATGAAACATATATGTCTCACAGCAACATGCTTTTTAATGGTGTTTGTTGTTGTTTTAGAATGCACTTCAAAGTTGAAACACTTATGAAAAAGAAATTCATGTTTGTATTGTTTGATTTTGAATTATGTTGACTCTTTCGTTATTTCACTATTTTTATTACCTGAGAAACAAAGAATCACAATTCCATAAAAAACCAACTCTAATAGAGACCCGCGGCAACGCGCGGTCTCAAATTCTAGTTATCTATTAAAAAGTAATAAATTATAAAAAAGCTAAAGTTAGTTCTAGCAAAAAAGTTTCGAGATGCGGTTCGATCGTGAATGCCCCGAGGCAATAGCCGATACAACCTTAATTTCAATTACCCCAATATTACCCGTAATATCAAGGACCGAACATACATGTTCAAGTTGCACCCGGTCAGTTTGTTTATCAAAGACAAAAAGAACATAAATTTGATCCTTTTTGCAACCCACTACGAAATCCTACCTTTTCGTAACCCATCCTGCAATTAAGAATGCTAACTACCAATTTAAGATGATGAAGCCAAGATAGAAGCTGAAGAAACACCACTAAAGGTTGAGAGTAAAGGACAAGTGTTGGATATTAAATGTCCGATGATCGATAATATCAATATTATTATTGAAATACGATCTAAAGAACTACACTTAAGACAACAATTGTAACACCCCAACCCGATTAGGCCAGACGTGTCACTATCATAGTAATCAAAACATATAACATGATTTCATAACTGAAACGTTAGGAGTACGTCACCAAATAACATTTAAGAGCCCTAGGGCTAAAGTATTAATTACATATTATTTAATCAGCCAATCTAAATGACTAGCATAAAATCTAAATGACTAACATATGCTACAAAAATGGCTAGTTATCTCTATCCAAAAGTCTTAGAGCTCAGTTTATCTCTCTTAAAACCCCACGCCGAAGTAACCTGTGAACCTGCTATGAAACAAACATTTACAGAATGAGCCGAATGCCCGGTACGGATATAGGCACAAGTAATAGTAATAATAACTACAACAACATTAAGATATAAAGTAGCATGAAATGATACGTCGTGAAGTAAGGCAAGTCGATAAAATAAATAGTATCATATGGATGTTTACATTGAGTCGAATAACTTATATCTGAACAGACATG
Organism: Flaveria sonorensis; assembly: GCA_025506505.1. Taxonomy (NCBI): domain Eukaryota; kingdom Viridiplantae; phylum Streptophyta; class Magnoliopsida; order Asterales; family Asteraceae; genus Flaveria; species Flaveria sonorensis. Next base: position 39,747,372 of record CM046440.1, on the reverse strand, counting down.
CACATGGAGCGGCAGACCCTATGTATCGATCGTGAGATGGTGTGTGGGCATACACAACAACCATCCACCATAATCATATACATAAATCTTAGGACCAATTCATACGCCTCCTCAACATAATATGACCAATTTACCTTGCAAGTACTGAAGGAGAAGTTGTGATCTCTACTCACCGTCGCGCTTGATGCCACGTCATTGATGCCGCAATGACATGCTTGTGGTCACCCCCACAAGTAGGGACATGATCGGGTAACGGAATACAATAAACCGAAATAGTACTGCAATGATATATCTCAAATATGTTCTTTCTAAGCATCAAACGAATACATAATTATGTTATAACTTAGGAACATGCGATAATGGGTTCAATTCAATAAATTCCGATAGCATGTAAAGCAATACTACATCCGAGGTAACATGGAAACAATAATAATGAACCGAGATATCAATAAACGAACAATGAACTAAGCCAGATTGAAATAACAAGTCAACTAACATAACGAAAAAAGGGTGGGGTAAGAATCCGTACCTTAAGTGATGATTCCTGATGGTGTCAGTCTTGTTTTCTTGATAAGGAATAGTGATAACCTACAAATAATATATATTTTTGATAAGTTACTATTTTAATTTTAGATGCTTTAAGATCACTCATATATAAGGTGATTTATTGTAAGGTTATATTAGAAGACTAATACAACCAAAGAAGCCAAAACAACCAAGGAGCTTCCAGCATGCATGCACTGATGTACAAGGTAGAAGTTACTTCGAAAGTTTTACACTCATCACAGAAATTATTCAAAGTGTAAAATCTTCCGAAGCCAAAGACCAAATCTTCCGAAGCCAAAGATGAAGTCTTCCGAAGCTTCAAAGACAAAGTCTTCCGAAGCCAATGAAGTGAAGACTGATTTCTTCCGAATACAGAGAGGACATGCTTTCTCTGATCTACTTTTTCATAAAGCTGACTTACTTTTCGCTGCAACTCTGATGACTCACCAACTTATACAAGTTGGTGAAAAGGTCTATGCTTTAGTAAACTATAGATTATGGTCTTGAGTCTGTAACTTTCTACTTTGTACCTTTTATCCTTTTTATAGTATATTAAGATGTGAGCTATGGTATGTCATAGTTACTAGTCAAAAGGCAATCTGCCTTTTGATCTTACATTGATCTTGTTGTCTAGATTAATGTTTCCAGCTGGCCTTCAAAGTATGGGCGGTTGTAGGATGTAGTATAAAGTATCTCAGGTCCTTGTATTTCTTTTATGCTTTGTAACACTTGTAAAAGAACTAGAGAGCAATATACAACATCCTTGAAAACCATATTACTCTGTTCTTGTTCTTAGTTCTGTCTTATTGTTTACTTGTGTTCTCAGTATCATTTACATAAACCTGGTTCCCCATTTGATCTGTTAAGTGTTCTAACACGCTTCTTATTGTGAGACTGATTGTATTGAACATCCCTTAACCGGTCCTGCAATTGGTATCAGAAATTTCCTGGCTTTTGATTGTAAGATCTCACCATCTTAAATCCCTTCAGTTTCATAAAACACTTAACAACTCAAATGACAGCTATCATAAAGGCTGATATGGAAACCGGTACTATGACAAAGTCTCCACTGATTACTCCTGATGACTTTGATACTTGGTGCCAAAGAATGGAAGGCTTCATCAAGTCTCAAGACTCCAGGATATGGGGATCTGTTGTCTCTGGACCTTATGTACCATCCACCTCTTCAGCTGCTACTGGTGGTGGAATGATACCAAAGGAAGTGACTGAATATTCTGAAGAAGACTGGAAGAAGATAGACATAGATCAGAAGGCCATGATCACCCTCCAAACTGCTCTTCCAAACTCTATCTACAGAGGCTTCAAGAAGTGCAAGACTGCCAAGCAGCTATGGGATGCACTGAAGCTTATGTATGAGGGGTCAAATGAAGCAAAAGAAAACAAGAAGGACCTCTTGAAGCAGCAGTTTGAGAATCTTATCTTTAAGGCAGGTGAAACCATGACTCAACAATACTTCAGGTATGTTGAGATTGTTGATACTCTAATGGATGTTGGAGTAACTCTTGAGAACAGGGACATTATGAGGAAATTCATGTCCTCTCTTCCCAGAAAATGGACACATTATTGTGTGGTCATTAAGAGGATTGAGAACCTTAAGACCCTTACTCTCACTGAGTTGTATGGTATCCTCAGTGGCTACCAGATGGAGATAAACATGCAAAATCCATCTGGTAACTCCAACAGTCAGCAGAGTTCAACCCTTCATGTGGTTGAAAGGGATTGCTGAGAACCATAAAATCATCTCATCTGCTATCTTGACAACTCACAAAAAGGGTCCTTTCATCACCTTCCCGGAGACACCAAGAGAGAGCTACACCCAAGGAAGCCCATTCCAAGAGACAAGCTCTTCATAAGCCTTTGTGTCTACTGATGAAAGCACATGCAACCTTCTCTTTACCCTTGAAGACCTGGACTGTATCCATCCAGATGATATAGAGTACATGGAAATAGTCCAGCAAATGGCTCTTCTCACTCACAGAGCCAAGAAGTTTTACAAGAGGACAGGGAGGAAGTTTCCTAGCAATGCAACCAGTGGAAAGTTTGTGCTGGACAAAAGCAAAGTGAAGTGTTACAACTGTAACCAAATGGGACACTTTGCTAGAGAGTGCAAGGCACCAAGAACAAATGGTGGCCAAGCACAAACCAGACCAAACTACACTGATGGAGCTCCCCAGATTGAGGAGCCCAAGCAGCAAGCTGCAGTTGCTATTGAAGAAGGAGGCTTTGACTGGAGCTTTCAGGTTGAGGATGTATCTCCAAACCAAGCACTGATGGTAGATCATAAAGAAGCCAAGGTATTGGAACATCTTTGTACACTTGTATGTATTGCTAAAGTTAACAGATATAGGTCCTATAACTTAGAGATGAGATCTGATCTTAAGTCCTTAAACATTTTAAAAGCTGATTTCAAAAGAGCTGAAAATGATTACAAACTTAAAGTAGAAGATCTAGAGAAAAAAATTTCAACTCTTAAGCATGAACATACCAACTATAGGACTCAGATAAAAGATCTCATCACTAACTTAACTGAATGCCAGGCTGAGCTTGTGATCAGCAAAGCCAGGACAGAAAAATATGTTCTTGAATAAGAGACCTTCAAGAACATAATATCCTCATCCTTGCATGTAAATGTTTGTTATCAGAATAAGCAGGGACTGGGATCTACTGAGATAGCTCCTCCACACACACTCTATTGTCTGTAAGATCTCCAAGGTGTGGAACTTGTGAAGATGAGCTTTCCCTTATAGACCCCATAGATGAAAAGGATAAAGAGGAGATAGTGAAGGATGATTTTGAGAAGAGTGAAGAAGATCATCCTAAGAGAGGTTGCTATTCTCTTGAGGAGAGAAAAGAATCTGGGATGACCAAGTTGAAGAGGAAGAACTTGATTAGAAAAGCCAAGAGAAAATCAAAGAAGGCTCAAGGGATCAAGGCCACTTTCAACTATAAGCAGAAACAAGTGTTCATCTCCGCAGGATTTGAAGTGGTAAAGGCTGAAGACTCAACTATGAACTCTAGTACCAGGAGTTCTAGTTCATGTCCAACTTATTCCAGCAAAGATAAGAAGGCTGATCAGCTATGTACCACTACTACACAGCCTGAACCATCCAGTTTCAAGAGCAAGCCTCACCTTAAGAAGCTTGTTGCATCATCTGTGAAGATGAAGTTGGAGGTGGAAAGTGATCAAGTTCAGTCTTTCTCTCAAAATAAGACTCTTAGAAAAAAGCAAATGGATTGCATCATGTGTGGTAGTACTTCTCATCTTGCTAAAGATTGTATCTAAAATCCTAAAGTACTATCCACATGATCAAAAAGAAAACTTCAGAGAAGAAGAAAGAAAAACTAGCTTCGGAAGGAAAATCCTTTCCTTTAGGAAGCTCCAAGGTGAAAAAGAAGACAAGTGAAAACTTGCCTTCAGAAGAAAAATTGGTCTCAGAAAAAAGGAATGCTTCCGAAGTACTAAAGCCTGCTGTAGTGAAAGCAAGATCTTCCGAAGGTCCAGTCTCCAAAACTTCTGAAGTTGTCAAAACTTTCGAAGTATTGAAGGTCAAGTCAAATCTTCCAAAGATGGTGTGGAAGATGAAGGAAGATCAAGTGGCTGAAAGTTCTTCATCAATAACAGCTAACGATCCTCAAAGCTTGAACATAGGATCACTTACTGTACATTGTCTTCAAATCACTTTGATAAGCCCAAGACCAATGAGGCTTGGGTTTCCAAATACATTTCCTTTTATGCAGGAATAGCTAAAGACCAATAGGAATGTATGGATCATTGATAGTGGCTATTCCAGGAACATGACAGGAAATGACTCCTTGCTTCAAAATTTTGAGAAAATTGATGGAGGGCCAGTTGCTTTTGGAGGAGATGCTGGAGGTTACATTACTTCAAGGGGTCAAGTTCAGGTATTCACAATTTTTCTATACTAATTTACTTGCAAACTTAGACTCCTTAGAATATTACATATTCCCTAGATATGTCCAGCACATTCTCAACTGTGAACTGGGGAACAGGTAATGTTCTAAAATTGGGACAAATGAAGCCCGTCATCTTCAAGACTATGAGGAAGCCAACTGTTGGCTTCTCAGGGGTAGAAATAGACCTTGTCCTAAAAATGTTAGAGCTCATTGCTCAAGGTGACAACCTAGCAGCACCAGCTAGTGTTGAACCCACACCTTCTACTTCTCAACCACCAATAAAGCCAAAAATAACCATCACCTACCAAAGAAAATACAAATGAACCCCTGCACATGCTACTCAGTTTGTGCAGGCCCCTATATCATCACCCATACAGGAGAAAGTGGACACATGAGCCCCCACTTCTCCTGAGGAGCAAACCACTCCCATCTTACAAATGATCAGTGCTAAGGTTCCTCATGCTCAGCCTGATGAGCTCACAACCCCCCAAGCCTTAAAGCCTTCACTCAGAGTCTCAAAACTCTAATGAACAACCTTCAGAGGACAGTTACCATCCCCAACCTCTTGATCTAAACCAACCAGTCCCAAACCTTGAATTCTATGATGATAAAGACATGGGCTTCATTGAGTATCATGAGTCTCTCTTCTCCTCCTCTGCTCAAGGAGAGATAAGTACTCCTATTTCTTCCATGTCTAGACCATATCATCCACCTACTACTGAGGTGGATCTCCCTAAACCTATTCAGGAGTTCTATATGGAAGAGGCTCTCACTTCAGCAAGTGATTACATCATTCAGACCTCAACCATGGCAACCCAGCCTGTTGACACTTCACTTGAAGCTATCACGGTGTAGGGGAAATCCAACAGCCAAAAACAAAGTACTGGTGATTCCTCTCTCCCCCATGATTCTTCTAATAAAGATGAGGGGAGTCTAAAACTAAAGATGCAAAAACTGACAAAAACATGCACCTATTTAGTCTCAAAGATAAGTTGAGTCAATGACCAACAACTTGAGATCACCGATCTCAAGGGCAAGTTAGCTAAGACACCACTCAGGAGAACTCAACCAGGTCCATAAGAACCTGTGGATGTGACAGATCCAACCCCAAGCTCACTTGTGCAAGAAGGTGATACTACCAAAAAGGGGAGAAAGTCCAAACAATCACAGATGCTGGGAGTTCTTCACAGAACCTGGGAGTTCTTCACAGAGTATGGACTTTGAGGATTCACCAACCTCACTTGCAATGGTCCATACTCAGCAACCTTCTTAAGTCTACTTGGTTGTGGACTCACTCATACAAAGTTTGTTTGAGGAGGGTATTCCCAGAGTTATGCCTACCCCATCTTCTTACTCTAAGAATCCAATCATGGGATGGAGGTATGACACTGATAGAAGAGCTCTAGTCATCTCTAGATCTCAGGGTCAACAGGAAATTTTCAACTTTTTCAACCTGAGCTTCTATGAGAGCATCCATCTGATTGATCTTCCACTTGTCAACCCAAGTCAAAACAGACAAGCTGCAAGATTAGCAGATAGGATTCAAGAAAGGGTGTTTGAAGAATACAAGCTGAGGTCAAGACTATATAGACAGAGGCTAGCAGGTAAGACTTTTAGTTAAATGGATGTTGAGGTGGACCCTAAGATTAGCTTCGAAGGGGAAGCATTGACTGAAGGCACAGAAGTTGAACCTGTGAACCTTGAGACATGAACTTCTTCAGCACCCGTTATCCTCAGTAAGGCACCAGCTGGTGAAGGTGCTTCGCAACCTCTCTCTAGCCAGAGCTTGACTACTAAATCAAGAAATGAAGGCCAAAGCTCTCTCCACCCTGAGTCACCAAGGCCTGTGAGTGACAAAGGGAAAAGGAAACTGACTTCTGAGGAGATTGAGGAGGAGGAAAGAGAGAGGAAGAGGAAGCTAAGGGGAGAAAGTTCAAGAGGGTCTCCAGGCTTCATGGAAGCTTCCATCAGGGCTGCCCCCAGGCCAAATACTCAGAATGATGAGTTGAGGGCAGCCAGGATAAACTACTTGGGGACCAGAAACTATAATGTGGATAAAATACTCTCTCTCCCTTTAGATGAACTGGCTGACAAGGAATTGTCCAAGAAGAGTAAGGAGGCAGAGGATGCAGCATTACTCCTTAAGAACAAGGAAGAAAGGAGACATAAAAGGCTCTACAAGTATGCTCCTACCCTCTCACCAGTTCAATAAAGTCCTGGGAAATACGCTGTGGCAACTGAACAACCTCAAGTAGACAAGGAAGCTGATAGACAAAACATGATTAGCTACTTGAGTGCCATAGGTCTCTATCAAGCATCTGCACTTCTTCCCTTATCATATGAATATGTTGAATTCGAGTATCTTAAGCAGCTGGAGCAACAAGTTACCAAAGAACGAAAGGCTGCTAAGAGAAAAATGAGGGAAGAAGTTGTAAAGTCAAGAGCCATCATCCAAAAGAGCCAAAAGAAGTCTGCTGATAGATAAAGGATCATGAGCTTCTTAAAGCGTATGGATTCTTTGGAAGGAGGCTTGGTCCAATGTCTCTACCCACTATGGATGAGCACATCAGGGTGATCAAGCAGAAGATTAAGAAGGGAGAGCTTGTTGACTTGCATTCTCCACCAAGTCCAGCTCAACCTGAAGTTGAGGTTAAGGTTGAACCCCTTGAGACAACACAACCTGGACCTAGAACTAAATAGCCAATTTCATTTTCTGATCCACAGTATGGTCCTCTTCCCTTTCTTTCTGAACCTGTGAGTGAAGAGAACCCAACTAAGAGAGACACAGTAGAACAACCTGGTGTTAAAAACCAATCCTTTCAGTTAAAGACTTCAAAGAGGAGGAAAAGGATGGCCATGAAGAGTGTTTCCAAGAAGAAGACCAAGGCATCCACCTCTACACCTTAGGATGAGTCAGAACATCCTAAGGTAGTGCAAGAAGAGACTGGTCAACCAACTCCAACTAAAGTAGAGCCTCTTGCAACTGGAGGACCCATCTTGTCCTGGAATTTACTGTTAATCCAGACAGGTGGTATGTCATCAGAGATCAAGGAGGTCAAGATGTCTATTTCTGGCAAGACATGCTTGATCTTCCTCTACATGATCTCCATGACATGAGAAGATATTATGAGATTCTGAGGGATCCTGACCAGATGATGAAGAAAGGTATGGACTTAATCCTAATAAGGACTGTCAACATCTGAATAACTTCTCTGTTTTGGTAGCATCAGCCTAGGAAGAGTTTGTAACGTTATATTAGAAGGCTGATGCAACCAAAGAAGCCAAAAAAACTAAGGAGCTTCCTGCATGCATGCACTGATGTGCAAGGTAGAAGTTACTTCGAAAGTTTTACATTCATCACAGAAATTATTCTAAGTGTAAAATCTTCCGAAGCCAAAGACCAAATCTTCTGAAGCCAAAGTTGAAGTCTTCCGAAGCTTCAAAGACAAAGTCTTATGAAGCCAATAAAGTGAAGACTAATTTCTTCTGAAGACAGAGAGGACATGCTTTCTCTGATCTACTTTTCCATAAAGCTGACTTACTTTCCGCTGCAACTCTGATGACTCACCAACTTATTCAAGTTGGTGAAAAGGTCCATGCTTTAGTAAACTGTAGATTATGGTCTTGAGTCTGTAACTTCCTACTTTGTACCTTTTATCCTTTTTATAATATATTAGGATGTGAGTTATGGCATATCATAGTCACTAGTCAAAAGACAATCTGCCTATTGACTTTACATTGTTCTTGTTGTCTAGATTAATGTTTCTAGCTGGCCTTCAAAGTATGGCCAGTTGTAGGATGTAGTATAAAGTATCTAAGGTCCTTGTATTTCTTTGTATGCTTTGTAACACTTGTAAAAAAACTTGAGAGCAATATACAGCATCTTTGAAAACCATATTACTCTGTTCTTGTTCTTAGTTCTGTCTAATTGTTTACTTGCGTTCTTAGTATCATTTACATAAACCCGGTTCCCCATTTGATCTGTTAAGTGTTCTAACACTCTCCTCATTGTGAGACTGATTGTATTGACCATCCCTTAACCGGTCCTGTATTTATGTTTTTAAATTTGAATATTGTTATTTTATTTTATTTTATTTTATGACATAAACTCTTGGTACTCTTGGTAAGGATTTGAATATAATTGCAGCCATATTTTAATAATTAATTGTGATGGTCTTATGTAAGGCTTTATCCAAAGTTTCATGTTGGAAAAGTAAAAGAAAAAACATAAAAATATATTTCTTAAAACCTACATTACGTTATGGACTCAACTCATTAAAGGACTTATCTCAACATAAAACAATATACGATAAAGTTATATAAATCCCTTTCGTTTTAGTAACTAAACATTATTATTCATACTTTCTAGTTGTACAATTATAAAGCATTCATCTAATACCTTCTTGTTTTAGAAAAGAAAATTTACAAAGAAGATCCAAGTATTAGTTTACATATAATTTTATAAATTCCATATTTGTTTCATGTTTATATATAAAAGTTAAAAGTTACATTTACATATACACTTTAAAAATCAAATATGTATGTAAACAAACAAATATAATATGGATTAACAAATGAACTTTTGCTTAGATTGTTACAGAAACTTCGATTTGTTTTAAACTAATAGTTAAAAAAACAAGCAGAAGGGAGATACGTTTTCTTCACTCGTGACCATGCTTTGAAGATTTAAAGGTTAAGGAGAACTTATAGTAAGATAATTTATTAATAATGCTATTGTAATAGTTTTTGAACAATTATAAGTTAAGTGCAGCATCCTTTCATTCCACGTATGAACAAGTTGTTGGATGATTTCAATATATGATTTACTTTCAAACCTTTAAAACATATAAACGAAGGTAACCACATTTATCAGTTCTAAGGGTGTGGTTTTCGGTTGGAACGGATTTGAAGAAACGTTAGCCAGAGGAGAAACTATTACACTCATTGGCAGAATCTTTTGTAGCTACGACGGGAATCTGCGATACGCCTGGTAAGCAGAGAAGATAGCAGCAAGTGGAGATGGACAAAGAGCAACGTGATGGGTTGTAAGAATAAGATGGAGCAAATATCGGTTTTATGAGCAGAGGATTCAACATGATCGGTCAACCCGTGCTTGAGAGGTCATTTCCAATTCTGACCGAAACTGACAGAGAGGGCAACGTGAATACTAGGCTGCTTCCATGGTTTCCGATCTGGGGTGGGTATGCAAGATAGTTTGGTCAAATGATGAAAATAAGATTTTATAAAGTCAAATAGTTTATTTTTCTGACCAATCAAATAAATCTTTATATATATATATATATATATATATATATATATATATATATATATATATATATATATATATATGTGTGTGTGTGTGTGTGTATTAATGTATTTATGTTCTTTTTTATTGATTCATGGTTGTAGTTTTGTCTTCTTCTTTATTTATTTTTATTATTTTTTACTGAATTTTTATAATATAATGTATTATGTACCCACTTTACGTGTATATATATTTATAATATAATTTAGTTTTTTATGACTTATTATTTATTTGTTTATTTTATTTTCTATTTTTGTTATATAAAAATACACACATACATTTATTTATTAAGTTTTACGGTTATTTCAACAACTAAAGAATAACTTTTAATTGTTAGACGTTTAAATCAAGACTTAATTACACGGGTCGTCCTTGTGGTTAGGCCTGATTTCACTTTTGGTCACTAACTCTTATAAATTACAAGGTTGGTCTGATAGTTGGCACAAACGTAACAAACTTGGTCCCTGAAGTGGATGGACGTTAACTTTGACTGTTAAATTATTTTAAATGACTAAAATACCCCTAATAAAAACCCTTCCCTAGTTGCCACTTTCAGCCACCCACCGCCCCCTTCCATCGCCGGCGACTCACCTTCCACCGTCGGTGACTCGCCTTTAATCCACCACACTTCATCTTCACCACCGCCACCAAGAACAACGATGGATCTGATCAGAGATGACGAATATTATTTTCATATGATAATGAGTATTGTTTTATGATGGAACAACATTGATCCGACCGGAGTTAGGGTTTCGAGCATAGATGGTACTGGAGGTGATGGTGGTTGAAAGCGGTTGAAGGCGGCGGTGCTGGTGGTGATGGTGGTTGAGGGCTGTGCTGGTGGTGACGGTGCTTGAGGGCTGTGCTGGTGGTGACGGTGGTTGAAGGTTGTGCTGGTGGTGACGGTGGTTGAGGGCTGTGCTGGTGGTGACGGTGGTTGAGGGCTGTGCTGGTGGTGACGGTGGTTGAGGGCTGTGCTGGTGGTGATAGTGGTTGAAGTTGGCGGTGATGGTGGTTGAAAGTGGCGGTGGCGGTGGTGGTGGTGGTGGTGGTGGTGGTTGAAGGTGGAGGGTTTGATGGTAGGAGGAGGTGGGAGGAGGTGGTAGGGTGTGGTAATCTTAATGGTGATGAAGAAATAGTGAAGGGTATTTTTGACATTTTACATGCACCTAACGACAATAATTAACATCCATCCACTTCAGGAACCAAGTCTGTTACATTTGTGCTTACTATTGGACCAACCTTGTAATTTCTAAGAGTTAGGGACCAAAAGTGAAATCAGGCCTAACCACATGGACCACCCGTGTAATTAAATCTTAAATCAATGATGTTTAATTATTTAAAGAAATAATCATAGATTAATTATTCACTGAAATAATTATATAAATATGATTATACGGTTTAAAGTTTAATGGTGAAATATTTAAACGTTTTTGTAGGATCGGTATTGGTCTCTCAACACAAGTTTTTATCTCACAAACTCACGAAGTCTCACTCGGTTGATGAAGCAAAATCTCTAACTAAGTTGAGAATAATATAATAAGTTAATGAACACAAGAATGGTTTTCAAAATACTTGTATATATTACTTCTCAACTTAGTATCACAAGACTCTTACAAGCATGGTTACTTAAGTTACAATGAGAAACTATATATACTACTATCTACAACCGGTTATACTTGGAAAACCAACTGGAATTTACCACTAGACAAATACTATATTGCTAGAAGTAAAGTATCTAAGATAAAATAATATCCTAGATTAGGTAGTCATGACAGGTCCATGACTTACCTTTTGTCACCAAGTATGGTAACTGTACTAACTGATAAAGATGAACAGTGGATTAAAGTATGGTTAACTACATTGGCGTGGGAAAGCGCCATACAGTGTATCATAGTTGTCAGCGGGTGTCAGACGACCCATACTTATGTCCACTGGTTCATAGTTGATTCTTCCGAAGGCAAAATGGCTTCGGAAGAATAAGTTCTTCCGAGGCCATTTATAGTTCGGAAGAATCAACTTTTTCTGAGTCTTCTGCAAGTCTTCATGATTTCATTCTTCGGAAGACTTTGTCTTGGATCTTCTAAGTGTGAATGCTTCGGAAGGAGAACTACTTGGTCTCGAAAGACTTGGTTCTACCTTTGGAAGTTCTTCATATACTTCGGAAGGAAAACGACTTAGTCTCAGAAGACTTAGTTTTTCTTCGGAAGTTCTTCATACTTAAGCTTTGGAAGATCTTCAATTTGTCTTCGGAAGAGCAGCTTTGTCTTTGGAAGACTTCTTCAATTGTACTTCAAAATGCTCTAAGTGTTGTTTTGGTTGCACCAGCCTCATATGATCCAACAAACTCCCCCTAGGCTGATGCTACCAAAACTTCACTTCCTTCTGCTCTTTAAGGTCTTCAACACCAGGGAAAGAAGATATTTGTATGTCTCCTTATTCTTCCCTGATGTGGTGGTGAGGAGCTTGTACAAGTCATTCGTAGATAATAGATCAAGTCTGTTGTTCTGAATGACATGCACCCTTTGTTGCGTCCCTCTGAAGAGATTTAGTTGATGGGAATTGTAGTCATATTCCCATCTAACTATAAGATCAGAAGTTGAGCCTTTAACCATCTGAAGGAATGTTTTTCTTTTATAGTTATGCCTTCTTCCTCATCCTTTGCTCTCTTTTTCAACTCTTATTCAGTCTTGGCTTTCTTTGTAAGCTCAGCCAGATGAAGACTGCTCAGATGATTTCTGATGTGAGCAGCTACCTGAGAGTTGATAGGATTAGAGAATGGTTTCCCTACTAACTCAGCAATGTCAAATCTGCTAGAGTGTAACAGAGATGAAGTATCATCCCTGTTTACTTCACCATTCTCTCTTTCCATAGCAAAGCTGTGTGAAGGTTCATCGAACCTCCACTGGACTATTTGTTTTCTAAGATTGAGGGGTTTGGATGAAAGCTTGTCCCCCTTCCTAGTATCCAGCAAAGTCACCAGTCTCCTTCTTAACATCTTCTCTTCTTCTGTTACAACATCTGAATTGGCTGCAAGAAGTTGGAGAGCTCAGTGTTCCCCTAGGCAGATCAAGGAATACATCTCTTGTGAGGGAACTGGAAGAGCCATCAATATATTTTAGCTTAATTATCTCTTCCTCACAAGAGATGTCACTCAGTGTTGTGCAGTTGATGAGCTTCTTCTTGATCTCCTTGAACTCTTCTAAGGTCAGGGGCTTAGATGTTTTAGAAGATGGTTTGGTTAGAGATTGGGTTCTAGGTTGTGTTTTGGGTTTGAGGATAGGTAGTGGAGGTGGTTATTGGGAAGCAGTGGGTGAGGGTGTAGGTAAGGCTGATCGTGTGGGTTTAGGGGTGTGAGGCTCAATGGTTGGTTCAGTTTTGATGGGGAAGGGAAAAGTTGTGGGTGTGGGTTGTGCTGGTTTGGGTTTTGGTGTTGGTTTGGGTGACATCTTCTGAACACTTGATGTTTGAATTACCTCCTGCCTTCTTCCTAAGCGAATGTCAGCCTTGATATTACTGACATGTCGTTGTAGGGTCTTCAGTGACATGGGACCCACTTGCTTGTCGGATAAGCCAAAGGCTTTGAGATAAGTTTTCATCCATTCCTTATCTCCCTCCTTCTTGGCAGCAGCAAGTTGTGCCTCTTCCTCCTTCTTCTTCTTCTCCCTCAACTTCTCCCTAACATCCTTCTTCCTTTCTTTGTTGATCTAATCTTGTTCTTTGTGGAAAAGAAACAAGATCGTATCATAATTGTAAGGTGCCAGCTCCTCTTGAGAATATCCTCTAGAGCAGAGAAAGGTTATCATCTCCATCTTCTCCCTTTCCATAGCCTCCTCCTTCCTTTTCCTCTTCTCTTCCTCTTCGGCAAACCTTGCTGCTTCCTCTTTTTCCTTTTGCAGCAAGGTAGCATTCTATATCTTCACAAGCTTATCAAGTGGGGGTAGAAGGATTTCTTCATTGGCTACTCCCAGGCTGATGAGCCTATCAATGACTTCCACTCTCTTTTTGTTATTGATACTTTCTTGAGCGGCTGCTGCTGCTTTGCTACTTGTAGCCAACAGCTTCCGAGTATCAACTCTTCCTTTCTTCTTGAGATTTTCTAATCTTTCCTCCTCTAGAAACTCCTCAGCAGTGAGCTTCCTCTTCCCCTTAGGATCAGAGGAAGATTCTGCCTTTGGAGACTCAGGTTTAGAGGATTCAGGTTGGGGAGAGGGGGTTTGAACTTGTGGTATTTGGGAGATAGGGGTTGTAAGGAAGTCCTCACTATTTACCTCAGAGGCTAGGTTAAGAATGGCTCCTGTGATGAATAGATCATTGGACAAGGAAGACAGTTCAACTATTCCTTCTGCAGCTTGGATTTCTGCTTTGGAAGTAATTGGAACTGTAATACCTGTCCCTTCCAAATTGGTTGTTGGGCCATGAGTCTGTATATCCCCTTCGAAGTTAATCTCAGGTTCAATAAAGACCTTAGGTTAACCAACTTCCTTTTCAGAGGTAGGTGGTGCACTCAGCCTTTGAAGCTCCTTAGCTCCAAAGTAGGCAACGGCTACATCAGGGGAAGGTTGTTCAATGGATGAGCTTATCAGAAATGTGGTAAAAAATCTGTTGAGGTCTATAAGCATCTTTGGGTCCACTTGAATAGTAATGGGAGTGTTTGAGGGAAGATGGTTGCAGGGTGTTACTGTGTAGGGTAAAAAGAAGATATGTTATCAAGGGAAGTTGTTATGATAGCAAGGCAAGGTTCCTCATGTCTTTGTTTCTGTACATTCTCCCCCTTTTTGGTAGCATCATCTTGAGAAGCAGAAGAGCTGGAGGAGGTAATTAAGAAACCTGGATAGGTACGTGCCTAATAGACTTCTCAATCTGTGTCTCAGCTAGTTGAGCCTTGAGATTTTCTATCTCAAGTGGCTGAGTGGCAGACCTGTCCTCTAAAGTCTTAACCTTTAATTCAAGGTTTGAGACTTTAGAAACCAGGTCTCAAATAATGAGTTTCAGAATACCCTCATCTTCTTTTAAAGAATCATTGGGAGATGAGATAACATACCTAGTATGTTCATCATCACCACCAGTAATGTTTTCTTGGCGCCCTGGATACCCTTGCGTGCTGATGTCTCTTTTAGAGTCATCAAGAGGCAAAGTTGCCATAGACTCAGTCCCAATTATGTTACCACTATCCTGAGAGGTTAGTGAAACACTCTCAGTAGTGGCAGCTGGGCCTACATGAGTCACCTCCACACCAGTTTGACTCACCTCAGTTAGGTTTAGTTGATGTGGGCTAGACATTAGAGGTTCCCTGGGGCTCAGTTGATCTTGAGAGTGGTGTGGTAGATCAACATCATGCCCTAGATGAAGCATAATGTCCTCATCAGGTCGGGTTGATAGGTCAATGAGGGATAGGGAGGTTAAATCTAATGACCCGGGACCTTGTTCACTAACTAAGGGTTCTTCTGCTAGAGTGGATGACCTGATGATGTTGGTGTCCCTTTTTGGCTGCTTAGGGGAGTGTTGAGACTCACCCTAAGGGCTAAAGGCTTGGGTTGTGGGTTCATCAGCTTGAGACTAAGGAGACTCAATGCTGACATTGAGGTCAATGGTAGAGGATGGTTGGACCTCTGGCTGAGTAGGAGCCCTGAGTTCCACTCAAGCCTTTTTAGTTTGAATAGAGGGGACTTGATCAATCAGAGTAGATTGATTAGGGGTTCGTTTGGGGCGTCTTGTGTAAGTAATCTTGATTAGGTGGGAAGAAGTGATTGGCATTTGAGTGGTGGTGTCTGGTGTGGATTCATCACCTTCTAGGCTTGTAGGGATGTCACCAGGAGCCGTTGGCTCGCGCATACCTGGAAGAAGATCAGTGAATCTTCTAGTGAAGTTGATGGACACATCTTTTGAAGTTTTGAAGATGCCAGGCCGCATGTGAGGGACTAGTAGAACATCTGCATATTGTAATCTGTTCTGGTCCAACTCACAGTTGATTATGTGCTGAATTGTAACACCCGAAATTTTGTTAAAAATAAAAGAAGAAGAAAAGTATCTTGAAAGAAAGAAAAGGGACAAAAGTGAAGGGGGGCTAAGTGTAAAAAGTACAAAAACCTAATATTTTATTATATTTTGGGCATGGCTGCCCACTACTTGTTTCCACAACCTGCTTTTCGACTGAAAAAGAAGAAAGAAGAAGAAGAAGCTTGTCTCTCTCTGTTTTTCAAGAAGAAAAGGCTGAAATTCGCAATTGGTGAGTGTTTTATGTGTTCTTGGTTCGGTTTTGTTGGGTTTTCATCCTTAAAACCGGTTTTTTATGTGTTCTATGTGTTTGGTTGTTTATTTTGGTGTGTTTTTAGGTGTTTGAACTCTTGTGCACTCAAGTTTGGAGGAGTTTTACTTGTTGGCTGCATAGTTGAGTTCTAGACCCCGGTTTTTATGTGTTTTAAACTTCTTGGGGCTGAAAATGCATGTTTAAAAATGGTTTACAACTGTTATATATGTACCCGTATGTATTTGTGTATGTATGCTTGTGTTTTATGGTTGTATATGTGTTGTTGATGCTTAGAATGATAGGAATAAGCTTCAAACAAGTTATTATACAGATTGGGTTTGAAAATAAGTCTGAAATATGCATATGTTGGTCATGCGCCCAAATAGGGCTCATGCGCCTGAAATTTTGACTTAGAAAACTTAAGTGAGGCTCATGCGCCCTAATAGTTCCCATGCGCCCGGAATTTTTGCCAAATAGCCTAAGTACCAGCCCATGCGCCCAAACAGTACCTCATGCCCCTACTGACCAAATGACTAAGTATAGCCCATGCGCCCCTATAGTAGTTATGCGCCTAGAAATTTCCTCAGGCGCCTAAGTGTTAGTATGCGCGTGAATAGTACCCCATGTGTCTGGTTTTGCTCATTCGCCTAAGTGTTGATACACCCACATTGTACTGATGCGCCCAGATAGTGTTCATGCGCCTAAAGACTTAGAAAAATTTCTGAAATTTAGGAAATTAGAAATTTTAGGGTTTGACCCTGGATTGATTTGATGGCTGTATTTGTTTATGTTATGTATGTTTATGGCCTGTTTTTATGTTCCATATTACGTATTATTATGTGACTTTACGTGGTGTGATTATGCTCGTATACGTAAAGTATTATCATAAATGAAGTGAAAGATTAATGATAATGAATAGTGGAACATAAGAAAGGAATGAAAGTCTTGCAAGAAAAATGATTAAGGAGGTTCACAACTCATTGAGAGTTGCTAGCTCAACTGTGTGTAATATAGCATGCGATTTTGGCTAACCCTTAAAGGTTCACACACAGGGGGATCAGTCTTGGTGATTGATCCATACGTACGAAACGGGGTCCTTGTCACTTAACCCGAGAATGAGGTGGCTTTGTGCCCAACAATGGGGTAAAGTTATGACAGGATCTATGCAGGACCGGGTAAGGGTACTTAACACTTAGTTTCATACTAAGGAGAGATCTTAGACCACTTAACAATTCAAATAGGGAACTGGTAACTTAAAACAGATGATACTAAGAATACAAGTAAATTAAAGAGACAGAACTAAGAACAACACAAGAACATAAGACTGGTTTTCAAGGATGTTGTATATTGATCTCAAGTTCTTTTACAAGTGTTACAAAGCATAAAGAAATTACAAGGACCTAAGACACTTCTATACTACAACCTACAACCGTCACTTACATGTAAAGACAGTTGGGATTTGACTAATCTAGACAGCAAGATCAATCTAAAGTCAAAAGGCAGATTGCCTTTTGACTAGTGACTATGACATGCCATAGCTCACTGACTTTTCCTAATACAAAAAGTCTACATGAACAAGTAAGGTAAGTTACAGACAAAGACCATTCCTACTTTTTGATAAAGCATGGAAGTTTCACCAACTTGTGTAAAGTAGGTGAACTTGTCAGATCAAAAGTTGATTTTTTCTGTTTGAGTGTGAAACTTCTTCAGAAGTAACTCCTTCTGAACTGTTAGCTTTGGAAGATCTTACACTTAGACATATTTGAGAGTGTAAGACTTCCAAAGCTAGTTCATCTTTGTTCCTTAGTGCATGCATGGAAGACTTGGTTGTTCTAGCTTGTTGGTGCATCAGCCTCATAATCTTCAGATGAAAACTCCCCCTAGGCTGATGCTACCAAAACAGAGAAGTTCTTTAGATTTTGATAGTCCATATTAGGATCTTCAGCATACCTTTCTTCATCATTAGGTCTGGATCCTTCAGACTAACATAGAACCTTCTTATGTCAAAGAGATCATGTAGAGGAAGATTGAGCATGTTTTCTGTTGAATAGACATGCATGCTATCCTGATCTCTTATGACATACCATCTGTCTTGATCTTCGTCATAAGACCATGAAATAATTTGTCTTCCAACAGCAAGAGGCTCTACTATGATTGGAGTTTGTTGAGAGACCTCTTCATGCACTCCCTCAGGATGCTCTGACTCATCCTGAGGTTGGGAGGTGGATGCCTTTCTTCTTTTTTTCTTTGAGGTTGATCTTCTGGCCATCCTTTTTCTTCTCCTTGATGATTTTAACTGAGGGGACTGGTCTTGAGTACCAGGTTGTTTAGTTGAGTCCCTCTCAGTTAGGATCTCCTCTCTCACAGGTTTAGAAGGAGTGAGAGGAGGCCCTACTGTGGATCAGAAGATGAAGTTGGCTGAGATGCATCTCCAGGTTTAGGTTGTGTTGTCTCAGAGGTTCAACCTTTACCTCAACTTCAGGTTGAGCTGGACTTGGTGGAGAATGCAAGTCCACCAGCTCTCCCTTCTTTATCTTCTGCTTGATCACTCTATATGCTCATCCATTGTGGATAGAGACATAGGACCAAGCCTCCTTCCGGAGAATCCATACAGCTTCAAGAAGCTCATCATCCTTTGTTTGTCAGCAGACTTCTTTTGGCTTTTGTGGATGATGGCCCTTGACTTTGCAGCTTCTTCCCTTAATCTTTTCTTTTTAGCTTGTTTTTTCTCTTTTAGCTTTTTCTTCCATCTGCTTATTGTATTCAAAAAATATGTACTCAGATGGTAAGGGAAGAAGTGCATCTTCCTGATAGAGACCTGTGCCACTCAGGTAGCTGATCATCTTTAGTCTTTCTTCTTCAGTTGCTACCTTAGGTTGTTCAGTGGCCACAGTTTTTGGTTCAGGACTTTCTTCAACTGGGGAGAGGACAGGAATGTTCTTGTAGAGTCTTTTCAGCCTCATTTCTTCTTTGTGCTTGAGGAGCAGTGCTGCATCCTCTGCTTCCTTCCTCTCCTTTGACAGCTCTGTGTCAGCCAGTTCATTCAGCTCATCTAAGGGGAGAGAGATGAGTTCATCAACATTATAGTTTCTGGTTCCCAGGTAGTTTAGCCTGGCTGCCCTTAACTCATCTTCCTGAGTGTTTAACCTGGGGGCAGCCCTGATTGCGGCTTCCATAAACCCTGGGGAACCACTTGAACTCTCTCCCCTCTGCTTCCTCTTCCTCTCTCTCTTCTCTTCCTCAATATCCTCAGGAGTCAGTTTCCTTTTGCCTTTGTCAACCACAGGCCTTGGTGACTCAGGCTGGAGAGAGCTTTGACCTTTATTGCTTGGTTCAGCTGTCAAGCTCTGGCCAGAGAGAGGTTGTGAAGTACCATCACCAGCTGGTATTTCACTGAGGGTAATGGGTGTAGAGGGAGATCTTGTCTCAAGATTCACAGGTTCAACCTCTGGGCCTTCAGTCAAGGTTTTCCCTTTGAAGCAAATCTACGGGTCTACCTCAACATCCAGTTGACCAAAGATCTCACCTGCTAGCCTCTATCTATATAATTTGAATCTCAATTTAAACTCCTCTAGCACCCTGTCTTGGATTCTTTCTGCCAATCTTGCTGCTTGTCTGTTATTGCTTGGGTTGACAAGTGGCAGATCTACCAAGTTGATGCTCTCATAGAAACTCAGGTGTGAAATTTTAAGAACTTCTAGTTGACCCTGAGCTCTAGAGATCACAAGAGCTCTCCTATTACTATCATACCCCCAACCCCAGATTGGGTTCTCAGAAGGGGCAGACATTGCTCTTGGTATTCCCTCCTCAAACAGTTGTTGAATGAGCAAATGTAAATCACTATCTAGAGGAGGTTGCTAAGTATGAACATCTGCAAGAGAGGATGGTGATTCCTCTATGTCCATACTCTAGGAAGAACTCCCAGGTTCTATGATTGTCAGAATTTTCTCCCCCTTTTTAGTAGCATCACCCTCTTGCATAGGTGAGCTGGGAGATTAATCCATGACATCCACTGGTTCTTGTGGACCTGGATGAGTTTTCCTCATGGGTCTCTCAGCTAACTTGCCCTTGAGATCGATGATCTCAAGTTGCTGGTCATTGACCCTCTTCTGTAAGATAGTCACCTAAGATTCCAGGTGAGCTATCTTTGAAACAAAATAGGTGCAAAGATGTGACAGTTTGTGCCCCTTTTGTTGCAGACTCCCCTCATCTTCAGATGAAGAATCATTAGGGGATGAGAGAATTGGACCTAAGTTTCTTCCTCACCACTAGCATGGGTTTCTTGGCTGCTGGATTTCCTCTGCCTAATGACAACTTCCAGAGAAGTGTCAAGAGGCTGGGTTGCCATGGTAGAGGTCCTAGTGATGTTATCACTTGCAAAAGTGATAGCCTCTACCATATGGATTTCCTGAATAAGTTCAGAACGATCCACCTCAGTAGGGGGTTGCTGATGTGGGCAAGAGATGGGGGAAGCAGGAGTACTCATCTCTCCTTGAGTGTGGGAAGAGAGGAGAGACTAATGGTATTCACTGAAGCCCAAATCTTCATCAGAATAGAAGTCAAGGCTGGGAATAGGGCAGTTTAGATCAAGATGTTGGGGATGGTAGCTTTCCCTAGAAGGTTGATCACTAGAGTATTGAGACTCAGAGTGATGGCTTAAGGCTGTTTGTGGGGTTGTGAGCTCATCAAGCTAGCAAGAGGAACCTCAGCACTGAGTGGTGGAAAGATGGGAGTGGTCTGCTCCTCAGGGGAAGTGGGAGCTTGAGATTCCACTTCCTCCTGTATGGGTTCTGATATGGGGGCCTGCACATGCTTAGTAGCAAGTGCAGGGGTTCGTTGGGATTTTATTTTGTAGGTGATGGTGATGGTAGGCTGTGTTGGAGGTGGTTGAGAGGTGGAGGGTGTTGGTTCAACACTAGCTGGTGCTACTAGGTTTTCACCCTGAGCAATAAGCTCAAACATTTTTGGGACAAGGGCTGTTTCTACCCCAGAGAAGCCAACAGTTGGCTTCTTTAAGATTTTGAAGATGCCGGCCTCATTTTTCCTATTTTAAAAATATTACCTGTTCCCCTCAACTGTGGTCCCAACTCACAGTTAAGAATGTGTTGAACATACCTAGGGAACATGTAATACTCTAAGGAGTCCAATTTTGCAAGTAAATTAGTATATACAAACTAAGAGTACCTGAACTTGACCCCTTGTACCATCCCATGGACTATAAAGGAGAGGTCTTCAGGAACTTGATCCCATCCTCCATGCTTGTTAGAAAGGCTGTGAATGATGACATGGAGGAGGTATTTCCATTGAGATGAGACCTTCCCCTTCCTAAAGGTTTTGACTGAGAAGTCACCTTCATAGCCCATCTGCTGAAAGGAGTGGTTGACAGGAGATTTGGGAAAGGACATCTCACCTGCTTCATTATCCAGCTGCAAATGGGTGTTTATTATGGCCGGAGTGATGAAAACTGTCCTCCCCTACACTGTAGCAGACAGTGCCTTCTCCCCGTCCATGGTGACCTCTTGACAGGTCCTCCAGAACTCAAGCAACTAATCCTCATAGAGAGGAGGATCAATTGTAAGGGAGGTGAAGTAGTGAGACGAAGAAAGGTACCTACACACATCTGAGAAGCTTGGATCCTTCTCAGAGTGTAACAGGGCAACCTGATTGTGTTGCCTGTGTAGGTGTATGGAAAAATCAGGGTCGTTGCGACGATCAATGTTGGCCATTTGAGGAACTTTACAGTGAAGAAAGTAAGAAGAAGGTGAAATTTGGGGGTAAATTTAGGGTAAGGATTAGTGAGAGTAGAGAGACGAAATAGAACTATTTGGAAGATATATGTTGTGGATTTGAAACAAAGTTATGACAAAAAGATAAACTTTGAAATCCATAAATGGGTCCTACTTCTGAAAAACCAAAAAGTTAGTTTTCTTGGAAGTTGTAAAACTTCCGAAGACAATTTTGGCTTCGGAAGCTTTGTAGCAAAGCTTCCGAAGGCAATTTTTGCTTCGGAAGAAATTTCAAAGAATTTTGAAAATTTGGCTTCGAAAGAAGTGAATAAGTCTTCCGAGACTTAGTTGCTTTCGGAAGATATTTGTTCTTTGAATGCATTTAAGTGTTTATATACAAATTTAAGCTTTGGAAGATACTCCAAGAATTCTTCCGAAGGTAAATCTTAGATAAGCTGTTAAATGATTTAAAGACATAAATTTCTTCCGAAGGCAATTTGAGTTCTTCTGAAGGTAAATTTTCACAAATAAAGGAATATCAATTAAAAGTTAGTTTTCTTCCAAAGAGAACTGGGCTTATGAGGTGATCTAATAGACAACTTAGGACACATAATTTAGGAAATAAGTTGATTAAGTTATTAAAGAAAATCTATTCAAAGTTAATCATCCCAATAGCTGATACAAGATATTTAAATCTCTGTTCATCAAATGCCTTTATGAACAGATCAACATATTGTTCATTTGTGTTAACTTTGATTAGTTTGATCAATCCCTTTTCAAAATTATCCCTAATCAGATGATACCTGTTGTTGATGTGTTTGGTCCTTGAGTGCTGCACAGGATTCTCGATAATAGAGATGGCACTGTTGTTGTCTATGTGGATGGGAGTCTCCTTGAAGTTGATCCCATAGTCTAGCACTTGAGCACAGCAGCTTGCAGCAGCAATGTATTCAGCTTCATTAGTTGATGCAGACACGCAGGATTGCT
The DNA here is from genome assembly GCA_025506505.1 of Flaveria sonorensis. Classification (NCBI taxonomy): domain Eukaryota; kingdom Viridiplantae; phylum Streptophyta; class Magnoliopsida; order Asterales; family Asteraceae; genus Flaveria; species Flaveria sonorensis. The sequence continues at coordinate 39,724,622 of CM046440.1, read as the reverse complement.
TCTTGCATTGCCAAGAGACTATCCTTCCACCAAGGAATTGACATCCCCTAGATGTGGACTTTGCAGTCATATTGCAGCCACCATAATCACTATCTGTATAAGCATATAGATTAAAGTTTGAGTTCTTTGGATACGAAAGGCCTAGATTTGGAGAACCTTTGAGGTATCTGATAATCCTTTTGATAGTGATTAGGTGTGACATCTTGGGATTGGCTTGATATCTTGCACATATACATGTGGCAAACATAATATCAGGCCTGCTAGCAGTAAGGTACATAAGTGACCCAATCATAGCCCTGTAGAGATGTTCATCAACACACTCCCCTCAAGATCAGGACCAAAGGAGTGGTTTCTGGCTATGGGTGTCTTTGCAACCTTACAGTCAGTCATCTTGAATCTTGTAAGATCCTGTACATACTTTGACTGACTAAAGAAGATCCCATCTTCAACCTGCTTCACTTGAATTCCTAGAAAGAAACTGAGTTCCCCCATGCACTCATTTCAAATCTATTCTTCATCAGCATCTTAAAGTCTTTGCAGAGCTTTGGATTAGTTGAACCAGATGATATCATCTACATATATTTGAACTAGCATGTGTCATTCTTGTTTCTTTGATGAAGAAGTCCCATCAATAGGTCCTTTTTTGTATCCATGTTGACAGAGGATGTTGATAGTGTCTGTTGGACCAAAAGAACCAATGAGCCTGATCAGAAAAACCTTTAAGTCCCACGGACATTACAACAACTGAAGTAGTCTGCAACAGCTGAAGACATCAGCTGATAACAAGGTCTGAAGACAAAGTCTGAAGTGAAAGAGCTGAAGACAAAGTCTGAAGTGAAAGAGCTGAAGACAAAGTCTGAAGTGAAAGAGCTGAAGACAAAGTCTGAAGTGAAAGAGCTGAAGACAAAGTCTGAAGTGAAAGAGCTGAAGACAAAGTCTGAAGTGAAAGAGCTGAAGACAAAGTCTGAAGACAAAAGCTGAAGACAAAGACTGAAGACCAAGTGTCAGATGATTGTCACAACAGCTGAAGAAGACCTCTTCAGTAGTTGTGATGGTTTCCTTTCAGTAGTTGTAGTTTCTTTTCTGTACTTATAGTTTCAGTAGTTTTATGTTTCTTCGTGTACTTAGAATAATCTGAGATGTTCTCAGTTGTTGTGAACATTCTCAGTAGTTTGCTTACTTTCAGTAGTTTGTAATAATTCTGTTAGATGTCACTATCAAGTGACATCAGCAGACGTCACATTCCTATATATAAGGAATGCTGACCTAATTGTAATCTGTGCAGCTTAGGAAAACCTAGCAGCCGCCACACCGAAGCATGTGTGCATGAATGTTATTATCTCTTTGCAGAAAACCCTATATCTATATAACCGTGTACTGTTCCATTGAATATTTATTGTGTTCTTGCTATATTTGCTTAATTCTTGCTCTAATTCCGCTGTGATTCAACTCTAATTGATCAAACTTAGATCACTGATCCTAACAAATGGTATCAGAGCGGGTTAATCATTGATCGGTTTAACAATTGATCATTGAAACTGCTATTTTGATATCTATAGTTTGATCGAATTAGCATATGTGCAAGAACTGGTTATAAAGATTGATTTTCTGCTGCTTCTGGTTATTTAATTTGAGTTTCTTCTTGGTTCTTATTGAGTTTGTTGTGTTTTTGTGCAAAATCTTTTGAAACTTGATTGATTTGGTTTGAATCTGAGAATGACTACTCCATCTAATGATCCTCACAATACTGGCTCCTCAACCAAGCCTCCGATGCTGGTTAGGAGTGAGTATAACATATGGCAACGAAGAATGCTCCATCACCTGTCTGTTAACAGTTCAGGTTGTTGGACATCTGTGGTTCATGGTCCACACAAGCCTATGGTGAACAATCCGGAGACCAATCAAATGGTTCCGAAGAAGAAGGAGCAATACTCAGATGAAGATCGTAAACTGTTTGAGATTGATGCTAAAGCCCATGGAATTCTGGCCATGGCACTGCCGAATGAAATCTATTCTGGGCTTATGCATCATGAAACTGCTCATGACCTCTGGAATGCTTTGAAGGAACAATTCGGAGGAACTGATGAGGTCTTAGCAAACAACAGAGAAATCCTCGCCCAACAATATGAGACATTCTCTCATAGGAAGGGTGAGACACTGACTCAACAGTTTGAGCGTTTCTCCTGCTTGATCTCTGAACTGAAAATGGTCAAGCAAGAGTATACTAACAGCCAGTGAACAACAGATTCCTCAGATCACTGCCTGAGAGATGGGACACATACACCATTGTCCTACGCTCCAGTGCAAATCTGGATAGCCTATCTCTCACCCAACTCCATGGGAAACTGCTTACATTTGAAAGAGAGATAGAGCAGAAAAGGAAACTGGCATCATCAGGAAAGCTCTCTGATGACTTTGTACCAGGTAACACTGCCTTGGTCGGTCATGAGTCAGAATATGCTGGATCAGAAAGTCATTATGATGAGCATATAGATTTCTCTTCAAACAGTTCTGATCATGCATTTGTTGGTGTTGACAGTCATTCTGGGTGTAATAGTGATAATTTATGTTTATCATGGATGATTTGCAAGGTATTGCTGATGATGATTTAGAAGAGATGGATATTTTGAGCCAAATGGCCCTGATCAATATCAGATCTCAAAAGTTCTACAAGAGAACTGGTAGGAAATTTCCAGGACTCTCTGGCAAAACCAAAGTTGGTTTTGACAAGAGTAAGTTGAGGTGTCACAAATGCCACAGGCTTGGGCACTTTGCAAGAGAGTGTAGATCAACTGGATCTAACTCCTCTGCACCCTTTGTGACCTTTCCAAGCAATAGTTCACAAAACAAAGGGCAACATCCTGCTAGTTCTGGTCATCACTCACAACCTCAATCTCCTGCATACTTTGTCCCTCAGGGTTCAATGCCATATCCTTATCCCTGCTATTATATGCCACAGCCAAATCCAGTTCATGTCCCTATAGCACAACAACCTCAAGCCCTACCTGAGCCTCAACCATCTCCATCACAATCTCAACCTCATCACAGCTTCTTCACACCAGGAGTTGTTGACTGGAGCAGCTTACCAGATGATCTTTCTGGTTTCAATGAGCAACTATCTGCTGGTGCTGGTCAACATGGTGGTGAACATCCTTTTGGGAATCTTGCTCTCATGGCCCTGGAGTCTACTGAGGGTTCCTGCTCAGATGCTTCATCTTCACAGGTAACCCAGATATCTTCTGAGGCTAAAGCCAAGTTATGTTCTGAATCATGCATAGCTGCCTTTGTCTCTATTAGAGAGGCAAATGTAGCTTTAATCAGTCAAAATCTTGAGCTTGAGAAAACTATTTCCAAAAGAAAAGATGAGTATGTGTCTGCACTTAATGACAAAGATGATGAGATTTACAAGCTTAAATGCCAACTTAATGATGAAAAGGCTAAGGTAGAGGTCATACTCGAGAACCACAGAAGTCTCAAAGAGACACTTGCAGCTACCCAAGTTGAGTGTGACCGATGGGTAACATCCTGCAAGGGATTTGAAATGCTTCTCAGCAAGCAAACAGCTTCAAATGTGAAGTTTGGAATAGGTTACAATCATACTGCACCACCTACTGATTTTACTTCAAATCAATAGTAAAATCTGAAGGTGAAAGTAATTTCCAAACCACATCATCATGTGATTCATCCTCAAATGATAATACAAATTAGAGGATGAAGTCAGTGTTAAGATCTCAGCAAATCAATTGCCTGATGGTTTAAATGCTGATAAACACATGAAGCTGAGAAATTCAGATGTTGTTCCTCAAAGTACTCCAAGTACTGAAGGGCAAGTCACAACATCTGAAAAGCATTTCAAATCTGATGAAATAAAAGGATTAACAACTGCTGAGGAATCTATCATACGGTCTTTCAGGACGGATAGAGAACAGCTGAAGAACAAGTCTTCAGTTGTTACCGATCCTTCAGTACTTAACACAAGTACTGAAAGGAGGAAGTACTGAAGATCACACCTTCAGTAGTTTCCACTTCAGCAGTTGATCAATCCAAGATGAAGAATAAGCCATGTGAAATATGTGGTAAATTCAATCATCTATCTGATGAATGCTGGTACAAAAGGGTTCCAAACTCAACAGAGATAAGCTCATTAAAGAAGAATAAATAAAATGAAAAATGAGTTTGAAACCAGTTTGTACCACAGTCATCTAAAACTGATAAACCCAAGGCCTCACCAAAATCCAAAAAGAAGGATGGGGTTATCAGAAAACAGCTGATAGTGTTCCTCATGATAAACATCAGACGAAGTCTGTGAATTTCAAGAAGGAGGAATGGTGGGTCACAGGAACTCATCAAAAACAAGTACTGATGTGTCAAATGAGTTGAAGGCCTTAGCAACAAATCAGACACAACTTGTTATGATGGTTCAGCATTTGTTGGGGAGAGTTAACCAACTAGATGCACCTGTGATCAAACCACTGAAAAGGAATCCAAGCCCAAATCTAAGAATTCCATTTCAGCACCATCTCCACCTTCATCAGCTGTTAATCATGAGAAACAAGTTATGGTTAAATCTGTTGATGAAAACATACCCAAACCAAAAGGTTTGGGTATCTAAAGCTAACTAGTTTCTTATGATAAATGCAGGGTTCTTCAGCATGCCAAAGAAGCATCTGGTATGTAGACAGTGGAGGATCTATGCATATGACTGGGAGCAGTTCTCTTCTTAATGACTACTCTCAAGGAAAGAAGGGATTTGTCTCATTTGGAAATGATGCTAAGGGTTACATCATCGGGAAAGGATTTGTGTCAAATGGAGAAATCAGATTTGATGATGTTAACCATGTGGAGAATCTCAAGTATAATCTACTGAGTGTCAGTCAGATGTGTGATAAAGGGCATGTTGCACTTTTCACAAGCCAGAACTGCCGGATTCTGTCTTCCAAAGTTCTGAGGCTGATTGACAAGGTATTGGATGAATATACTCTCCTGAAGGCCAACAGGATAGGAAGAGTATATGCCTTGGATTTGTCAAAAAGATTGCGTTAAAAGGTCATCCTTGCCTGTTCTCCAAGGCCTCTCCTCAGGAATCTAAACTGTGGCATAGAAGGCTGAGTCATGTTAATCTCAAAAACATGAATCAGCTGATCACAAGTTTAGTGAGAGGTCTACCAATAAGTGACAACTACTGATGATCTCATCAACAGTACTGATGAGCATTCGTATACTACTGTCACAAAATAAGTACTGAAGTTCTTTTATCCTCAGTTTTCATAACTATGAAACTAATTACTTAAAGTACTGAAGTACTCATCTGTGAACCAGAACTATGTGGTTACAACTACTGCGTAGTTACAACTGCTGATGTCAGAATAACAGATAAGTACTGATGACCTATTGAACATCTGAAACTCAGACAAAGTCTGATGATTGTGTTGGGTCAGAATGAAACAGCTGATGAGCAAGAATTGACGACAACAGCTGATGAGAAAATTTTCTCTTCAGTTTTTTCTACAACAGCTGCTTCACTTACACCTGAAGCCAAAACCAT